>CM056378.1:125202906-125363632 GCA_029718625.1 Synaphobranchus kaupii
TGTCTGGAGGAGCTCCAGAGAGGGGAGGAGCAGCACAGTCCCGTCTCCCTGCCCCCCACCCCCTTCTCCCCCCCCCAGGACCCCTCCGCCCCCCCCGGATCCGACGGCTGGATGGTGGTGTGGGCCAACGAGGGCGTGGTGGGGGCCAGCGGACAGAAGGGGGGCGCCACCACCAACCCCAACCCTGGTGAGTACGACACCACTAACCCCAACCCTGGTGAGTAATGGGGTAGTGGTGGGGCAGTAATGGGGTAGTGGTGGGGCAGTAATGGGGCAGTAAGGGGGCAGTTATGGGGCAGTAATGGGGTAGTGGTGGGGCAGTAATGGGGTAGTGGTGGGACAGTAATGGGGTAGTGGTGGGGCAGTAATGGGGCAGTAAGGGGGCAGTTATGGGGCAGTAATGGGGTAGTGGTGGGGCAGTAATGGGGTAGTGGTGGGACAGTAATGGGGTAGTGGTGGAGCAGTAATGGGACAGTAATGGGGCAGTTATGGGGCAGTAATGGGGTAGTGGTGGGGCAGTAAGGGGGCAGTTATGGGGCAGTAATGGGGTAGTGGTGGGGCAGTAAGGGGGCAGTTATGAGGCAGTAATGGGGGTAGTGGTGGGGCAGTAGGGGGGCAGTAATGGGGTAGTGGTGGGGCAGTTATGGGGCAGTAATGGGGTAGTGGTGGGGCAGTAATGGGGTAGTGGTGGGACAGTAATGGGGTAGTGGTGGGGCAGTAATGGGACAGTAATGGGGCAGTTATGGGGCAGTAATGGGGTAGTGGTGGGGCAGTAATGTGGTAGTGGTGGGGCAGTAAGGGGGCAGTTATGGGGCAGTAATGGGGTAGTGGTGGGGCAGTAATGGAGTAGTGGTGGGGCAGTAAGGGGGCAGTTATGGGGCAGTAATGGGGTAGTGGTGGGGCAGTAATGGGGTAGTGGTGGGGCAGTAAGGGGGCAGTTATGGGGCAGTAATGGGGTAGTGGTGGGGCAGTAAGGGGGCAGTTATGGGGCAGTAATGGGGTAGTGGTGGGGCAGTAATGGGGTAGTGGTGGGACAGTAATGGGGTAGTGGTGGGGCAGTAATGGGACAGTAATGGGGCAGTTATGGGGCAGTAATGGGGTAGTGGTGGGGCAGTAATGGGGTAGTGGTGGGGCAGTAAGGGGGCAGTTATGGGGCAGTAATGGGGTAGTGGTGGGGCAGTAAGGGGGCAGTTATGGGGCAGTAATGGGGTAGTGGTGGGGCAGTAAGGGGGCAGTTATGGGGCAGTAATGGGGTAGTGGTGGGGCAGTAGGGGGGCAGTAATGGGGTAGTGGTGGGGCAGTAAGGGGGCAGTTATGGGGCAGTGACGGGGCAGTAATTCCTAACCATCATGCTTTGCGCAGACTTGCGGAGACCCCGGTCAGAGCCCGCCTCCAGTTGCTACAGCAGTGAGAGTCAGAGGGATCTCCCATTGGCCAAGAAACACAAGCCTAACCCCGAGCTGAGCCAATCACGGCCGGACAAGGCCACATCCATACCCCTCAGCGCGGGGGAGGGGGGAGCCAGCGGAGGGGCGTCCCAGCCCAAACTCGGGGCCCTTCGAGGCCCGGGCGGGGCCAGGTGGGGGTCCAGGGAGCAGTACGCTGCGTGGGTGTCGGGGAGGAAGGGGGCCAGAGGAGGTGGGGGAGGAGGTGGGAGCGGGCAGGGCAGAGGGAGTCCGCGGGACCCACTGGAGATGCTGCTGTCCTACAGGGAGGACCTGGAGAGACAGGAATGCCTGACGCACATGGACGACCTCCAGGTGAGACCCACTGACCCCCCCCCCCCTCCCCCTGGAGCTAGGCACTGAGCAGGATCCCTGAAATCCTGGAGGGCCGCTGTGTTCCTGCACTTAAGGGCTTGAGTTAAATATCTGATTGGCTAAAGGACAGGTCTCAGGGCTCTCGCTGTTTAGAGAGGTGTGTTCAACCTAGTTCAGGGAGATGTGAGAGGTGTGTGGAACCTAGTGCGCAGACGTGAGGTGTGATGTTCAGGTGTGATGCTCAGGTGTGATGCTCAGGTGTGATGTTCAGGTGTGATGCTCAGGTGTGATGCTCAGGTGTGATGTTCAGGTGTGATGCTCAGGTGTGATGTTCAGGTGTGATGCTCAGGTGTGATGTTCAGGTGTGATGCTCAGGTGTGATGCTCAGGTGTGATGTTCAGGTGTGATGCTCAGGTGTGATGCTCAGGTGTGATGTTCAGGTGTGATGCTCAGGTGTGGTACTCAGGTGTGATGTTCAGGTGTGGTGCTCAGGTGTGGTACTCAGGTGTGATGTTCAGGTGTGGTGCTCAGGTGTGATGTTCAGGTGTGGTGCTCAGGTGTGATGTCAGGTGTGATGTTCAGGCGTGGTGCTCAGGTATGATGTTCATGTGTGATGCTCAGGTGTGATGTTCAGGCATGGTGCTCAGGTGTGATGTTCAGGTGTGGTGCTCAGGTGTGATGTTCAGGTGTGGTGCTCAGGTGTGATGCTCAGGTGTGATGCTCAGATGCAGGTGTGTCTGCCCGGCTCAGGTGAACATGGTGACCCTAGCGGAGCACATCATCGATGCCACACCCGAACGCATAAAGCGGGAGAACATTGTCTCCTTGGAGACAGTTCCCCTGGACAACACAGGGGTCGGCAACACCATGAGCTGGCTGGCCAGTTACCTGGGAGATGTGGAGCACCTTCCCAACATCATCCACCTGCGGTAAGCTGACGGTGGACTAGGTATGATTTGGATTTAAACACAGGTGTAGCCAGGAGTTTGCATTATACCTGTGCTGTAATCTTTGGAATGGAGTACGGGCTTGTTAGCAGTCGCTTTTATCCAAAGCAACGTTCAGTATATATAATGCGTAGTCCCCTGGTGGAATACGCAACCTTTACGTTGTTAGTGCAATGCTCTACCAGCTGACTACTTTCATAAGTAGACAATAATGGTATGAACAAATGAGTAAAAGTCAAAGGTCACAGGAAGCCTAGCTACTGTATGTACTTCCTGGGTACTTAACGTCAATTGGTTTAGTAAATATCTATATAATAATATTTATAAATGGATTTTGTGTAAAAATGTGTCGTTCTGGATAAGAGCTTCTGCCTTTATGTAATGTAATTAGAAACTTCAGGTTGATTCTCAGGAAGGCTGGTCTCTTTGTCTCTTTCCTATTTCCTCCAGGAAATGCAGATGGTTTTCGTGACTGTGTTCTGTTGCGACCCCCCTCTCCAGGTCCTTATACGGGGAGCCCCTGTCACCCTCCTCCGCCCCGAGCCTCAGTCCGGGGGGCTCCCCGCTCCAGGAGGGACCTTTCGACAAGCCGGGCCTGCCCTCCTCGTCCGAGTGGGGCGACTTCCTCAACGCCTCCAACAGCAGGGTGGAGCGGGAGCTGGCGCAGCTCTCTCTGTCCGACCCCGAGCAGCTGGAGCTGTATGAGGCGGCCCGGCTGGTGCAGTCCGCTTTCCGCAAGTACAAGGTACCGGTACCGCCACCTGACCCGCCCTGACCCACCTGATCCGCCCTGAGCCACCTGACCCGGTCTGACCCACCCGCCCGATCCAATCCGACAAGAGTCAACCAGTCTCGCCCCGACCCACTGGACCAAACCCAACCCAACCTGACTGACCCACCCAACCCGACCCAAGCCACAGGCCCTCTCTGGGTAGAGCTGGTTGCTTTTCAATGCCTTGTGCTGGTAGCAGTGTGGGTCAGCCTGATTCAGATGAACCCAGAATTTGAGTGCTCTTTTTTCAATTGGCATCAGGAGGGGGAAGCGGCCTAATTCGGCCCTGCACGCATTATTTGGGGCATTTCTGTGGACATGTAGTGCAGTTTTGCAGAACTCTAGGTGAAATTTCTCAATTTGATTTTTATCCCAATTTTTGTTTTTGTTGTGCAATAGAGGGCCCCATATTTCACTCCCATAAAGGAGAATGGGCTGGATAATGCAGTAAAATATTTTTTGCCAGATCTTTATAGGGGGATTGAATTTGGAAATAGTTTTCTTAATTGCATAGTAGGCCCTGCGTGCTTTGTCCCGTAATGCATTTATTGCCATTTTGAAATTCCCTGAAGCACTAATCACCAGCCCCAGGTAAGTGTAGTTGGTGGTGTGCTCCAGGGTGTGGGTTCCTAGGGTAAATTGGTACCCTGTGATCTGGATTTTTTCTGGAAGACCATAACTCTGGTTTTTTCCAGATTTTCTATCAGTGCCCAGGTCTGACAGAATTTCTCTAGGTATGACAGGCTCTGCTGTAACCCCTGTTCTGTGGGTGACAGCAGAACCAGGTCATCCGCATAGAGTAAGACTTTAATGTCTTTATCGTGTAGAGTGAGTCCAGGAGCAGCAGACTATTCCAACTGTAAAGCCAATTCATTAATGTAAATGTTGAAGAGTGTTGGACTCAGACTGCAGCCCTGTCTCACTCCACGCCCCTGAGTGAAGAATTCAGTTCTTTTATTTCCAATTCTGGTACTGCACTTATTCTCTGTGTACATATTCCACTATCTCTTTCTCTCTCTCCCTCCCTCTCCCTCTCTTTTCCTCTCTCTCTCTCTCTCTCTCCCTCCCTCTCCCTCTCTTTTCCTCTCTCTCTCTCTCTACACACAGGGGCACCCGCTGCGGGAGCAACAGGAAGTGGCAGCTGCCGTAATTCAGCGCTGTTACAGGAAGTACAAACAGGTAGGCCCGCCCCTCCGTCACCCTCTGCTGGCGTCTGTGCAGATGAAGTGGGTGTGGTCTCAGGATGACAAACAGGTAGGCCCGCCCCTCCGTCACCCTCGGCTGGAGTCTGTGCAGATGAAGTGGGTGTGGTCTCAGGATGACAAACAGGTAGGCCCGCCCCTCCGTCACCCTCTGCTGGAGTCTGTGCAGATGAAGTGGGTGTGGTCTCAGGATGACTGATTACATCACACTCCAGAGCTTCCCAGAAGCTCCCACAGGGATTCAAGATGGTATGACCAACCCACTGACTGTGCAGTGCATGGGTATCTCTCACACTCTCTCCTCTCTCTCTCTCTCCTCTCCCCCTCTCTCTCTGCCCTTCTCCTCCTCTCTCTCCCTCTCTCTCTCCCCTTCTCCCCCTCTCTCTCCCTCCCTCTCTCCCCTTCTCCTCCTCTCTCTCCCTCTCTCTCTCCCCTTCTCCTCCTCTCTCTCCCTCTCTCTCTCTCCTCTCCCCCTCTCTCTCTGCCATTCTCCTCCTCTCTCTCCCTCCCTCTCTCCCCTTCTCCTCCTCTCTCTCCCTCCCTCTCTCCCCTTCTCCCCCTCTCTCTCCCTCCCTCTCTCCCCTTCTCCCCCTCTCTCTCCCTCCCTCTCTCCCCTTCTCCTCCTCTCTCTCCCTCTCTCTCTCCCCTTCTCCCCCTCTCTCTCCCTCCCTCTCTCCCTTTCTCCTCCTCTCTCTCCCTCTCTCTCTCTCCTCTCCCCCTCTCTCTCCCTCCCTCTCTCCCCTTCTCCCCCTCTCTCTCCCTCTCTCTCTCCCCTTCTCCCCCTCTCTCTCCCTCCCTCTCTCCCCTTCTCCTCCTCTCTCTCCCTCTCTCTCTCCCCTTCTCCCCCTCTCTCTCCCTCCCTCTCTCTGCCATTCTCCTCCTCTCTCTCCCCCCCTCTCTCCCCTTCTCCCCCTCTCTCTCCCTCCCTCTCTCCCCTTCTCCCCCTCTCTCTCCCTCCCTCTCTCCCCTTATCCCCCTCTCTCTCCCTCTCTCTCTCCCCTTATCCCCCTCTCTCTCTCCCCTTCTCCTCCTCTCTCTCTCTCTCTCTCTCCCCTTCTCCCCCTCTCTCTCCCTCCCTCTCTCCCCTTCTCCTCCTCTCTCTCCCTCCCTCTCTCCCCTTCTCCCCCTCTCTCTCCCTCCCTCTCTCCCCTTCTCCTCCTCTCTCTCCCTCTCTCTCTCCCCTTCTCCCCCTCTCTCTCCCTCCCTCTCTCTGCCATTCTCCTCCTCTCTCTCCGTCTCTCTCTCCCCTTATCCTCCTCTCTCTCCCTCTCTCTCTCCCCTTCTCCTCCTCTCTCTCCCTCCCTCTCTCCCCTTCTCCCCCTCTCTCTCCCTCTCTCTCTCCTCTTCTCCCCCTCTCTCTCCCTCCCTCTCTCTGCCATTCTCCTCCTCTCTCTCCCTCTCTCTCTCCCCTTCTCCCCCTCTCTCTCCCTCTCTCTCTCCCCTTCTCCCCCTCTCTCTCCCTCCCTCTCTCCCCTTCTCCCCCTCTCTCTCCCTCTCTCTCTCCCCTTCTCCCCCTCTCTCTCCCTCCCTCTCTCTGCCATTCTCCTCCTCTCTCTCCCTCTCTCTCTCCCCTTCTCCCCCTCTCTCTCCCTCCCTCTCTCCCCTTCTCCTCCTCTCTCTCCCTCCCTCTCTCCCCTTCTCCTCCTCTCTCTCCCTCTCTTTCTCCCCTTCTCCTCCTCTCTCTCCCTCTCTCTCTCCCCTTCTCCTCCTCTCTCTCCCTCCCTCTCTCCCCTTCTCCTCCTCTCTCTCCCTCCCTCTCTCCCCTTCTCCCCCTCTCTCTTTTCCCTATTTTCTCACAGCTAACATGGATAGCCTTGAAGGTAACATGATTTATATGTGTATTTGTGGGTGTGTGTGTGTGTGTGTGTGTGTGTGTGTGTGGGTGTATGTGTGTGTGTGTCCAGTAGGCCATTATCAAATGTGCGACCCTACTTATTGGATTACAGGCTACCAGAATCCATATGCCATATAAAATATATCTTTCAGCACAATGGTATTGTCCACTAGCATACTATTGGCTGAGATTCTTGGAACAATCAATAACAACAAACTGTTTTTCAAAGACGTTTCATTAAGAAAAGCAACATATTTTCTGTACAAAATTATGGCTGCTTTAGAACTAAACAAAGGCTATAGGGCTATTAGGTCTACCTGAATCGTGAGAAGTATTAATGCTGGCTATAACTGTTCATGACAAAAAGGCTTTAGGTCTACAGGCAAGCGGCCAGTGTTTAAGGAAAAGGACTATACCCACCCCCCCCCTAAAAAAAAAATTGTGCCTACACATTTTTACCCTCTTCTTTGAAATGTTGAGGGTTTCGGCGGTGAATGCCCAAAACTGAGAAATTTGGAAATAAAGTAACGTGTGTTGTGCAGAAATTTCTCATGTTTATAACAGGCCAATAAAAAAATAAAACCTAAATATAAAATCTAGGTTTTTGCTGCAAGAACTGAGAATGTGAGTAATAGGCCTATATTATATAGCCTAAGTAAATGTTATGGCGTAAATACAATAGCTTAATATGATGGCATAAATATAATATCTCCATCAAGACACATCAGCAAATATACGCTAGCCTACCGTTGTGAAATGAGGGACGTTTAGCCGTAGAAACTTACGAGTTGATAAGAAAAGTGAAGGTATCCAATATACTTGCAACTTGCTCTAAGAATTCCAGCTCGTTTTGTAATTATAGCTGGGCTATATTTCTGCAGAATCCGATGTCCTGGAATAACAAAACTATGTCATTGACGTCACAATTATAGTAGCCTATTCTTTTCTCTGAACTAAAAAAAAAAAACAGACATTTTACCTCATTAGTATTAAGTTTCTCAAAATTCTTCCACATGTTGCTTGACATGATTTTGCTCTCCACGTTTAGAGCAGGTATATTGAACTTCTATTTCCTGTGCTGCGCTAGCAACGTGCTCTAAAATGCAATCAGTTACCGAGTTTTCGCTTGTCAATAAGCAGTCATGAGTGCCTCAGTTTTTTCCAAATGGTAGATGCTGTATTTTGGAAATAAACTTAATATATTGATTATTTTATTGTACTTAATTAGGCCAAATATAATGCAAGAGTGTGTGTGTGTGTGTGTGTGTGTGTGTGTGTGTGTGTGTGTGAGTGTGCGTGCGTGCGTGCGTGCGTGCGTGCGTGAGTGTGCGTGAGTGTGCGTGCGTGCGTGCGTGCGTGCGTGCGCGAGTGTGTGTGTGTTTGTGTGTGTGTGTGTGTGTCTGCGTGCGAGTGTGTGTGTGTGTTTGTGTGTGTGTGTGCGTGCGAGTGTGTGTGTGTGTGTGTGTGTGTGTGTGTGTGTGTGCGTGCGAGTGTGTGTGTGCGTGCAAGTGTGTGTGTGTGTGTGTGTGTGTGTGCGTGCGAGTGTGTGTGTGTGTGTGAGTGTGAGCGTGAGCGTGTGCGTGGGCGTGTGCGAGTGCGTGTGCGTGAGCGTGTGAGTGCGTGCGTGCGTGCGTGCGTGAGTGTGTGTGTGTGTGTGTGTGTGTGCGTGTGGGTTGTTAGATCAGGCCGATGGGATGCGATGTGTTCCCCCGCTGACGCCCTGCCCCCCCCCCCCCCCCCCCCCCCCGGCAGTATGCACTTTATAAGAAGATGACGCAGGCCGCCATCCTGATCCAGAGCAAATTCCGCAGCTACTCGGAGCAGAAGAGGTTCCAGCAGAGCCGGCGGGCGGCCGTGCTGATCCAGCAATATTACCGCAGCTACAAGGAGTGCAGGCGACTGGGACCCCACCGCAGGGCCGCAGCCGCTGCGCTGGTGCAGCACAAACTCAGGTAGCCGCAGCGTTTGCTGCGATGTACGGTGCAGCACAAACTCAGGTAGCCGCAGCGTTTGCTGCAATGTACGGTGCAGCACAAACTCAGGTAGCCGCAGCGTTTGCTGCGATGTACAGTGCAGCACAAACTCAGGTAGCCGCAGCGTTTGCTGCGATGTACGGTGCAGCACAAACTCAGGTAGCCGCAGCGTTTGCTGCGATGTACGGTGCAGCACAAACTCAGGTAGCCGCAGCGTTTGCTGCGATGTACGGTGCAGCACAAACTCAGGTAGCCGCAGCGTTTACTGCGATGTACGGTGTAGCACAAACTCAGGTAGCCGCAGCGTTTGCTGTGATGTACGGTGCAGCACAATCTCAGGTAGCCGCAGCGCTTACTGCGACCTACGGCGCAGCAGCTCACGTGCATTTACCCCGCTGACTGCATCGGGGTACCGCTGCATTCACATACGATAGCTGACATGCATTTACCCCAGTCAGATACTGCAGTATTTACTGCAACATACAGTGCATGTCTACATGCCCTATAACGTGCATCAGGTGCATCAGGTGCCACTGCGTTCAGTGCAACAGGTGCACTCCTCTCCCAGTCTCAGCACAGCACAGACACACAGCGTGCACCTTCGGAGTATACCGTAAAATAAATAAGCCAGAGTCAAGAGTTGGCTGCATTTAGTAACACTGCCCCTAAATTATTACACATGCAAATAATGGAGAGTAATTGTGGTCTGGTGCTCTGATGTGTTTTAGAAGCAGTCTGCTTACCAAGAAGCAGGCCCAGGCCGCCCGCAAGATCATGAGATTCCTGCGGCGCTGTCGCCACAGGTGAGCACGCCTATACTGCCTCCTTCTGGCACCTGCTTATAATTACCTGAATCCTGAGCCTGAATCAGCTCATATTTCACACAGACACACACACACACACACACACACTCACAGACACATGCATGCACACACACAGGCTAACTTGTATGCCAAAGGTCTGTTTTGTGGTTGTTTTTAACAGATCCCTTCTGTGACACACATACTTACCACATACCTGTGTGAGCTATACACCTAATAAACTAATGGGTATTATTTATGCATCAAAGTTATTTGGCCCCCACTTTTACCCAGACATATATTCTCACAAAAAAATGTAAAATAATAATTTAATTCCCATATCATATCATAGGAACTCAATGAATGTGTTCAATTAGTGCCTCAGTATATAAGGCGACCACACTCTTTGCCATTAAACTTAATGTCACAGTTCTGTTTAAACATTTTAATATTATCTGTCTATTTGAAAGTACTATTTTAATGCTGTGGCCTGCCTGCATGGATTAACACTCATGTTGAATCTGTAAGAAACCCTGAGACATCAGCCATCACGGGTTATTTGGTGTGAATGTCCAAGACTTCATCCTCCACTCTCTCCAGGCTTCCCTGTGAGTCTCTCACACTGGCTAAAAATACTAGCCCTGTAAAACAATAAAGTATGGCTGTGTACTGCTGTTGAAGCTCCCAAATGTCTTTTTTTTTGTCTTCTCTGTTACTTTTCCATCTGATTTACGTTTATTTGAATGTGTGAACCCCAACTAGTACAGACATGCTAGCCCTGCATTGCATCAGTGAGCAGCATAGCCAACAAAATAATGAGCTAGGCACTGTGCATTGGAGGCATTGAGCAGGTTCTTAGACTTAGATACTGACCCCATAGTAATCGCTATATGCTAATAGCTGTTTGGCTTCCAAGATAGTTCCTGCTATATGCTAATAGCCGTTAGGTACCCCATAGTTCCTGCTATATGCTAATAGCTGTTTGGTTCCCCTATAGTTTTTGCTATATGCTAATATCTGTTTGGTTCCCCACAGTACCTGCTACATGCTAATAGCTATTTGGTCCCTCATAGTTCCTGCTATATGCTAATAGCCATTTGGTGCCCCATAGTTCCTGCTACATGCTAATAGGTATTTGGTCCCTCATAGTTCCTACTACATGCTAATAGCTATTTGGTCCCTCATAGTTCCTGCTACATGCTAATATCGGTTTGGTTCCCCATAGTTCCTGCTATATGCTAATAGCTATTTGGTACCCCATAGTTCCTGCTACATGCTAATATCTGTTTGGTTCCCCATAGTTCCTGCTATATGCTAATTGCTATTTGGTTCCCCATAGTTCCTGCTATATATTATAGCCGTTTGGTTCCCCTATAGTTATTGTAATGTGCTAATAGCTGTTTGGTTCCCTATAGTTCCTGCTATATGCTAATAGCTATTTGGTACCCCATAGTTCCTGCTACATGCTAATATCGGTTTGGTTCCCCATAGTTCCTGCTATATGCTAATAGCTATTTGGTACCCCATAGTTCCTGCTACATGCTAATATCTGTTTGGTTCCCCATAGTTCCTGCTATATGCTAATAGCTATTTGGTTCCCCATAGTTCCTGCTATATATTATAGCCGTTTGGTTCCCCTATAGTTATTGTAATGTGCTAATAGCTGTTTGGTTCCCTATAGTTCCTGCTTTGTGCTAATAGCTGTTTGGTGCCCCCATAGTAACTGCTGTGTGCGAATAGCCGTTTGGTTCTTCATAGTTCCTGCTACATGCTAATAGCTGTTTGGTGCCCCCATAGTGATTGCTGTGTGCTAATAGATGTTTGGTGCCCACATAGTAACTGCTGTGTGCAAATAGCCATTTGGTTCCTTATAGTTTCTGCTACATGCTAATAGCTGTTTGGTGCCCCCATAGTAACTGTTATGTGCTAATAGCTGTTTGGTGCCCCCATAGTAACTGCTGTGTGCGAATAGCCAATTGGTTCTTCATAGTTCCTGCTACATGCTAATAGCTGTTTGGTGCCCCCATAGTAATTGCTGTGTGCTAATAGCCGTTTGGTTCTTCATAGTTCCATGCTACATGCTAATAGCTGTTTGGTGCCCCCATAGTAATTGCTGTGTGCTAATAGCTGTTTGGTTTGTTCATAGTTCCTGCTACATGCTAATAGCTGTTTGGTTCCCCCATAGTAACTGCTATGTGCTAATAGCTGTTTGTTTTACTGTTAATGCCAAGCCCTTTGATGGACCATAGGACTGTTCAAGAGGGTGAGTGCAGCCTCAGAAACTTAGTTTGTACCCCCCCCCCTCTCTCTCTCTCTCTCTCTCTCTCTCTCTCTCTTTCTCTCTCTCTCCTTCATTGTTGCTTGATGCCTGCTTGCATGATGGCAGCTAGATCCACAAGAGGCCTCATACTTCTGTCCCTGCATTAGAGCGTCTAAGTTAAACCACTTTCCACAAATGATAATGACTCACTCAACAAGCACTTTATCCCTTCAATACATGATCTGCTATTTTGCTGTTGTCGTAGATGCATATTGGAGACTGCTATACTGTTGGATGATGTCAACTTTGTTGCATGACTGATAACAAATAGGAGCTTTGCCTCTTCACTTCTAGGCACGCTCAGAATGATGTCACTTCCTGTGCGGAACAATTCTTTCAAACATCTTGCGGTTCATGATCTGACATAGCGAGATTGTTAATTATCGGGTACCTTTTTTGGTTAACTGAACTTTAACAACGTTGTTGCAGTGTTACAGTATCAGACTGAATCTCCCCTATTGCCAGTTACACAAGAAGACTTTCAACCATTTTCCTAATTTCGACTCGGTTTGAACTCTTTGAATCAAAAGAGTCTCTTGGGAGTGGAGAGTGTTCTCTGCTGGTCCAGGCCTGAACTACATACTATTTTCAGTGCTAAAACGTGTGTGGGGGGGGGGGGGTTTCTCGTAGGTACACTATTTATATTAACATATATGTCTGCACAGTGTTGTTTTTGAGGACTCGATAACATGCTAAAGAGGAGTTAACCTGACTCCTGGAGTTACATCTTCACTGGTTAATCAGTTTGCATTGTATTCAAAAGTCAGACATGAGCGTGGAATTTCAGAACGAGCATGCTGCCATTGGCTGGCATACCTGTGCGTCATCCTCTCCTCTCACCTCACTCACCTGAGACATGAGAGAGAGGCCAACTGATACACCTGGTGTGTGCGTGCGTGCGTGCGTGTTTGTGTGTGTGTGTTTGGGTGTGTGTGTGTGCATCTGTGTTTCACTCTGTGCCATGTTGCTGTCTTTCAGAGTGAAGGAATTGAAAAGGACCAGGGAACATGAGAGCACCCAGAAGCCCCTGCTTACCATGTGACGTCATCCTCCAGACTCTTTCTTTCCTTCCTTCCTTCCTTCCTTCCTTCTTTCTTTTTTACATTTTACAAGAGGAAAAACAACCGCCCCTTCCAAAAAAAAAATGTTCAGCGAAAACTGTGATTATTATTATTACTACACCCCATCTTCCACAACTGATCTACTTCTGCTGCACCACAGTTTCTTTCTTTTCTATTCCTTTCTTCTTTTTCTCTTTGTTTACGGGCGAAACTGGAATGAGCAGCAGAATTAAATCTATCAGGGGGAGTGAGACCCAGTGTGGGGGGGGGAGGGGGAAACATCGGCTTTCATGGCATTTTTTTCGCCACTTTTTCATGGATTGATATCTTTCCTTTTTTTTGTGATCATTTAAAAAGAAACATTACAAAAATGGAGGAAAAAAAAACAGACTTGGGCTGAGGTCTCAGTCCTGAACTGGATCAAGGAAGATGGAACGGACATCATAGGTCAAAGGTCAAATATGGAATCATGGTTAGGATGTGCTTCTGTTTTGGGAAAGTGACATCTATGTTCAGGAAGAAGAGAATAAAAAAAAATAAAAAAAACACATCAAACCAAAAAATGTTTCGTAACACGTTGACCCATCTGCACGCACACTTTCGTCCACAGCGGGCAAATGTACCACCATCACAAATCTTTCCTGTGAAGCTCCCCCTCTACCGTGTCATTGAGTTAAAGGGGGCGGGGCTTCCAATGAATGTAGGGCAGGTGTGTGGACGAAAAATGGGTGGGGCTTAAAAAATGATTCTTATTTTGATATATTTTCATGCAGGGATGATGTCGGGGGAGGGAGGGATCAAATTGGTCACTGTATTGTTTTCTTTTGTTTATAAGCAATGTTACCTTTATTTTGTTACATTTATCTTTTATATTTCACTTGAATTTATTTAACAATTCCTTTTCAAGTCGCTTTTAAATCGCTAGCCAGCTTCCTATGAGTCCTGTGGTTTTGAATTTTATCAGGAAAACAAAAAATGCATGACTGAGCAAAGTTGTCTCTTGCGTGCTTAAAAATGAGATATGTGTTCTGTGATATTTTAATTTGTTTTCATGTTATTGTGGTGCCCACGTGCCTCCCTTACCCCAAGTCACACCTTCATAACTAGTCATATTTAATAACAAAGTAACAAGTATTATTATTATTATCATTTGCCTTATTTCATAATATGTCTGTTTGAAAGTTTTTTTTCTGTTTTTATCAGCTTTAGAAGCAGTGAAATGCTTTTGAAGGGAAAGTCACACACATTGCCTTGACCTCTTAGAGATGTTTGGGGTCCCTGCGCTTGTTCCGAAGTGGAAGTAGACAGATCCATATTTTTGACTCTTTAGAGGTGTGTGTATATAAAGAAGGTTGAAGGTATTTGGAGAAAGAAACATTCATGCAGAGGGATTGTATTTAACAGTATATATTATTTTATTCATTAAATAACAGGAAAATAACATGGTGCGAGACGAACCAGAATATTTGTATAGTTTTGTTTGAATGCCCAAGACGTATGGTTGCATTGTTTGTATATAGTGTAAATACTGGGGATTGTGCATGAAGAGCAATGACTCAGTACATTAGTGGCTATGATCTGTAAAATTATTCAAACTATTTCACTATAAGAGTATTTTATTTTAAATGTTCTTGAAAAGAACATTTTGCTAAAGCATGACCTTACTGCAAAAA
This sequence comes from Synaphobranchus kaupii, assembly GCA_029718625.1. Lineage (NCBI taxonomy): Eukaryota > Metazoa > Chordata > Actinopteri > Anguilliformes > Synaphobranchidae > Synaphobranchus > Synaphobranchus kaupii. The sequence continues at coordinate 125,217,249 of CM056378.1, forward strand.
TAAAAAGTAAAAAAAAAAAAAAAAACATACTGTATTTAGAGTTAGAAAAAAAGGCAGAAATATCTTAGGACAAAAAAAGGTTATGTTTACTCTTTTTTTCTTTTTGTTAGTTTTTGTTTTTGGGCTACCAAGAATTTTATCTTTTTTGCCGATGGTGCCAAGTAATGTGAATGCTATATTGCTTAACAAGAGAATTCGTTAGTAATCTTTGCAGAGCAGATAATCATAATACAAAGTATACTTGCATTTTTCACACCACTACCGATCAACAGACTCAGAAATATCTCCATACAACGCAGGAGAATGTATATTTAAAAAGACTAGTCTCTCATTTCTCATCTGGTCACTGCTGTCAGAAAATAGGCTGAGCAATTTTGCCATTGCACAACAAGTACGATATGGGAAAAGTTGTTAAGTAGTTAAAAACCAACAAACTGAAATATGTCAATGAAAAAGACCCACATACACATACCAAAAGGGTATGATAAATACATAAAGGTAGTGGTGGCTGGGTGCTGTTTTGTTTTATTTATTAATTTTGGAGGTTTTGTAAATGGCAGCTTTGTCAATGAAAGCCTCTAAACCCGCATCCTTTGCTAAAAAGGAGCTGATGGGCTGGCCAATTCACAAATACTGAGCTGAACGAAGGTAGCATCTCAATGTAATGTGGTGCCCATTCAATTATTTGCACTGGTTTAGATGACACAGTAGATGAGGGGCAAGGAGGTTCACTCATGAGGTAGATGAAGCTTTTGATCTTTTATTTTTAATAAAAGATGAGATTCCAAAACTTGGACTGTGTACAAAGATCTCACTGCTGGTTTGGACGTTTTCGACACTGAGCAAGACTGCCATCCCTCCAGGAATAAGCTAAATTCCATCCCTCCAGGAATAAGCTAAATTCCTTGTCAAAAACAAACAAAACAGAAAAAAAAGAAAAAAAAACCAAAGCAAAGCTAAATAAATAAGTGGGTTTGAGCCGTTCTGAAATGGTGAATGAGGGAAAAAGGGTCTCGAATTTCTGTTTAGCGATGTCTCAAAGTTCTTTAGGTGCTAAAACTGTGGCGTCGTGCAGGAGCGGTGCGTGTGTGTTTGGCTGCGCACGCGCGTGCATGTGTGTGTGTGTTGTGGAGGTGATTAGTGGGTTAAATTGAATCATGTTCTCAAGCATGAGTACAGGAAGTCATATGACTGAAGCATCGCTGCTGTGTCTGAGGAGGCATTTCATCTAAAGCATGAAGGGACGTGTGAGAACCAGTGTTAGAAAGGGAGTGTTGATCAGAGTGTTAAACCCTGGCGTTTCACGGTTCTACACTGGTTCCGTCAGCCGGGAATACGTGGCAAAAGTAATATTGTTTCCCCTTTGTTTGATTGGACCTTTCTTCTCAGTACTATTGTCTATAGTCTCTCGTCCTGTTTCCAGGCTGCGTCCAGGATTTCACTTTTCTTTTCTTTTTTTTGTATTGCACAGACTTGATGTAATGACTTTTGATTCAGAGTGTTTATGTAGAAAGTGCCTAACCGTACCCTAACAGCGGCAAGCCAATATCAGGAAGAATTTGATGTGCTAAAAGGAAAAAAAGACAAGAGATTGCACACTTTTTTTTAAGAGTGTTTGGATTAAGAGGGCAAATTATTACCCGGACTGACAGTAAGACAATGTAACTTTTAAACTTGGTGTAATTCTTTGGTTTCCAGACATACTGGGCTTTATTTATTTATTTATTTATGTATTTATTTATTTATTTCTCCTTAATGTAAATCTAATCCAAAAGATTCCAGAATGGCACCCGTTCACCAACATTCTGGAATCTCAAGTTTTTTTTTTTCGGATTTGGATCTGCCTACTGAACCCAAGTGGATCACATAGGATCACAAAAAAATAACTCCAGCGATTATTGCCTTGCATTCTACAATCCAGTAGTGGCCTAGGATGTGAGCTATTGCACTGCTGAGGGATACTGAGGAGGTGTTATAATGCTTGCATGGGTAATATATAGATAACAGGGTGATGGAACAGCACCCAGAGCATGCTTATTTTTCTAGTATCAGTAGTCAGATAGACTTGCTATGACTTACTGTTCTGTAAAACAGAGAAGGTTGCTTTAAAGTGTCATGAAGGAGGGCTGGAGAGCTTTTTTTCTATGCGCTAGGCAAAACCTGATCAAAAAAACAAATATTAAGCTGTTGTATGTACGTTTGTATATTACAACCAAGTTGCTGGGGGCAGCATGAATTTTGTAAGAACACGTACAAATTCCTAAGAAATCGTTACGTTGATCTGTTTAGTCATTCTTTTCATTATTGTTATTCATCATAGGCCAGATAGTTTTCTTTCAACTTTCCTAACCTGATACCTTCAGCGTTGTACCAAGCACTGCACACACACACGCTTGCATGCACATGTGCAAGTGCGCACAAACACACACACACACACACACACACACACAACATACTCTCACTTCTCCGCTGAACAAGAGCAGTATCTAGAGATGTAGAGATTTTGTCTCACCATATGCAGGTAGAATGCAACTTCATGTACGGTTCTGCAACCTTTGGGAACAGATATCCTCCATTTTGTATCTTCTACTCAGGGTGCCAAAAATGCGGAGCAGGAGGTGAAACGGGACTCCTGGGGGAGTTTGGAGCAGTGTTGTGGATTCTGAAAGAGGGGTTTGAGTCAGTGTAGGTCCCCCCTCCAGAATAAAAGCTATAAAGAATGTCCTTAAACAGATTACTGTTATACCCAATGGGTTCTGGATTATACTTATTATTATCATTGATATCGTAGGAACTGAACTGAACTGTTTAACCACAAAATGAGGACCTGATGTCTATTGAAGGTTAAACTGGGGAGCCATTTAAACCATTAAAGAGGTGGTATAGACCTGTGATGGAAAAATTAGGCATTCTGCTCCCTCTCTTAACTGTTAACTCGGATGGCAGTTAATGTTAACTCAGATAGCAGTTAATGTTAACTCAGATAGCAGTTAATGTTAACTCAGATAGCAGTTAATGTTAACTCAGATAGCAGTTAATGTTAACTCAGATAGCAGTTAATGTTAACTCAGATAGCAGTTAATGTTAACTCGGATAGCAGTTAATGTTAACTCGGATAGCAGTTAATGTTAACTCGGATGGCAGTTAATGTTAACTCGGATGGCAGTTAATGTTAACTCGGATGGCAGTTAATGTTAACTCGGATGGCAGTTAATGTTAACTCGGATGGCAGTTAATGTTAACTCGGATGGCAGTTAATGTTAACTCGGATGGCAGTTAATGTTAACTCAGATGGCAGTTAATGTTAACTCAGATAGCAGTTGTGTTTCTTCACTCTTTCACACAACAAACGCACCCATCTGTGATTGGCTTAGACATGTCACGTGAATTTGGGGAGTATGCACTTTGTGAACATCGTATTGCGCAGATTTCTGGATGAGGTAAAATTATTTTTTAAAAATCCTTGCACAAGTTAACACATGAATGCTAGTTAATAATTTCATTATGGAAGTTTGCTGGTTTCACACAGTTATCTGAGCGTAGTGCTTTAAATGACTGGCACGTGCACGTATAAGGCTAGGTTACATTTCCCCAATTTTTTATCTCAGAAAAGATTTTAAGGTGGCAACTATAATAATAAATTTATAAAATAGCTACCCAGCTTGCAATTTGTGAAGAATGTTTTAACTTGTTTAAATAAACAACAGCCAGGCTATTTTCCATGTTTGATTTATTATTATTATTATTATTATTATTATTAATAGTGTAAATTCCAATCAGCAGGTTCCCTTTGCGTAGACCTGGTCATTGTGTGGTTGTGCGGGGCAGCTAACAGGTACTTCAGTGCAGTCTTTAGTGTTGTTTTTCTGCGACATTACCTTTGCTTTTTTATCCTTATCCTTAGTGCACCCCCAACACAAAGGTCAGAAATTCAGGAAAACGGCAGAAAATCAACCGGAAAAGACTTTCCACTTGTGAACACAGAGCAATAAACATTTTTCTTTTCATTTTTATTAAGTGTTGATCTAATTGAGACAAAAATGAACAATTGGACACATATAGTTGACTTACTCTTATGCAATTGCCAGTATTGCAAGACAGGCAGACAGGTATAAAACAGGTTTAGACAGTGATAAGACACCCTTGACCTGCACGTTTTCATCATTTCCAAATCAAGAAAAAGAACATAAAAAGTGGCCCTGCTTTTTTTCTAAGCTAGTGGGCCCCCAACACTTTGCATGAAAAAAAAACTAGTGTTAGATCTCTCTTTCTCCTCTCTGTCTCCCTCCCCCCTCCCCCACTGTATGGCCCTTTTTGTTCAATTCTAATTTTCTTTTAAGAGCGGTTTTCTTTCTCTCTTTCCCATCTCCCTCCTCCCCCTTTCCTTTGTAAGTTTTATTTTTTGTAATTGTGCATGTAAAAATGTCACTGACTCGATGGATGTTTAAAAAAAAAAATAATTAAAAAAGAAAAATCAGCTGCTGAAGCCATGCAAAACGTTTTGAATTGCCCTTCAAATATGGAAGATGTTTTCTGAATGCTTTATATTCTTTCTGCTGTAAAATAATAAAAAAAGAAAAAAATTAAGAAAATTTTGAAAGAGTTACACAGTGGTTTTATTCCATCATTTTATCACCATTGGCCACGTGGGCATTCTGATCAGGTTTCACTACATTGATCATCTACAGTCCTGTCATTTTTTTCTTTTCTTTTGGGTTTTTGTTCCTTTCTAAAAATTCTAATTGGTGACAGAAATAATGAGCAACATTGCAATTGAATACTGTGTGACATCATCACTGAGTGTTTTACACACTGAATAGACGGTACAATCTACTCGCACAAACCAACGACGTACAAGACCAATAGGCGTAAATGATATGAAATGTATTTGTAGTGTAAAAGTCACCTTTAGTTTTTTTGTTTGACATGCAGTGTGGTGTTGTTACAGTGTGTAAGCGGTGTGCTCTGTTAAACTTTTGCCCTGTTATAAAGCCCTATGGTTAAAGCCCAGGATCTGGCAGTGTTGGGCGTACTGTACTGTGTCTTTAATCCTTCGCTCCGAGGTAGGAAAAGGTTGGCGAGTTTGTTGTCATCGCCTTTAGCTATTTTGTCTGCTATTCTTGGATTATTATTATTCTATTGTACCTGAAACATGTGAGTATTCGCCAGTCTTTTCATGTGTGTCGACGTTAGGCCGCGCAGTTTACTCATCAAAAAAAGTTTCTTACTTGTAAGTTATGAAGCTATTAAATGCTAACGCTACGCCCAAAGTAAAGGAGTGGCTCACTGGCTCCGGGATGGAGTCCTTCTTCAATCCTGAGATCACCGGGAGTTTATGAAATTATCCCGTAACGTTAGTTCGTAGGGGTTACTTCTGTTTTTGGCCGCAAAACAGCGACATGTTCGTCCTTAGTTAGCTAGCTAAGTTAACAAATTGAGGGGAAAAACTAACTTAGTTAAACGTAACGCTAGCTAACGTTAACGTGCTGTTTGTGTAACGCCAGCCGTCTCACCAACTTTTTATTTTTCTGACATCCATGCAGATCAGTTACAGAATTCCGACCAATCTAACCTGTTTGCACTTCGAAAATAAATAAATGAATAAAACGAGGGGAAAAAAACACTGTTTTATGCTAACGTTAAGCGTTATAAAGGTAGCCTAACTTACTAATGTTTATGGAATTTGCTAGCAAGCAAATTTCGAAGCACCTAACTAGTGTCTGGTAGCTAGTGGGCTAACGTTACAACGTTACTTTGATTATCTTGTGTTTGACTCGTTTGTTGTAGCTGACCTGTCATAATCAGTGAAGTTTATCTTTTTTAAGTTAATACCTGCACTGTTTGTTCAAAAAGCCTTGTGTTGTGTAACGTTACCGGATATGGAAATCTCCACTGACCCCCACCCCATAAAAAGAGTAGCATATGGCTCTTCTGGTTAACACTGTGCGTAATAGTAGGACACAGTTCTGTAATTATTATATTTTACGGCAACTGCAATGCAAGGGTGCAATGATTTTCGCAAAAGAAATTCCAACTTGATTCAACAGGCTCGATCTGTCAGGCACAGAGGGCCTCGGAAGTGACTCCATCCTGTAAGAAGCCAAGACGATCGCAGTGCTAAAGATTGATTATGGAAGATCGGGGGCCTTAATAAAATCACAATTATCCAATCAGACAAACTGTCTTATTTTGCTTCTCTAATTTGATTAATGCATGGATTAGAAGTGATTTAAGCCCAGCGTTTGAATGTTTGAGCTGGTTTGACGTCGTTCATTCAGGAGTATTTCAGGATAGTCAAGCATGCGCTGTAGTACCTCAAGGCAGTACGGTAAATGCTTCTTCAATAAGATCACATGGATATTTCATCCTCTAATTTTATTAAAATAAGACAATGGACAACGCAAGCGTTTATCCCCGCACCACCCAAGATAAAAATGTGCAATTGGCGTACCCTACACTTTGTCTGCAATTGGTTGATTCGCATTGTTACTAAATCATTCCTGAAAATGTGAATCTATTATTGTTGTTGACCCAAACTGAAGTTGTCCAGACTTAGCCCGTCATCTCATAGGCTAGTTATGATCAGATCAAACCGACGGCTTTCCTGGCAAGGGAACACACTGTGGAGACAGAACAAAACTGCATGTATTTATTTCACATGACCAGCAAGGCAATCCATTACGTCTAAAACCTTGTTAACCATTGGCATACCCCTTAAACTTCCTATTTGATCACAAAAAGCCATACACAGATTGATATTGTGTGACAACAATATGACTGGACCGTAATAGAAAAGGTTTCCCAAGTCTTCTTTTAAACCAATGCAGTACTCGGTACCCGTACTGAGGGTAATGGAATCCTGATTGAAATGAGTGGTTCAGTTGTAAAGGGCATGCATGCATGCTGCTGAAAGAGAGGGTTCGCCCTCTGCTGGCTACTTTGAGTACTGCAAGCCACTCTCCCTTCAGAACAGGCCCCCCCTGTGTATGCTGGTTTTCGTTGCAACCACAGTTGCAATCCCAGAATTTTAACAAGCTGTTAATTTCTTAATTAGGTGCTTGTCATGTTTAGAGGAATTTACCCTCTTAAGCCACATTATATCAGAAATAACTATGGATGCCATGTAGAATAAACACCCCATGTTCACATGGTGGTTATTGTGCTATATTATTTAAAAGAGATAAGAAAATTGTTTAACAGATCCATTTAAAGACTTATCTGAATCAGTAGGCTCCTGATTGGTGAAAGTGTGAACACATGGCCACTAAAACTAACCATTTGGTAGATAAGGAAGAATTCAAACACAAAGCAAATGATAACGAGCCAAACCTGCATTGTGTTAATAAGCTTAAAGAAAAAATTGAGTTAAACACGTGTTCAGCAACCTAATTAGGAGCCTATTGATTCACTTCACTCTTTAATTTGATCAGTTAAAATACATAATTTTGTAACCTTTTTATGTAATAATTATTCTAAACATGAAAAGCACCTAATTAAGAAAAATGAACAGCTTGTAAAAAGGACGAGTTGGACCCTGCTCCAGAAAGTTGTGAGGTAAGGAATGGTGGGTTATTGTTACTCAGTTTAAATTAGATAAATAATATGGTGTGTACACAGGTGGCAAAAAGGTTGTTATTTTTGCCACGTGTTTGAGGGTGGGTCGGTAAAGTCAAACGGTTGAGGCTGTGAGTTTGATTGGCAGGTCTGTTCCGGGAGGTTCCAGAGGTGCGGATGGCAACCAGAGGCTGCAGAAGACGCAGAACGAGGTGGATGAGGTGAGCCACAGTCCAGTGCTCCTCCTACATTCACAAGGCCTTCTCCTCGCCAATCCACACTTATCATTCACTGTCATCTCAGTATTACCTCAGATTTATTCATTAGTCCAGGGGGCAGGCAACCCCGGTCCTGGAGTGCCGGTGACATCTCTGGTTTTTATTCCATCTGAGCTTGATCACACAAGTTTGATGGATTATTAAGAGTCTGAGCCTGAATATTCTGACTGGTGAAACGCTGAGTGTCTCCAGCACATGGTCACCTGCATTAATTACACCTGATTAATTAGACTGAATCCAGTTATGTAGCTATAGGTTTGGATCGAACAAAAACCAGGACCGGCTCCTGCACTCCAGGACCAGGGTTGCCTGCTCCTGCATTGTCAATCACAGTCTCAAGGCTCTATTACTGCAGCACTTTTGACAGGTATCATTTTATATCTGAGCGTTCCCTGATTCAGGACCACTAATGGCTGTTCCAGCAGGTTGCAAAATGTTATTCTTAAAAGGGGGAAAAAGCGTAAAGTATGCGTTAAGCCTATTACATTAACACAGTGTTTCTCAACCCTGGTCCCAGAGGGCCACAGGGTATGCTGGTTTTCCTTGTTACTCTGTACTTAATTGATCAATTTAAAGCAGCTGATAACATTTACATTTACATTATAGGCATTTAGCAGACGCTCTTATCCAGAGCGACTTACACAACTTTTTAGCATTTTTTTTTTAACATATTATCCATTTATACAGCTGGATATATACTGAAGCGATTCAGGTTAAGTACCTTGCTCAAGGGTACAACGGCAGTGTCCTACCTGGGAATCGAACCTGCAACCTTTCGGTTACAAGGCCAGTTCCTTAACCATTATACTACACTGCCGCCGTGATAACACGGGTAACTCACCTATTGGTTGCCGATATTAAGGCAAAAACAAAAACCAACATACTTTGCGGCCCTCCAGGACCAGGTTTGAGAAACACTGCATTAATGACTCACATGGTAGAAGTGGAATTAACCACAGCGAGTCTTTCCAGTCACGGCACTTTCATTACATTACATTACATTATAGTCATTTGGCAGACGCTCTTATCCAGAGCGACGTACATTAGTGCATTTTCAAACTAGGAACAAGTGCGTTAAAACGACCCTAAAAGGTAAATACGAGTTCAAGTACCAGGCGTAGTCAGTATGATATTTATTATTTTTTTGGGGGGGGGGGGGGGTAACCACACATTATTGATGATTGGCGTGTACAACAGTAAGCCAAAAAGTAACCTTACAAGTATTAACTAGAAGCTTGGTTAATACTTGTAAGTATACTCACACTTTCTTTAATAACTTTGCCATCTGGGGTGCGTCCCAATAGTCGAAAAATGCACCCTCCCTTCCTCCACTACCACCTCCTCTACTCCGTGCCCCGGATACGGATCTTTGTGTTTTAATCTAATGTTGCTGATTACATCTTAATTACGTATTAATGGTTACATATTAATTAATATCGCGACGCAAACCGCAATGTCAGGTACATTGTGTACTGTACATGCAAATACTTGTACTCAAAACGTTCAGACAGTTTTGCATACTTCCAGGTAGGAGAGGAGTGGGAGTGGAGGTGGGGAGTGGTAGTGGGAGAGTGGAGGAAAGGAGGAGAGGAGTGGTAGTGGGGGAGTGGAGGAAAGGAGGAGAGGAGTGGTAGTGGGGGAGTGGAGGAAGGGAGGAGGAGAGTGAAGAATATTGGGACACACCCCTGTTCTAAACCTAAGGTCCATAGCTGATCATAGAGCCTCATAGAGCCTCATAGAGCCTACTAGTCTCCCGTTCCTTCACCAATGAGGGCTTTGCTCCTACTTAGTCAATAGGGGTCTAATTGTGCACATTACATTACAATCTGGGTAATCACCACTCTGCTGCGGCTTTTACCTACACACTCTAGGCAGAACCATAGAGAGATCGCAGGGGAGACGAGAATCAGTTTGTGGTGCATTATAGGCCTATATATACATGTATATATTTTTATTAACTGGAAGGTACCAAAAATTGGGAAAGTAGTGTTAGTCAATCCGAAATGTTAAAACCTCTGTATTATTGAAGGGACAGACCCGATGTTTGCAACAAAAAGACAGGAAGGTTTAATTTACACAGCCGGCCGTGGTAACACATGCAAGGACACAAAATGTTCAAGGAACACTCATTTTAGTTGTGCTTTTATACAGTTCTAACAGGTACATTTGCATTGACTGGTTCTAACAGGACATTTACATTGAGTGGTTCTAACAGGTACATTTGCATTGACTGGTTCTAACAGGACATTTACATTGAGTGGTTCTAACAGGTACATTTGCATTGACTGGTTCTAACAGGACATTTACATTGAGTGGTTCTAACAGGTACATTTACATTGAGTGGTTCTAACAGGTACATTTGCATTGACTGGTTCTAACAGGACATTTACATTGAGTGGTTCTAACAGGTACATTTGCATTGACTGGTTCTAACAGGACATTTACATTGAGTGGTTCTAACAGGTACATTTGCATTGACTGGTTCTAACAGGACATTTACATTGAGTGGTTCTAACAGGTACATTTGCATTGAATGGTTCTAACAGGACATTTACATTGAGTGGTTCTAACAGGTACATTTGCATTGAATGGTTCTAACAGGTACATTTGTATTGACTGGTTCTAACAGGCACATTTGCATTGACTGGTTCTAACAGGTACATTTGCATTGACTGGTTCTAACAGGTACATTTGCATTGACTGGTTCTAACAGGTACATTTGCATTGATTGGTTCTAACAGGTACATTTGCATTGACTGGTTCTAACAGGTATATTTGCATTGAGTTGTCCTGGGGGGTGAGGTGTTAGCCCCTACCTGATTGGTTCTAAGGCACTATTGTTATAAAACATCTCCGAAAACCAACCAGACATCAGGGCCACGCCTGCACAATCCCCAATACACAAACACACAACATAATCTGTATGTTCCTAGATCAAATGTTGTGCTTCTATATGTACATTAAAATAAATACATTCTCACAGTAGGCTTAGTTACCTGCATGCAGGCTATGAAATTAACTTTTTCACCCTCTGGCCAGAGTGCCTTGTGGATTCTAAAAATCACCAGCCATTTTCAACATTTTACCAGCCACATTACCTTTCACAATATAACACAACCTGGTTGGTTACTGGCCAACGTGGCTGCTAGAATAAAAATCTTACCAGCCACAATCAAAATTTTACCAGCATTTTAGCTGTTGGCGGGTGTTCATTTCACACCCTGCCTGAAAGGGTTAAAGCTAGGAGCAGTTAACCAATGCTCCCCGTTAGAGTACAGTGTGTTCAGTCACACATGTAAAACTGCACAGAGTGTTCCTGGCCTTCATCTGGATGAATGAGACCCAAACCTGCACCACTAGATTTACAGCTGAGCAGCGAGGTTTAGCATAGGAATTCCACCCCCGCCCCCAAAAAAAAAACACTTTCCTTGGGTGCAGTCCACATAGCTGTGTGGCACAGTTTCCCCTAAACTGCCTGTCAGACCACCCAAATATAGAAGCCAGCCTCTCCGGTCTATTACATAACAATCTGCGGGAGGCTAACCTTTACACATCCTACCCACCGTAGTCCAATGGAGAGATTCGAAAAGGCGGAATTGTTTTTTAACCTATAGCAGACGTTTATGGGTGGGGTTTGATGTCAACCACCCACCCATCGATATCCCACACGGCCCCTCCCGCATCCTGCAGTCAGATATGCTTGCTCGGTTGCACAGCCAATCAGCTTTCCTGGGTACTCTCCTGGAATGCTTCGTCACTCTCCTCTGATATCAGCCAGGTGGTGATTCTGTGCATCAAACGGGCCGCGTGCCCTCTCACTGTCAACCGATTAGCACTGCCACTAGGCACGAGACATGATATTATTATATCGAATTTCGCGCTGCAAAACAACGGCGATGCGAAGCGTGTCCCTGTGTCGTGTTTCGCGAAAAGAAATGACAGTAAACTCCCGCATAACCGTCTCCCGGATTCCGCGCTACACAGATTATCCGACGCCCACATTTAAATGCTAATGTAAATTTCTAATCGCCATTGCCAAACTGGCAAAGTGCCGATTTTACCTTGTGAAAAATTAAAACAGTTTGCTTTGAATTCATTGAATTTTGCATGTTCACTTCTTCAAATTGCGTCAACTGCCATGCTTGTTTTTATGTTTACCGGTTTATATCGACCCCTCAGGTATCCATTTTCCTGTTTGTGTTCTCATTGAGGTCGGTTTTGTGTGGGGGGGTTACTGTACCACGTGACATCTTAAAATGGTCTCGGTAAAGCAATGTTGACTTTTTGTAGCTTACTTTATTAGGCTAGGCATATTGAGCTAATTCTGGATAAGCTGTTTTAAAATGGGGTATAGCCTAATTTGTATATACCGTAACTATTGAAATCCTTGCTGTAAATTAAACTTTGTGTACATATATGTTTTTTATTAGTACATTTTTTTAATGAAGATTTTCAAAATAGGGAAGTGATTTTAAGTTTGAAACCTCTATCAGGATACAAACCCTATTTTAGGCAGAGAATATCTTCTCATGACAAAAAAAACGACGTTGAGCATGGCTTAATCTCCCTCTGTCTTGTTGCTTCCAACTGTAATTTATACACGAGCATAAAATATCCAATTTCTCCACTTCTTCTGGCTGTCATACAGCACTCATCAGTCATATTTCATATCCCTTCTTCTGGCTGTCATACAGCACTCATCAGTCATATTCCAGATCCCTTCCTTCAAGGTCCACTAAAAAAAGTGTTTTTTTTTTCCCCACTAGGAAGTTTTTACCTCATTTAGCTTTTCTTGGGGGTTCAGCTCTGGTTTTTGCGCAATTTTCCTTCCATTTCTCTGTACAGCATCTTTGTGACAGTTCTGTGTTAAAAGCACTATACAAATAAAATGTAATTTAATTCAAACTACCTATAGCATTATGCAGAGGATTGCACTGCTGGTGATTGGCCTGTCTGTCCCGTCAGCTTTGCGTGACGTCATCAGCAGCAGCGGGTGCGTCACGTGATGTGTCCTGTCTCAGGTGGTGGACATCATGCGGGTCAACGTAGGCAAGGTTCTGGAGCGGGACCAGAAGCTGTCGGATCTGGACGATCGGGCTGAGGCCCTGCAGGCCGGCGCCTCCCAGTTTGAGACCAACGCCGCCAAGCTGAAGAGGAAGTACTGGTGGAAGAACTGCAAGGTACGGTGCTGGGGGGGGGGGGGGGCGGGGCCACTGTGGGTTTGGGGGGGGTGGAGGCGGAGCCTGCGGTGGGTAGGTTGGCGGGCATTACCACTGTGGGGCGTGGGATGAGGGTGCCTCCCTCAAAACCAAATTTAACCTTCAGCGGGTCAGTTAGCTGCAGCAGACTGGTTGCGTGGGAGGGTGGGAGGGGCTACTGTGGGAGGGGCCATTGCAAACTCGGCTTTGTGGGCGGGGCCATGGACTACTCACAGCAGCTGTGTGCGTGTGTGTGTGTGTGTGTGTGTGTGTGTGTGTGTGAGAGAGTGGGAGAATGCTAGGTTGTCATTGTTTATCCTCACATACAGACACATACACGCACACATAAATACTTATTTATTACTCATTCATATATTTTCTATGAAAATCATTTATTGGTGTTGATGGCCTGTAGCAGTAGTGAGGTCATCACTAAGGATTAGTGTCATTAGTTTGATTAGGACAGTTTTAGTTTGTGGGTTTTCGGTGTTGATGGGTTATGTAATAATAATAATAACTTTATTTATATAGCACTTTTTGAAACACTGGGCTAAGTGCTGTACAACATAAAAGAACATAATACAACAAGCTAGAGACAAAACACAAGAGAGAATAAATAAGAGTAAACAATGTACTAAAGTACAATAAACTGTAATTTTACTATGTGTAGTCATAGTAATGCACTGGCTGCCAGGTTACATAACTCATAACTCATAACTCATAACTGCAGTGTCCGTATTACTGGAACCTGTACAGTTGATCTACAGTGACACGGCAGTAAAGTCACAAGAAGAACATGTCACCATTCCAAGAAAACAAGAACATGCCTCTATTTTAATTTAACAGCAGCCTATAATTAAAGTACTGCATGTTCCCTTGCTGGATGGCCATTGTTCAGGACGGCTTCCTGTCTAAATATAACTTGGTGTGTGTGTGTGTGTGTGTGTGTGTGTGTGTGTGTGTGTGTGTGTGTGTGTGTGTGTGTGTGTGTGTGTGTGTGTGTGTGTGTGTGTGTGTGTGTGTGTGTGTGTGTGTGTGTGTGTGTGTGTGTGTGTGTGTGTGTGTGTGTGTGTGTGAGGGAGAGCGGGAGAGTGGAGGAGAGGAGGAGAGTGAGAGACGAGAGGGAGAGTGAAAGAGAGGAGAGAGGGAGAGTGAAGGAGAGAGAGACCTGTTAAATTGCTAAAATAATTATTTATAAACAACTTTTTTTAATAATAATTTGTTTGTACATATAGTAATAATAATCCATAATTGTTTTGTTTTTGTTTTTTTATTATGGTTCATGATTATTACTATTATTACCATTGTTTTCTGCTTTGTGTGCTTTGGCAACATGTATGAAAAATATGTCAATATGCCAATAAAGCACGTTGAATTGAATTGATAGAGAGAGAGATAGAGAGAGAGAGAGAGAGTGAGTGAGTGAGTGAGTGAGTGAGTGAGTGAGTGAGTGAGTGGAGTGAGTGGAGTGAGTGAGTGAGTGAGTGAGTGAGTGAGTGAGTGAGTGAGTGAGTGAGTGAGTGAGTGAGTGAGTGAGTGAGTGAGTGAAGGAGAGGAGGAGAGAGTGTGATGGAGGGATAAGGGTCTGAAACAGAAGCTCTTTAGTGTGCTTAGTGTTCCTCTCCAGGGGCTGGAGCAAGAGGAGAGATTCCACACTCTCTCACACACACACACACACACACACACACACACACACACACACACACACACACACACACACACACACACACACACACACACACACACACACACACACACACACACACACACACACACACACACACACGGAGAGAATTTACAAGCATAAACAGAGTGTATAAAGTAGAGAAAAGAGCCACAAACTGCTGCTTTTTTTTAAGATTACATAGAGGCCAGAGAACCTCTGACTCCCAGAATCATCTCTGTGTGAAATAGTGAGCCCACTGACCACCATCTTAGGGTTTGCGCTGGCATTCTGTAATAGTGCATGTAGTAAACTACACTATAGGCTATACAGAGTGCAGTATACTACACTATAGGCTATACAGAGTGCAGTATACTACACTATAGGCTATACAGAGTGTAGTATACTACACTATAGGCTATACAGAGTGTAGTATACTACACTATAGGCTATACAGAGTGCAGTATACTACACTATAGGCTATACAGAGTGTAGTATACTACACTATAGGCTATACAGAGTAGTATACTACACTATAGGCTATACAGAGTGCAGTATACTACACTAGGCTATACAGAGTGTAGTATACTACACTATAGGCTATAGAGTGCAGTATACTACACTATAGGCTATACAGAGTGTAGTATACTACACTATAGGCTATACAGAGTGCAGTATACTACACTAGGCTATATAGAGTGCAGTATACTACACTATAGGCTATACAGAGTGCAGTATACTACACTATAGGCTATACAGAGTGCAGTATACTACACTATAGGCTATACAGAGTGCAGTATACTACACTATAGGCTATACAGAGTGCAGTATACTACACTATAGGCTATACAGAGTGTAGTATACTACACTATAGGCTATACAGAGTGTAGTACCAAGCAGTACAGCAGCAGTGTGCTTTGTCGTACTGGGTGTATCAGCTTCTTTAAAGTTTCTGCATAACCACCTTGTTAAATGGCAGTTCCACTGAAACAAACATTGATCAAGTTGCAACTAATTAAGTCTCTTTGTGGCCAAAATAATTTCTGGACTGAGATATCCGCAGATAAAGATTACATTTTGGTAGCGGTATACGTCATAATGACGTACACCTCTACCCTTCCTTTTTTTTGTGAAAAAACTACAGTGGCATTAGGTGGGCGTGTAAGTTACATTGGCACGTAGGCGGAGCCAGCGAGGGGGAAAACAATGCCACGTCTGTCATTGTTCAGAGTAGGGACACATCGTAGATCAAGCTAGCTATCATTGATATTTTATTATAATGTCATAAAATTACATTGGCACGTTGTTTCCTAAAGATATTTTGGCAAAATAAACCAAACAGGACTTGAGTGCTGTCCTTATGCGGTTACGGAGTGGACAAATGATCCAACTCAGTGGCCTTCGGTATCATTCCCTGACATCTTCCTCTGCCTTATTGAATCCCCCGGTAAGGAACCATGTCAACTACATTATGATCCATGACCATGAAAAGTAGATTAACATTAGCAAGCTGACCATAATCGGCGGTTTCACTTTGAATATTCGATTACAGAAGCAATGTTAACAGTGTCATTTACTGGGCTAGTGCCGTTAGCTGTTGTTAGCCACGGGTTTCTTGGCATTAAAGAAAGGTGCAAATCCGGGTTTTTAAATCCGTTCGCCATGCAGTAGCTAAGCCACACAAGCTTTTTGGCATTTCTAAAATTGCAATGTTTTTAATATATTACTAGATTTTGTCATCGGTGGAAGGCTTCTGTTTTGAGCCCGAATACATGGCCGGATCCAGAGCTGAACGCGCTGCCAACCCGGGACTGCTTCGGCATGAAACTGTGCCTGGTCCCACTCGTTGTAGCAAACATTTCCATTTCAGTTGCCATTGCAGTAGTTAGCACACGTAGGCTACACCACTCCTTTACCCAGGTTGAACGTTAAGGGTTAACATTAGAGGACCGGGAGGAGAAATGAGCAGGCTAAGTGTTCTGGCTAGACTTCACGATACCAAAAGTAGATAAATGAAGGGCTCTGTTTTCCTAAATTAACGGCCCCAGCCGTATTTCTCCCGTTTTCTTTGGAGACTCCAGCTAACGGTGGTGGTATTTTTTCAGCAGAACTGTTAACGTTAGTGGCTAACTTGCCAGCGAGTAACTTGGCCTCTCTCAAAGAGCGGTTGCAGGACTAGTCGTAAAATACCCAGCCCATCTGCTCCAGTTTTATTCAGTGGGAGTGGCAACCTGTGACTGGCGTTGTCTGACTCCGCCCATAAAGTGTAAGCAGTTGTAGTTCACAGTAAAGCAGGTACCTGGTACATGCGCAGGAGTTTGGGGCTATATCTCTGCTCTCACTACAGGTAGAGAGTTGGCTGAGAGCTCATTTTAATCAGGAGGAGAGCTACTTTTCTACAAACCAAACATCATTTTCCAGTGGAACTCCCCTTTAATTAGCCCATAATGAAGCTGCAGCATCATGGAAAAAAATGAATAAATAAAAAAACAGAAAGAAGGAAGAACTAGTTAATGTACGGCACCTCTGAGGCAAACGACTCCTCCTGGAACCTAACATTTTTGCGTTGTTTGCGCGTGCGTGTGTAACCGACAGTGTCTCAAGCTACACCTTTAACACTGTGGAGAGTCCTGCTTAATGGCAGCAGTTTCCTCTGAATCTGGATACAGTTTCCTGCCAGCAGCATTAGCATTAGCTAATTAGCTAAGAAAAGTACGAGTTATGCTTCATACTTTCCCTCCCACTGCCTGCTATGCTAATTTTATGAATAATTCTCCTTAAATAAATATCAGCAGTTAGCATAACAAAAAGCCTCATATATTATACCCTGTTGCGTCTCTATAAAGACTGTCTTTTTCCATAGATTTTTTTATAAATTTCTTGAAGTAATTGGATTTATTTTTACTTTTAATTGTGGGAACACTAATGGTAGAATCATTTTTTGATCATTTGTCTACTGTATATTTATAAACGGTGAAATGCACAAGGCAGAAAACAAACTATTTACACATTTGTCCGAGATATACCATAGCCACATAGAACTGCACATAAATCTGCACTCAACACCACTATATCAACACGCATCCAAAACCACATAACTGCAGCACATATAGAACACAATGTAAATTCCGACTTGTTGTGCAAAACCAGAGAGTTTTTGTATATTTCAATGCTCTCAACAACATAAAATAATACCACTAATAATGAATGACTGCTTCATTTAAACTGTTTTCTTTTTCTGGAAAATCAGGTAAAATGATATGTAATGAGATCACGGGGCGTACCTGAGGATTACTGCTGATTATTGCCTGTATATTTCAGTGCCAAAAAGCTTTGATCTGGAACAGGCCTACACCCTGCTGTCAATCATTGACCGACAACTCCAAATTGGCTCTAAATCAAAAGCCACGACGGCACAATGTTTTGTACTCGGGTGCTGGACTTCATGGAGCTACTTCACTTCAGCTTCAAGTGTAGCTCTGAAAATTTAAGTATAAAATGGAGTATAATCTACTTTTTACTAAAGTGCTGCTCCTTACCAAATCCGATATGAGGGGTTCTCTTTTATGACCTGTGACCTTTGTGTACTGCAGTGGTACGTTGCTTTACTGAGGTTTAATGGCACATCCAATGTTGTTATTTCATGATAGATGTCCCTGGCTGCCCGTATATTGCCTGATATGTTTTACTGTGTTTGTGGATAATTTAAAGGCCGCACTTTGAAACATGGATTTGGATGTCACTGGAAATGTTTTCACTGATAAAGTGTCCTGTCATCCGCAGATGTGGGCCATTTTGATCGCTGTTGTTCTCGTCATCATCATCATCATCGTCAGTAAGTGCCCGTCTGGGTAATTTGCCGTTTTTCTTTCAGTATGAACAGGGCAGAACGAGAACACAAAAAAACAGCGATGCAGGGCAGTTTGTTTGCTGTTGCCGGGCCCATGGGAGGGGCTAAGGGGCATGTGGGAGGGGCTAAATAGCATGTGGGAGGGGCTAAAGGGCCCATGTGAGGGACTAAATGTCCGGTGTGCCTGCTTACACCCCCCCCTCCTGCCATCTTATCTACAAGGCCACACGCAGACGCACGCAGGAGATAACCCAGTTCACATGGACCTGTCCCCATGCTAAAGCTCCTCTATAGCAGAACTCTAGCGCAGGTTGACTGAGGTCCAATGCTGGGCTCTGGTTTTCCTCTAAATGTTTTGCCTTTTTTTTTTTTTGTCTGTTTAGTTTGGAGTCAGTCATAAAGTGAATGGCGGAGAGGAGAAGAGATGGAGGAAGACCTTGCCAAACACCAACCTGCCATTTTTATTTTATTTTCAATAATTGATGCGACCTGATCAGAGAAGGGCCTGTTCTTTGCTTCTTCCCTTTTTTTCTCCCCAACCTTCCAATGTAAAATATTTGCTGTTGACGTTACTGTTTGGTTAAGAAAACATTACGTAAACATAAAATAATTACAGAATATATTATGAATATTTTGAGACGTACTGTATTAGCCGTGGTCTTTATGTGAAAAAAGGGAGCACATTCCATTTTAAAATCTTTTTCACGTTTAAAGACAAAAACTTTAAACAATCTTTTGGAAGATAGATCTGAAGACATATTTAATTGTGATACACTAATTACACTAATTGCTGAACTCCTTGTTTGTGTATTTTCACAAGGAAGGCTTTCAAACAGAGAGCTCAAAATGAGGGTATATGAGTTTTCTGATTTGCATTGTGCATGATCATTTTTAAGCTAAATTTATCTGTTAAATTTAGTTCGTAAAATTTTAATTGTACATTTATATGTACTGCAGTGATTAAATGAGCTTGAGAAAACTTGTACTGTCACTGAAGCTATAAGCATACTATACATTGTAACGATTCTTGTGATTGAAGTCCCCATCAGGGTAATGATGTCATAGGAAGGAACTGAAATGATACTTTGAATTCCAGTACCATATAGAATTGACACTCTTGATGGGTGTCCAAATGAATGCACATTGCAAAAGATTATCAGCTCAATACTGTACACATCAGTGTTGTCGTCGCAGTATTATACTATAATTTTATGTTTATTTAATTGTATGCACATCTGTATATTAATTTTTATGTCTCTCTGTTGCTCCTCTATTATTTAGTCAAATAACTTAACTTAATTTTGACGTGCATAGAGTCATATGTAAAAATGCCGGACGGGCCTAACATAGCTTCACGAGGCTACCTCAGTCACTTTGAAAGAGGTGATTATTATTAGGCCCTTCTTCCGAGACTGCTCGACGTGCTGATGTTTCGAGAGCAGCGGGGCCAAGGTGATGTCGGCACATCAGTCAGAGTGAAAGCCGGTTTAAAAGCAAAAGGTAAATGGAGAGAGCAAGCGCACGCTCCAGGATGGCGGTGTCCGTGCATTCCCGCAAAGTTTGAAGCTAAACGGGCTTGCGTCCGCAGATCCGCTGAGCGAAAGTTCCATCGAACACGGAGCTTGTCCGACTTCTCCTTTTATTTCTTATTCACTACATGTATATTCCATTTACGTATGCATGTGTTGTTTGGATTTTCCCATTATTCCTGAACACTGTTTTATATTGTTAAAGGGATAGTTCGTAATTTTGGACATAATGTCTCAATTACGACTTACCCACGATGTAGTTGATTTATGGAAACCATTTTCAGATAATTCCATGCTGTCCCTTCTTTTGGACATACACACATTGCTAATGCTAGCGCAACTCTGTGGCAACCGGTAGCATCCACTACCAAACGCACTTAAACACTCCACAGTGCACCCAAAGCAAATAAAATACGACGACAGTCTATCGGGGTTATTTTGAGTGTTTATACCATCATTTTTGAAGTCAAACTATCGTTGAATCCTTTACTTTGTGCTGACCTATATTCTCTGTGGAAGTACGGCGGCGGAGCGAACGTGGCCATTGCAACTTGTTGGTCTTCTTTGTTGTTGTAGTCGAGCAGTGCCGGCACTACATTCGTAGGTAACATAAAGTATCACTCCGCCCCGCCCCGCAGTGCAGATGTCTTTACATAATTCATTTAGATTAACCTGAACCAAAGGAGGTGCCGTATTTAAATTTTTTTTTTTTTTAAATCTAGCAACAGCTGTAGTCAAGGAAATCAGGTTTTCCCATGATGATACGGGGCCAAAGAGGAGGTAGCCTGGTTTAAGTGTGAAACACTGGCTCTTACTGGAGCCCAAGGTCATTTAATGCCAAAAGGTCAAGAAAAAAAAAAAATTCTTGTTTTTTTCTCCCCCTCCTTTGTTTACATTATATTCTACAATCCTTTGATTTTAGATGTTTGTGAACATATAACATATTGCTTTTATTAGCAACTGCTTTTAAAAATTTCATTTCTGTCCTGTGTGTGCCCTATAAAATTCATTTAAAAAAATTATCTCTGTCTCTGGATTTACCTATATTTGTCAAATAATATAATGTTAATTTTGCTATAGCACTCATTTTTGACCTGCATTTTTTCCAATTGTTGATTACCATGTACCCTTGGCTCTTTTTACCATCTGAAGAAAAAAATTGTAATACTAGCATGTTTAAAACATCAAGCTATCCACACTGGGCTAAGAACCAGGGTATGAAATTAACACCATTGTGGCTGGTAAGATTTTTATTCTTGGAGCCACTTTGGCTGGTAACCAACCAGGTTGTGTTATATTGTAATGTGGCTGGTAAAATGTTGAAAATGGCTGGGGATTTTTAGAATCCTAGAAGTTCTGTGAGTTGTAGTGTCTAGGAAAATTCATAAGAACAGCCAGTATTTAGGAATATTTACAGCGCTTTGATTACAACAAGGCTACATTGTTGAAGGAAATGGATTTTAATTAATAAAACTCCAGCAACAGTGGAAGAAAAGCATGTTTGCAGTTGTGTTACAGTTAAGTCACAGAAGAACTAATGTCGCCTTCAGGGCACTTTGTGCAACATGCAGTTTAAAAAAATTCAGGAGTCCGGCATTGCTGGCATCCTAACACTGTCCACAAATCGTGCCTTAGAAAAGAGTGTCAATATGAGTGAGCGAAGGTTTGCGAATCAATTTACTGCTACTAGAAAACACACCACATGTTCAGTTTATCCACTGCGTACAGATGTAACACAATGTGTCACACTGCATAAATGACACAAATGTTAGCCTACATCTGCCTTTTTAAAAGAATATGACTGGGACAGTCGATAGTACGTTCCGTCTAGTGAGGGTAGCATAACTCGTTAAATAATTGTTTTAGATTGAGTCATAATGAACATCATGTTATGTTTGTGCATAACTGAGCTGCTGACTCATTTTTTTTCTATGGAAGTAATCGAAAAATGCTACTAGCCTACTGGATATCTAAAACTTAAGAGATGGAACCAACACAATGTTAACTATCAATCGTAACAGTAGGCTAATATTGGAGGAATGTTAATGATTTTATATTTGAATATATCCAAACAACAATACCACTTTGGCGATGGGACAAAATTTAAATAGCATTATTGAATTCAAAATAATTCTGAGTGATAAAACGCAGTCCGCCCTATTTCCACTGGCAGACAGCGGGAACACGACCGAACCTATTTGACTTCTCTCCAGGCCACGTTTCTTCAGTCGTAGGAACAGACCTTCTGAGCATGCGCCACTTGGCTGTATACCGCTTATGTAACGTTGCGATACACGTGAGATGATTTCGGGACGCTCTCAAATTGTAGAATGGGAGTGTCTGTGGGGTGAACACGCCCCCCCGTTTCACTCACGTGGAACCCGACAGCCAATCGGTGCCTCGTGGGCGTGGTTTAGAATGCCTGCACTCACGTTGCACATCATACTTGTAAAAGGTGCTTTGCTTGGGAGAGGTTATGTTTATCAGGTGAGGTTACTTGGATAGCCAACAGAAACTGGGCCAACTTTTAAAATATCGTACTTTATGTACTGTTTAAAGGCTGTTTCTGCGCAATAACATTGAATTGTGGATATAGTGCACAGTCGTGGACGTTGAATCGTCGAGAAAGAGAGGTACGTATTGTAACGTTAGTTAACTTACCACTCATGTTTACTTGATAGCTGAAACTGGAAAAACAGATTTCAGGGCTTTACCGACCACATCTTCAGTGGATATGTGTTGGTTTGATACAAAAATGAACTGCGTGTGATTCACATCATGGCATGTACTATTTTAATAGGTATTTTGTTCGCCAACAGGCTAGCTAACGTTACCAATGTCCACTGGTTCAGCTATCTTGGTAAACGTTACCAGTTAGCAAGCCAGGTGTCTGGCTTATAATGCATTTCAAATCTTTGGTAGCAGGGGTGCTAGCGTTTATAGCTTATCTTTCACATCTACATGCTTTCCTGCTTTAGTGGTTGTGTCAGCATTGCTGGTTAATTTAAGTGACGGGTAACGTGAGCCATTTAAATTGGTCCGGTTCTGTGACTGAATTCACAGTTAATTCTTGAGCTGAATTCACCATTTAAAACTAGTTTTTGTGGCGAAAGTAACCGCCAAGTTGTGATAAATATGTTGATAGTTTCTTATAGTTACTTTGTATGATGTGTTACTAGTTACTTGACTCAGTAGTGTAAAGTATGCATGTTTATCATATATTCAGAAAATATGTATGGTAAGTTACTATACCGTGATAAATATGTATTTTGTGCTGGTTAACTTGCAGAAAATCATTTAACGTCACCTGACTAGTGGCTTAATGAGTTTATACGGAAGAGTGGCACACGGTTGTATTTCGGGGAAGGGGTTTCTGGCTCAGGGAACACCGTGTTCTTTTACATCGCTCTATTGCGCAACATAGTGTCTCTATAGGTTTACCCTATAGGCTACTCCAAAGGAGATTACTGCGCATGAGTCTGCTCTTGCACAGTGAGATCTAACATTGTATAGTTCTAACGTTGTACGCGAGGATATATCTGGCGGTGTCAAGTTGTTTCAGTTTAGTAATCTTTTATTTTGACACGTTTATTTGAACTAAGACTGGCATCGTGTCAATGTCAATATACTCCGAATAGACTAAAGCTAATGAATAATTAAGTGGTACACGTTAGGCTGCCGGGGCTATTGCGCATGTTCATGCACAGTCGCTATTTTGAAAACTTCGAAAATAGTTACACGCGACATTGACATTGACAACTTTGCGACTGCAGGCACCAGAGTGACATACAGGTATCAATCGGTATTAATTTTTATTCGCACCTGCGGAGTAACGTTTCATCAACCCTATAAGAGGTGGAGCTTCAATGAGCTGTCCATTTCTGACCTGTCTGAACCAATCAAAAAAGATTTTAGTCTCCTTTCTAAAACATAAGGATACATTTTTCCGTTGTGTGATAGCACACGGTATCTCCCCACACCTTTAGTTTCCTCAGTCCTTCTGATTCCTGTTTGATTCACCCTGCGGTTAGAATCAGATCATTCCATGGCTATGACCTGCTTTCTACAGGGCCCAGCACAAGTGGCCAAAGTGTCATTTAACCAGGGCATTACATTACCTTTTTCACCAACTGGCCAGAGTAGCTTTTGGATTCTAAAAATCACCAGCCATTGTCAACATTGTACCAGCCACATTGCCTTCTACAATATAACAAAACCTGGTTGGTTACCTGCCAAAGTGGCTGCTATTGTAGAAAATCTTACCAGCCACAATCGAAATAGTACCAGCATTCGATTGATGGCGGATGTTAATTTCACACCCTAGTCGTTGCGCACACACGGTATGGGTGCTGTGTATAATTCAGGTTGGGGGGGGGGGGGGGGGGGTTGACTACACCGTAGGGCTGGTTGTGGTGAGTACCCGTCCCCTTTCCTGTGAAGTGCTTTAAGGTCATGATATGAACGCAGTCCATTATCGGTAATCTTCATTTGCTGTAACAGTGCAGCCTGTGGATGTCAGAGTTAAAGTAAGCAGTGGCTGACAGAACCGTTTTCGAAAAGGTCGTTTTCAAAGGGTTGTTGGAAAATGGGAACATTGAATAAACATATCCTCAAAAGAATTGCTACTCTTGATATTGTGTATTTCCCCCCGACGTTCTGCTATTGACCTTTTAACTAAAGGGGGGAAATTGTCCTTTTAAACTCAAATTAGCCTTTCTAACAGTAGAATGGCTGTCAGCATAGCTTCATGTTTAGGGAGCTTGCAACCCCAAGGCTGTTGGTTTAAAACTAGGTTGGGCGCGGTACCCTTGAGCTAAAGCTACGTGACCTGAATTGCTTCTGTAAATATCCAGCTGTATGAATTCATTGCAGGCAGGGCCTCAAATGAACTTTTTCACCCACTGGCCAGAGTGGCTTGTGGATTCTAAAAATCTCTCCAGCCATTTCCAACATTTTACCGGCCGCATTACCTTTTACACTTATAACACAACCTGACTGGTTACCTGCCATAGTGGCTGCTAGAGTAGAAATTCTTACCAGCCACAATCAAACTTTTACCAGCATATTGGTGGTGGAGGGTGTTCATTTCATACCATGATTGCATGTAAAAGATAAAAGTTGTGTCAGTTATGAATATCAGGGTCTGCTAAATGCCTAATATGTAATAAAAAGTAAATATAGAACAGAAGATTGTTTGCGTTTTTGAGCGCAAAACGGAGGCGGCCTTGTGGTTAGTTTCATCCCTGTTTCTCCTTGGTAGAGGACATGACTGTGGATCCTCAGGTTCACAGTGTGACAGAGGAATGTTTGCTTGGCGACTAAGGAATTTGAAAATGAACGGTACACCTGTCCTGGGGTCGGGAGGGAAAGGACTAAATGTACTTTACATGTGGGCGTGGCTCTCTCTTCTCTGCCTAAAACCCATCTGGCTGCTCTATCTGAGAGGCCTGCTTCTTTACCTTATCTCAACCTTCACCTGTTCTGTCTCTCTCTTTATTTATAATCACTTTTGTTTATTGTACTTTAGGGCCTATCCGTGTGGATCTGGGGACTTTTCTTATTTGTGGCTACAGTGCGTACTGTTACATAACTCCTCTGGTTTTCACATGTATGAACACATCTGGCATCCTATCCACTGTTGTTGTCTTGTACTTTTTTTTAAATTATCTATGAGTTCCAGAGAGATTTACAGTCTGGGCGCTTCTTTTGTGTGTGGTTAGACCCTCCGTGCCCTGCCTCAAATCGGCTAAGTACATTACTGTATCCATGGCAACAGACGTGTGTGACACACATCTCACATACGACTGGGTGCGTAATCCCAGTCCAGTGTCCCGCTCGGCAGAGCTACAGTAGTAGCCCCTCCTGGGATTTGTAGTCCAGTCCCATAAACACTGCAGTATGCAGCGCTATAGGCATTAACAGAACACACTGTCTGCCCTCTTTTAAAACAAAAAATAAATAATTAAATGAATAAAATGAAGATGTTCTTTGTTTTCTTTGAGGTTCGAAGGATCCTATCTCAGGTGGATATGGCTCTCTGTAGATTTCAGTGTGTTCTTTAATGATAAAAAAACAAACAAAGCCCTTTATGAAGGGAAACCAGCGGGAGGCTGACTCTTATGGTTTATAAAAATATACATATACAAGTGTATATATCCATAGGCCATACTTCATTACTTAAGTTTTATGTAGAATTTCAGCCAGTTGGCCTGTGGTCACAAAACCAGTCGCTGAACAGCTGTCTCACATCCTGTTAGCACGCTAAACCACATTTCAAGTCAAATACAAAAGTGACTCCTGTCACCTGTTTTAGACACCATGCCTGTCATAAAGCTATTTTCAGGGCGAATGAAATAAACATCTGGTGTGGTGTAGTGCAGACAGTAGCCCTCACTGCTTCTGAAAAAGACGTTTGTTGATTGCTATGGAAGCAGAATAACCCTGCGGTCACATACCTGTGCATGCAGCTTCACAGCTTCCTTTAAACCACCAGTGTGCTCACTTTTCCCTTCTCACACACACACACACACACACACACACACACACACACACACCTATGTGCAGAGAGCTCCACACACACACACACACACACACAGACACACCTATGTGCAGAGAGCTCCACACACACACACACACACACACACACACCTATGTGCAGAGAGCTCCACACACACACACACACACACACAAATCATTTTTACTATTTATTTATTTTTACATGGTGTCTATTTATACAGCCGGATATAGACTGATGCAATGCAGCTTAAGCTCCTTGCTCAAGGGTACAGTGTCAGTGTCGAACCTGCAACCTTTAGCTTAAAAGGCCTGTTCCTTCCCCATTATATTTCACAGCTGCACCCTTTTATTTTAAACCTTTTCTCCGATCCTTTTGCGCTGCAGTATTGATTTATGGCATTAAAAGTAGAATGGTAACGGGTCTGAGGGGGGAGCCGCGCGGTCTGAGGGGGAAGTGCGCTGGCTTGCGGTGACTCAGTATTTGCACAGTCAGAGAGAGAGAACGGCGTGTCCTCAAGTGAGCTTTTCCTAGTTTGCATGGGCTTCTGTTTCCTCTTTGAATGATCGTGTCACAACCGCAGTTCTGGTGTTGCAGCGTTTATTGCTTTTAGTAATGTTTACCAAATATGCAGCTGTGTGGTCTGTCCCTTTTTATATGGACTTTAGCTGTCTGTGTATGTTATCATAAAAAATATTAATAGAATACTTTTAGGTGACGTTCAGGACCCCCCCCCCCCCCCCCTCCATGTTCCAGTTAGGGTTCCCGGCTTTTACTTAGTGCAGTTATCCAGCTAACTAGTGCAGTTATCCAGCTAACTCTGAAAAAACTGAAAATTGGTATAAATGTTTTGTTTTTTTGTTTTTTTGAACCCATCATTGCGGTTAATTGTTTTTTTTATTGTATGGATTTTCGTAACTGTCCACATGACTGTTACACAGTGATCATGAGAGCCCTACTAAATGTGTGCGCTCTCTGAATTGGAATTTCCAGACGTCTCCCTGACATGTCTGACCTTGTGTGACTGAGGAAAGCCTGGCATCCTTCACTGCGAAATAGCGCCCCCCCCCCCCCCCTCTTCACTGTCCAAAGAGAGTACTGCAGTCCTGTTGTTGTAGTGGAAGCCAGGAGCATTTGGCATCCCTTGATTTAAATAAATAAAATAACATGAAGAAAAATAACCAATCAGAGATGACTAGACTTGAGTGAAGCTCAGCTGTGAATGGTCAGTGTGTCTCCATAAAAGATCAAGGGAAGCCAAACTGAACTTGGCTTCTCAGTGTAGGGGTTGCCTGTACTTTTGTTTTTCTTGAGGAAAAAGTGTCCCGCAGTTGAAAGTTTCAAGCAGCAGCATTTGCAGTTGAAAATACAAATGTTTTTTTAATTCAAATGAATTCTGTACAGACAGTAAAATATTAGTGCCTTGCAGTCTTCTTATTTACAGTCTGTCTTGTCTTAAGGGTGCTTTGACGTGAAAAGTCTGTCACCTTAGATAACTTCTGACAGGCTCAAACGCGATGCTAAAAACAAACTCCTTTTTAATGTCTTGCAGGCGGGCTTTCCGTCCCAAAGCTCAGTGCCAGCAGACGACAAACAACCAGTCTGTGACGCCAATGGGCTAACCTAGCGACTCTCGCTAAACCTGTTTAGACCCGTGATCTGTCCTGCGAGGCCAACGTGATAAAGCCAGCTCTCAGGGATTTCTGAATCCAACGTTTCACTTCTCGATCAGCTGATGGCGGTGATGCTAACCGGCAGCAGCTTCATAGAAGCAGAGGAAGACGAAGGGGAGGGAGACAAAACAATGGACTCTTCTTCGGCGCCAGGAGGAGGAGGAAGAGGACATCCTGAACGGGTGCTGACTGATGAGGGAGGGTTTGGGTCAGGGGTCCAGGATACAGTTGGGGGGGAAGGAGGTGGGGGGAGGGTGCCATGATGGGACTGATTTTCCCTCCTATCACAGCTCTCAGAGTCTGACTGGACTGGACAAAAGCAAGAGGTAAACATGCTTAGTGATTGATGTTTATTATGATTAGTGATTGATGTTGAATAGTTATTGGTGGTGATTACTGATTGGTGTTGAATAGTGATTGTTGGTGATTAGTGATGGGTGTTTAGTTTGTGTTGATTGGTGATTAGTGATTGGTGTTGATTGGTGAAAGGTGTTGATTAGTGATTGGTGCTCAGGTGACTTCTCTTCTGCCCCCCCCACAGGTCTAAGCTCCACCCTGATCCTGTCAGTAATCACACGGAGAGCAGTGCAAGGTGAGTCTTGCTCCCCGTGTGACTCTGTGATTGGGCCGTTTCGCCCGTGAGCTGGGTGCTGACAGGGTTCTCGTCCAATGAGCAGCGAGCAGCCGGAACAGGAGCGAGCCCGAACACACAGGGAGCTGATGAAGATGATGAGAGAGATGAAGAAGAGGATGCCTTCTGAGATAAGAGGCCACCGCAAGACCAGGACCGTGGAGGCGCTTCATTACGCACTCAGCTGCGTCAAACAAGTGCAGGGTACGCACCCCGAAACTCACCAGCTTATTACCTTTTATTTAAATGTGTGCATTTTTCCTGGTAGGCATTGCAGTAGTGAAGCAGTGTTTAGGTCTCGAGCGATGCGATGCACCTTGACTGTGACACAGATTTAATTGTAGCTCTGTCTTTCTCGGTGCTTGCTTGCCATGTTAAATGCACTTGTTCAAAGCCGCTTTGGCCATAGCTGAGCCGTACATTGTAAGTTATTGATGGAGTGTAGGTTCATCCCTCTGGAGTGGATTCTCATGTGTGGTTCTCTGGCGCCCCCTGCAGCGAGCAGCGAGTACCACAAGCTTCTGCAGGGCAGCAGGAAGGAGGAGCAGAGGGAGGTCAGCCCCACAGTGTGCAGCCTGGAGGAGCTGGAGAGGGTCACCTCTGAGCACACCCTCAAAAACACGGTAACGCCCCCCACTGCGCCGGCCTCGTACGTCCGTCTGTCTGTCCGTCCGTCCGTCCAGGGTCCTCAACGTGACGTTCCTGATCCAGCACCTCGCTCTAGAGCAGGAGGAAGTACAGGAGGGCTCCTGTTATCAGTTAGTCTCCAACCGATGAGAACAGAGAAAACGGAAAGCCAGAAATGTATCACAATATTTACTTACAACATTGCCTTGGTGACATTTCATTATGATGTAGCATGAATAGCTGTTATTGAATGTTAGCTGTTATTGGTATCAAACAGAGTGTTGGTGCTTTGCCATACGTTACTTGGCTAATCTGGGAACTAGCTTTGATGTTGAGAGCTTCATTCTGCACTGTGACAAAACCTGACTTAACTGTTGCTATGGTGTCTTTGGAATCTTGGCAACACTCGCCATTGAGAATGGAACTCTGAAGATTCCAGCGCTCACTGAGCACGTGCAGCTGGTGATTGACGCTTGCCTCGCTCCTCCCCTCTCCTCCACAGGGCACATTTGTGGTGGTCTTCTCCCTGACCAGCGGCAGGGTGGTGTACGTCTCGCAGCAGGCCCCCAGCATACTCGGCTGTAAGGGAAGCTTCCTCAGCTCGGTCCGCATCGTGGAGCTGCTGTGCCACCAGGACGTGAACATCTTCTACTCCCACACGGCACAGTCACACCTCCCACCGTGGATAATGGGGTCTGACCGGAGTAAGGGCGTGTCCGTGACAGGACTGTTTATACCACATATTTCAGCTCTACTAAATACATGCGTACTATAGAACAGAAGGGGGCAAAGAGGCTGTACCTGTTCCAGATTCAATCCCGACTGTCATGATGTACACGATCTGACATTTCAGTTAAATTTATTGATGACCTCATGAATGACTGGTAATAATTGTATTTGCATCGCTATTTGAAACCCTTTAGTGGTATAATTTGTGAATTGACCAACACTAGTGTCTAGAGCTAATTAGCTCTCTGAGCCAGCAGGTAATTGGTGGAAATCAAACCCTGCATACACACCTGACCTCCAAGAAGAGAGTTGCCCGCCCCTGCCATAGCTCCATAGTATATGATGCCCCTATTTTAGACACGCTCGCAGATACGGGTGTGTTAAAGTGTTAAATTATGGGTGTGTTAAGGAGTTAAATGCATCGTCGCCCAAGGTGTGTGTGATGTCAGTGTTTGGGAAACCCCGCCCTAACGTGTAATATCTCCTCTGTTCCAGAAGCCGACTTGTATGACTGCACCAGGGTCAAGTCCTTCTTCTGCCGCCTCAGGTCAGTACACCCCCTCCCCTCCTGTACCCTAAATTCCAGCAGGGGTCAGTGCACCCCCCTCCCCTCCCCCTCCCAACCTTATCACAAGTTGTCATGGCAATGGTCTGCGTAGCAATGGCTGTATGTTCCGTTTGGTTGTTTATACCTTGAGTGGTCAATAGAGCAGCAGTGAGACATAGCTTTTCAGGAACTGAACTTGCAGAAAGGGAGATTGCAGGTTCAAGTCCAGGGTGCAGAACAGCTGCTGTGCCCCTCCGTGATCAGTGGACTTAACCTGGCTTTCTTCAGTAAGTAGTTTTGTAAATGTGTATCCGTGCTGTGGCCTACGTACAGTTTGTTTCAGTGCTGGACGGATGAATGTCCAGCACTGAATGATTGATTGATTTAGAGAAAGCCTTCTTCACAATGAAGTGCATTTAAAAAAAAGTTGTGTTGAAAAACGGATGTGTAGCATAACTTGATGGGTCTTGTATGTGACAGTATTATTGAAACGCGAACTCTGGGGACATTGGAGGAGGTGTGTTTAGACCCGCTGGCTTGGATTGTGCAGTGCATGTAGGCGTGGTCTGTTTGTGACGCTCAGGTGAGTTTTACAGGTGAGAACACACTTTAAAAAGTGATCAACTCCACTGTAGAATAAGGTCTGCTAATTGCGCACCTCCACCTTTCCAGAAGAGACTGAGATTGTTTTGGGGTTCATAAATCTAGGCCTGCGGGGTCCTGAGTGCGGGGTGGATTTGGGGTCCTGAGTGCGGGGTGGATTTGTTGAGAGAGGCGTGCTATGGCACGACCGCCCATGTGCACTGGCCAGGTATAGTCACGCTGGGAAACGGGCCGCATTTCAGAAGTTGTCATGACGACGCTCGGACTCTGCTGAGTTTCCTTGCCTGTGATTTAATTGCTTAATTGCTTCAATGTTCCCGCCAAACCGCTGGCGCAGTGCCTGAGCGTTCGCTGAAATGTGGGCGGGTGTTTTTGTGCAGGGGGTCCAAGGACAGCGACGGTGAGGTGCGCTACAACCCGTTCCGCATCACGCCGTACCTCCTGAAGGTTCAGGGGGGCGAGGGCGAGGGCGAGGGCGAAGGGGAGGAGCCCTGCTGTCTGGCGCTGGCTGAGCGCGTGCACTCAGGATACGAAGGTTAGCCTCGCTAACCCCGCTTCTCTAAGATGGCCGACCGTGGGCGCCAGCGTGTGAAACTGAAGACCCTGTTTGTGTGTGTTGTCTCTCTGCAGCTCCCAGAATCCCCTTGGAGAAGCGCATATTCACCACGACTCACTCCCCGAACTGCGTCTTCATGGAGGTGGACGACCGGTAGGTGTTGAGTCGTAGCCGTTAAAAACCAGGGTTCCCACGGTTACACCAGCTAGAGTTTATTCCTCTGCTAAGCCTCTGTGTGTGTTCAGCACATTGGATTTCCCATGTGGAGTTGTAAGTTGTTACGGTGGCTGAGAGGTTTAACGGATTTCACTCGCTGTGTGTGTTCCTACAGTGCTGTGCCGTTGCTCGGATACCTGCCTCAGGATCTGATTGGCTCCTCGGTGCTGGCCTGCCTGCACCCGGAAGATCGACCCCTCATGCTGGCCCTGCATCATAAAAGTAAGAAAACACACTGCACACACACTGCACACACACTGCACACACACTGCGCACACACACTGCACACACACTGCACACACACATGCACTCACACTGTACACACACTACACACATGCACACACACTGCACACACACTGTACACACACTGCACACACACACTACACACACACACACATGCACACACTGCACACACACTGTACACACTGCACACACACTGCACACACACACACACACACACACACACACACACACACACACTGCACACACACTGCACACACACTACACACACACTGCACACACACTGCACACACACTGCACACACACTGCACACACACTGCACACACACTGCACACACACTGCACACACACTGCACACACACTGCACACACACACTACACACACACACTGTACACACACTGCACACACACTGCGCACACACACACACACACACACACACACACACACACACACACTGTACACACACTGCACACACACTGCACGCACACACACACACACACACACACACACACACACACACACACACACACTGTACACACACTGCACACACACACTGCGCACACACACACACACACACACACACACACTGTACACAGCGCGCTCATACACTGTGTACACACACACACACACACTCACTGTACACACACACACACACACACAGACACTGTATACACACACACACTGTACACACGCGCTCATACACTGTGTACACACACACACACACACACACCCACTGTACACACACACACACACACGCATGCACGGAGTACACGCACACACAGTATACACACACACGTACACGCGCGCACACACTGCACACACACACAGTACACACACAAACACACTGTCCACACACACACACAAATGGCTCACACCTCCATCCCTCTCTGCTCTCTAGTCCTGAAGTACGCGGGTCAGCGGCCCTTTGAGTACTCTCCCATCCGCCTGCGCTGCCAGAACGGAGACTACGTCACTCTGGACACCAGCTGGTCCAGCTTCATCAACCCCTGGAGCCGCAAGGTGGCCTTCGTCATCGGCAGGCACAAAGTCCGCACGTGAGTCCCACCACACTCTACCTCACCCTCTGTAGAGCTGGAACAGGCTGGCTCATTATATCCCTTTCCCTCTGTAGAGCTGGAACAGGCTGGCTCATTATATCCTTTTCCCACTGTAGAGCTGGAACCAGACTGGCTCATTATATCCCTTTCCCACTGTAGAGCTGGAACAGGCTGGCTCATTATACCCCTTTCCCACTGTAGAGCTGGAACCAGGCTGGCTCATTATACCCCTTTCCCACTGTAGAGCTGGAACCAGGCTGGCTCATTATATCCCTTTCCCACTGTAGAGCTGGAACAGGCTGGCTCATTATATCCCTTTCCCACTGTAGAGCTGGAACAGGCTGGCTCATTATAGCCCTTTCCCACTGTAGAGCTGGAACCAGGCTGGCTCATTATACCCCTTTCCCACAGTAGAGCTGGAACAGGCTGGCTCATTATACCCCTTTCCCACTGTAGAGCTGGAACCAGGCTGGCTCATTATAGCCCTTTCCCACAGTAGAGCTGGAACAGGCTGGCTCATTATATCCCTTTCCCACAGTAGAGCTGGAACAGGCTGGCTCATTATATCCCTTTCCCACAGTAGAGCTGGAACAGGCTGGCTCATTATATCCCTTTCCCACTGTAGAGCTGGAACAGGCTGGCTCATTATAGCCCTTTCCCACTGTAGAGCTGGAACAGGCTGGCTCATAGCCCTTTGCTTGTGTTTGATGCCACAGGGGGCCTCTGAATGAGGAGGTGTTCGCCACGCAGAGCAGCGTTGAGCAGTCTGGCGCACCCGAGGAGATCCAGGAGTTGCAGACGCAGATCTACAGACTATTTCTGCAGGTCAGCGTCTATGGTCAGAACTCCAGGCTCAGGGCAGACCTCTCTGGTCAGACCTCCAGAATCAGAGCCAATCAGAGGAAAGCTTCATAAATTGAGGCGCATAGTGATTAAATGTCTCAATTCAGGCTCCTGTCACTCATTACACCCCCCTCTCTCCCTCCCTCCAGCCGGTGCACAGTAAAGGTTCCAGTGGTTATGGCAGTATGGGCAGTAATGGCTCCCATGAGCCCTACATCAGCATGGCCTCCTCCAGCGACAGCAACGGCAACATGTGGGAGGACTCGCACCGTGAGCCGGTGAGACGGCGCCCCTGCTGGCCTCTCTGCAGTACTGCAGGGGCCTGCGGTCACATCCACATCGATCCAAACGGGTCTTCACTTTTACTCCCCCTACTAAACATAAGAGACCCACATTAGAACGATAGTTATTTTTACCCATTTTATTGTCACTAACCTTTCGGTGTGTGTGTGTGCCTGTGCGTGCCTGTGTGTGTAGTTGAAGATGCAGCGTATCTGTGCAGACAGCCGTAAGATAAAGAGCTGGGACTTCCGCAGCAGACCCACCCCCATGGGCAGGTGTACCGCAGGTGAGCTGGGCTCCGTTTAGGGCGTACTTCTTATTGAGTATGCCAGTTGAGTATACTTTTTTAAAAGCTAAGTATGCAACAATTCTGAAAATTGAGTGTTCTTATTATCCCCGGGTGATATACTTATTTCACGGATAATAGTATGAGGATATTTTTAGCATAATGAATGTCACTAAACAGTATGCAGTAAGCCGTATACAGGATGCTAGTACACAGTACAAAGGACACAGTAGATTCGGACACAGCCTTGGAGAACCTCAGCCGTCCCTGTCTATAGTGCCCTCTAATCTCTCATTATGAAATCACAACAGGGCCCACAGCTCCTCCTCATACCTCTCAGCCAATGGAGTGTGGAATTGGCCTCAGCCCCTCCCACAAAGATACCAGGAAGCAGCACCACATTCCATCCTACCAGCAAATCAACTGTGTGGACAGCATCATCAGGTAACACAACCTGAACCAATCACAGACAGGCAATGAAACATTGTTTGCCCTTCTTCATAATTAAAATGTATCCAGAGCAGTTCTATTTTTGAGTCTTTCATATTGCCTTTTCGGATCTGTTTCCAACGCTCATTTATTCTGTAAATGAACAAAGAGGCTGGGATTAGCAGTTCTTCCATAATTAATTGTCTGTGGTGATGTTTTAGACATTGAGGTATTAAAAGATGGCAGCAGCATAAACTCCATATCTCTGATGAAGGTAGTATGCTGAAACATGTAAATTTTTTTTAAATTATTGTTACTGAAATGTTGAGTAAGATGGACTTTTTTAAAAGGCTAACGTTAGCTTCTCTGTGTGTTCCCTTCCCTCAGATACCTGCAGAGTTACGCTGTCCCTCCGCAGAAGAGAAAGAGCGAGTGCGGGTCCGTGGTGGCGGGTAAGCGCTCGCTGACCACGCCCTTCTATGCTGCTCTCGTTCGTGTGTCCCCCCCCCCCCCCCCCCCCCCCCCCCGGTCGCTGACCTGTCCCGTCTCTCCCCCAGCAGAAGAGGCCATGCTGGAGGACCCCAGGGTTTCGGGGGGGTCGGCTGTGACTCTGGCGCACACCGCAGCCGCTGTGGTGGGGCCCCCCCCTGCCCCCCCCAGCCATGAGCGTGGTGTCCGTCACCAGCCAGTGCAGCTACAGCAGCACCATCGTACATGTACCCCAACCTGAGTCTGGTACGTACGTACGTACGTACACACACACACAACACACACACACACACACGCACACAGCACCATTGTACATGTACCCCAACCAGAGTCTGGTAAGTATACACACACACACACACACACACACACACACACACACACACACAATGTTGAGCCTTTGTGGATATATTTATAACTAAAAGGTCATCATTCCCCCCTCCCCATTTCCTTACAGAGGTGACGGCGCTGGAGGACGCACCAATGGGCAGCGAGCAGGCTGACCCCGCCCCACCGCCGCCCCGCCCTCAGCCCAGCCCCCTGGGACTGACCAAGGAGGTGCTGTCGGCTCACACTCAGAAGGAGGAGCAGGAGTATGTGGGTCGCTTCCGCCACCGGATTCTCCAGAGCCCGTACCGGTCCTACCTACAGCGGGACGGCAGCAGCCCTGGCCAATCACAGCTCCACGGTGAGTAAACCCCGCCCACTCACAGCTCTGTGGCGAGTAAGCCACACCCACATTGAGTAAGCCACACCCACTCCCGTCACCACATTAAGCCACACCCACTCTCAGGCTTTTTTTGCAAACGGCCCCTTTCCCTCTCTCTCCCCTTGGCCCCTCAGGTTACCGCGGTGACCAGGCAGTGGGCGGAGCCGGGCGGAGGAAGTCCAGGGTCCGTGAGCCGAAACCGAAGCGCCGTCAGGAGCAGTGGTCCTCGGACAGCTACGCATCCCCGCCCGAGGGACACTTTGTGGCCCCTTCCCCGTGCCCATCCGGGGGCCCTTCCCAGTCCTCCGCCGTGGGCCTGGCCCCGTCCTTCCAGCAGGCCACCGGGGTGCCTCATGCCCCCCTCTTCCCGGGGCCCCAGCCCCAAGGCCTGCCGCTCTATCAGGGCTTCCAAGCCCCTCCCATCGCTGCTGGGGTGGGGCCGTACATGCCGCCCGTCATGGCTGTGGTTCTGCCCAATTTCCCCGCCTACCCGCCCACCTACCCCATATACCCTCAAGGGCCGGGTTTGTTGGCCCCCACCACTCCCTTCTTCCTCCCTCCCTTCGGCCCCTCCCCTTTCCCTGCGTTCCCCGGCGGCTCCGCCCTGGTCCCCCAGGCCCCGCCCCCTACCTCCCCTAGTCCCGCCCCCGCCGATGTGGACCCCTCCTCCCAGCTCTTCTCCAGCTCGCGCTCCAGCTCCCCGCTGCAGCTGAACCTC
Organism: Synaphobranchus kaupii; assembly: GCA_029718625.1. NCBI lineage: Eukaryota > Metazoa > Chordata > Actinopteri > Anguilliformes > Synaphobranchidae > Synaphobranchus > Synaphobranchus kaupii. The sequence goes on from CM056378.1 coordinate 125,254,467, forward strand.
CTGCAGGAGGAGCTTCCCAAGCCCGCCCAGCCCCAGGGGCCTGCAGGAGGCCAGGAGAGCCAGCAGGAGACGCACAGAAAGGAGGTGAGCGACCGCCATCGACCGCAAGGCCGAAAACAACACCAAGCGATAATCCACTCACAAACACCAGAACAGCGCATTCAGTAACATTCAGGATATTTAGTGAAAACCTCATTAGCCCCCACACCCCTGCTACTCAAACCTCATTAGCCCCCACACCCCTGCTACTCAAACCTCATTAGCCCCCACACCCCTGCTACTCAAATCACGGCCCTTTCCACCCTCCCTTTACCTGGGAGTCAGGTGTGAAGACAGTCTGGCCAATCGGTAGCACTGGGAGAAAGAAAACCAGGGCAGGATTTGAGGTCCGGATTTGAGTATCCATGCACTCTGCAATTGTGAGATATTGGCTGGGATTCAATCAATTTGTCCATAATTTTGACTAACAATTACACAGTTTAGTGAGTTCAGCAATCACATAAACCAAGTTTCGCCGAACTGAGTTTGTGACTTGATATGTATAATTAAAAATACATAAATAAACCAAGGACAAATGTTGATTGAATATAGGCTATTATATGTGCAGAATTCAATCAAATCATGCTCTTGATATTAATCAATATTAATATTCTTCTTGCGCTGGTTTGTGATTGGCTGATTTGTGACTCCACCTCCACACCCACCCTCAGGAGGAAGCCAGAAGCGAATCTGGGAACCATGACAACCAGTCCACCTCCAGCGAGATGCTGGACCTGCTGCTCCATGAGGATTCCCACTCCAGAACCGGGTCCAACGCATCGGGCAGTGGCTCCGGGGTGTCTGGCGGGTCGCTAGGCTCTGGGTCCAACGGCACCTCCACCAGCAACACAGGTACCGTTAACTTCTGCTAGCGTAGCGTAACACATAATCTTACATAATGTAATGCAATGTAACGTACTGTGAGAATATCATGTAACATAATGTAGCGTAATGTAACATTGAAACATAATGTAGTGTAACATAATACAATTTAATGTAGTGTAATATAACGTAGTGTAACGTAATTTAATGTCATGTAACATAGTTTAGTGTAACATAATTTAAGGTAATGTAACATAATGTAGCAGATGTACCCCAGGGCCCCATGCTGCTGCGACTGGTCGTTTCGATAGGGGCTCCCCGTCTTCATCTCTTCCGTCTCCACCCTTCCCGTACCGTGTGTCTTACGCTGCCTGCTTTCGCCCCTCCCTAACTGCCCCCCCCCACAGGTAGCGGGAACAGCAGCCTGTACTTCGGCTGCAGTGATTCCTCGCACACGTCCCCCCCGGCCAGCAGGGGGCAGCCTCAGGGAGAGAAGGTGGCAGAGGACCGGGCCAATTTCGAGCAGTGTGTGGAGAACTCTCTGTGGAGTCTGATCCAGCACATGCCGGAGTCTGTGATGATGACCTATCAGATCAGCCCCAGGTACGCAGGCCACGCCCACCTCCCCACCCCAGCCTATCCCCTTCCTCCATACTGGTGTCTGAGCTAGACCCTCTCTGCAGGGTTAGGGGCGAAAAGGCCAGTCTTCCAGTCCAAGACTGGGACATTTATTTCTTCCGATCCGTTTCCCCACAAGTCTACATTAAAGATGAATCTGTCTTCTAGTTTTAAGTTCTTCAGGGTTTCTCTGGAAGTTTTGGAAATAAAAAACTAAAACTAAAAATCTAGGCTTTGAGACAAAATCTACGGTGTGTATATATAGAAGTTTATTATCATTCATTGGCAGGATAAGCCCCTTGAGATGTCACGTTTTCGAGGGGGTCCTATTATGAAGGGTGTAAAAGTGTGTAAAGGTGTACCTGTGTTTCATTAGGGAGCAGACCCAGGTGTAAAGGTGTACCTGTGTTTCATTAGGGAGCAGACCCAGGTGTAAAGGTGTACCTGTGTTTCATTAGGGAGCAGACCCAGGTGTAAAGGTGTACCTGTGTTTCATTAGGGAGCAGACCCAGGTGTAAAGGTGTACCTGTGTTTTTAGGGACCCGGCCCAGGTTCTGAAGGAGGACAGGGAGAAGCTGCTCCTCCTGGCTCCTCTGCAGCCCGTCTTCACGGAGGCACAGAAGGAGGAGCTGGCGGAGGTGCACCCCTGGATCAAAGAGCACTGCCTGCCCCAGGAGATCAACATGCAGGTACCCCAAAATATATACACACACACGCTCACACTGGTACCCCCCAAATACACACAGACACCCCCCAAATATACACACACACACACACACACACACACTCACACTGGTACCCCCCGAATACACACACACACACACACTCATACTCACACTGGTACCCCCCAAATATACACACACAGGTATCCCCCAAACACTCTCACACATACACAGGTACCCCCAAAACACACGCACACACTTACACACACTTTCTCACTCACATGCACTCTCTCACTCACATGCACACTCTCTCTTTCTCTCTCTCTCTCTCACACACATACTGCTGCCTGAGTGTGTTTTTACTTAGTGAAGTGATGTTGCTAATTCATTGTGCTCAGTATGGTCAGACAGTCCATAGGTTCCACCTGTACCCAGTGTGTGTGTTATAAGAGCTGGTGTGAGTGTTTAGTGCAGTGGTCTCCAACCCTGTTCCTGGAGAGCTACCGTCCTGTAGGTTTTCATTTCAACCCTAATTTGGCACGCCTGATTCTACTAATGAGCAGCTCAGCAAGATCCCTAGCTGTTGAATGAGGTGTGCTTTGTTAGGGTTGGAGTGAAACCCTACAGGACGGTAGATCTCTAGCTGTTGAGTGAGGTGTGCTTTGTTAGGGTTGGAGTGAAACCCTACAGGACGGTAAATCTCTAGCTGTTGAGTGAGGTGCGCTTTGTTAGGATTGGAGTGAAACCCTACAGGACGGTAGATCTCTAGCTGTTGAATAAGGTGTGCTTTGTTAGGGTTGGAGTGTAACCCTACAGGACGGTAGATCTCTAGCTGTTGAATGAGGTGTGCTTTGTTAGGGTTGGAGTGAAAACCTACAGGACGGCAGATCTCTAGCTGTTGAATGGGGTTTGCTTTGTTAGGGTTGGAGTGAAAACCTACAGGACGGTAGATCTCTAGCTGTTGAATGAGGTGTGCTTTGTTAGGGTTGGAGTGAAACCCTACAGGACGGTAGATCTCTAGCTGTTGAATGAGGTGCGCTTTGTTAGGGTTGGAGTGAAAACCTACAGGACGGTAGATCTCCAGGAGCAGGGTTGGAGACCACTGCTTTAGTGTGTTATAGGAGCTGGTGTGAGTGTTTAGTGTGTTATAGGAGCTGGTGTGAGTGTTTAGTGTGTTATAGGAGCTGGTGTGAGTGTTTAGTGTGTTATAGGAGCTGGTGTGAGTGTTTAGTGTGTTATAGGAGCTGGTGTGAGTGTTTAGTGTGTTATAGGAGCTGGTGTGAGTGTTTAGTGTGTTATAGGAGCTGGTGTGAGTGTTTAGTGTGTTATAGGAGCTGGTGTGAGTGTTTAGTGTGTTATAGGAGCTGGTGTGAGTGTTTAGTGTGTTATAGGAGCTGGTGTGAGTGTTTAGTGTGTTATAAGAGCTGGTGTGAGTGTTTAGTGTGTTATAGGAGCTGGTGTGAGTGTTTAGTGTGTTATAGGAGCTGGTGTGAGTGTTTAGTGTGTTATAGGAGCTGGTGTGAGTGTTTAGTGTGTTATAGGAGCTGGTGTGAGTGTTTAGTGTGTTATAGGAGCTGGTGTGAGTGTTTAGTGTGTTATAGGAGCTGGTGTGAGTGTTTAGTGTGTTATAGGAGCTGGTGTGAGTGTTTAGTGTGTTATAGGAGCTGGTGTGAGTGTTTAGTGTGTTATAGGAGCTGGTGTGAGTGTTTAGTGTGTTATAGGAGCTGGTGTGAGTATTTAGTGTGTTATAGGAGCTGGTGTGAGTGTTTAGTGTGTTATAGGAGCTATTGCGACTGTGTCTGAATGCACTCATTTTCCCCGACAGGGCTGTGAGACCTGTAAACCTGCTGCAAGCTCCACGCCCCCTCCCACACCAGACAGGCCCTACCCCCTGGACCAGGCCCCGCTGGACCCCAGCCTCGACACCTGACACCCTGAGGGGCGGGGCTATGGGGATTAACAGCCATTCCTACCCACATCTGCCTGTGGGAAGAAAGGGAGGAGGGGCCAGGATCGGTGGGCTGTTCAAACCTTCCATTCTTGCACTGTGACCTGCGAGAGACTCATCGCACCATCTGCTGTTTATCGATGGCAGGATTTAACCGCAACGCTTACAAATAAAAAATAATAAAATAACAAAGGCCCGGGTCCAAATAGGATGAACTTCCGCCGTGAAGAAGACGCCAGAGAACCCCTGTTGGGCCGTTTATCAACCAAACCACTATTAACCCAGTTCAGCTGCCCAGTTTTATTTGTACACATAAATCCCTGTTTCTTACTCTGTTGGGTGTGTTTCTGAATGTGTTGCGTCTGAATCGGTCGCAGGGTTTCTAGCGTCGGGTTTAGACTCCTCGCCTGTCTGCGTGCCGTCGTCTCTCGTTCTGGGCGTCGGCTCAGGCGGGCAGTTCACTGTGCATACCTGTGCATGACGTTCTCACAGCTCACCTGTGAGTCTCAGGTTATGTGGACCACTCGCACACCTGTAGAGGAAGGCCCAGGTCGTTTTGCGGTTGACTGTGCGGTCCAGGTGTGGTACAGATGGTTTTGGGGTATACAGGGATGACTGCCTGCAGTTCATATCTGTAGTTTGGGGGCCACTTGGTTCAGAGAGCAATGACGACTGGGGCAACAGAAGGAGGAAAACCCTAAAAACGTTCCCTCAACGACCTTTAAATGTCTGTTTTCTCTCGTTTCGGGTCTTCGTTTGGTGCAGTGGAAAATTACAGGCAGTCGGTCATAAAAATAAAAAAAAGAGCTCCAAGGCTGACTGGGTCCGGTTCTGTACTGCGGTGTGTGGCACGGAACCGTCCCGGTACCGCTTGCAGTCTCAGCCCAGTGACGTTCGCTCTCTACCTTAGTGTGTGTTCATTTGGGTATATTTGGGATGTCCCTGATATACCTTACATCTCTGATATGGAGGGGATGGGCTCTTGGGTGGGTCACAGGGCGGGGGAGACTCCTGCTCATTTTGACAGAACCTTTGGCTTGCATAACCCCCATGTTATGGTTTTCTGCTATGTGCTAATACATATTGCTTCATAACTATAATTAGCTTTTTTATGTTAAGTATTTATTGTCGGTCTGATGGAAAGGGTGTTGGCCAGTATTGGATTATTGTTTTCGGGGAGTCGGGGGGGCAGCAATTAATATTGAGCCTGACAGTAATGGCCTGTTTCTACTGGGAACGTTAAGGATAAACTATAAATCGTCCTCTGGTGTCCACACCAGAGAATGCTTCATTATTGTACACCTTTATCAGTCGATACGTGCATGCTTATCGTGGGTACAGTCTGTCCAGGGCAGTGATTGGTTAGATGATTTATAATTGATGGTTGCTCTGAGAGTGAACCAATGAGGATGAGAGTTATCATCCCAGCTATTGTTATTGTTTAGATTCATAGATAGTGAAATTGACATTTAATAGTCATAGTTCTCGTTTCCTGTGGAAACAGGCCGTAGTCCGGTGGCGGAAAAGCCCAAACGGATTCAATATTATATCTGGGGTTGAAAGTTTCTTTTTTTCTCACCCTCAGTGACCTCACAGAATTTCCACAGAATCAAAAACAAGTTTTCAGCACAAATAACGCTTCCAAGTCACGAGCGAGCAAGTCTTTCAAACCGTAATTCCCGTAGCATTACTGCAATCTGGACTGAACAGGAAGTGCTGCTTAAAACTGGATGGAGTCATGGAGAGGCCCAATCACTGTGAGGTCACTGGGCGTGGCCTGTCGCATGACTGCATGCCAATTTTGCGTATGCTGTTGTCACAATCACTTAATCCACGTGTGGCAGAATCCAGTCCTGGAGGGCCGCAGTGTCTGCTCGTTTCCGGAGTGTTTCAGCACCAGTGGGCCATGTAAATCATTTTGATTGGCTAAGAATCCACACACCTTGTTGTCAAGGCCTTGATTGGCAGCTGATTGACAGGATTGACGCTGTCGCCCTGCAAGACTTGAGTTTGTCCCCTCAGTCACAGTACAGTACAATACAATGTATTATAGTTTATCTTTAATGATTGGGGGATTTCAGTCATGATTTTGTAAGTATTCTTATGTCTTGTAACAGTGCTGAAGGAGTTTTGTAAATCTTAAGTGGATGTGTGCATGATCAGACTAGGTGGAGTTCCTGGAGAACGACACACACCTGGATACCTGAACATTTGGACACTGCCATAGGAGTCATTTTTGCAACTGTAGTATTTGTACACAATGGCCACTTTTTTACAGAGGGGAAAAAAATGAACTGTGACGACCAATGTGTGAAGAGCCGTACGGCCATAAGTGTGTGTGAGCACCTGTGATACCAACAAACAACTGAATAAAAAGACAAACTGTTTCTCCTTTCAGCTCGTAAGTGTCCTGTTGAATCCTTTTGTTTCTGCTTTTTCTTCATGTCCTCCTCTTCTTCAGATTAGTTACATCCCCTGAGTTTATGGCTCTTGATTGTGTGTGGAGTTTTAACACAAACGCACCTCTTCTGAGTAACGCACTGCTCTGTTTCACCGTTAATCTTAGTTTTGGGGGTGCGCTGCCCCCAGGATTCGGGTGTCTGGGACGGCTGAAGTTGCTGAGTTTGTTTTGCCCCTCATCACCGCCAGAATGAATTAGTTTGAGAGGAAATACCCTTTTAACTTCAGAAGCATTATGCACATTTCCTTTGTTCAGGCGTGAAGTTTGGTGAAGATGAGTGGCCGTTTAGCGACCTCTTGTGGTACAATTGAAAAGAAACGCTAACTGTTAGTAGACTATAGAACGGGGAGAAAAATAGTGTTTTCTTACTCAAGGTACACAATGTGCGATTGACTTAGTGTCACTAAATTGCACAAATGACACTTTGGTCCAGGAATTAGTTCTAAAAAGTATAACTTCTTTTTCTTTGCATTTTGCCTTTTAGTACGCGTTTTTATGAGAGTGACTCATACCAGTTATACAGCTGGATGTTTACCGAAGCACTTCAGGTTAAGTGCCTGTAGTTCAAAGAATACAACTGCAGTGCCCCATCTTGCAATTGAACACAAACGTTTTTGAGTTAGCGTAACGGTTTGGAGACGTTTCTATGTCGCTTGCAGTAATGCATGGGGATGCCGCACGCTGTAAGTCCCAGACTCATTTGGGCCCGTAAAAAAAGACAAGAACATAAAGATAATTGATGAGGAGAGAGAGCAGCAGGCCTCAGCCCATCCAGGCTCATTATTTAACTCCTGTGTGGTGTCTTAAAAGACTGACCTGCTGGGATAAATATAGAAATGGACTCAAATTGGAGTGTAAACATTGTACAGAAGCTTCAGCCAGTTTAGGGTCCATGAAGCCTCACTTTACCGTTGCGTTAATCACCTCTGTCCGCTCCAGCATTTCACCCTTCCTGTCGTCATCATCTACACGTCTGATGCTAATGAATTTACCGCATTTACTAAACTCCTTTGTGTGTCAGGCTCAAAATCCTGGTTAATTTTGATCACTGACCTGTTTTTTGTTTTCTGGTTTTGGGAAATCTCTAATGGAATTGTGTTTTAATAATACAGAGGTCCCCAACCCTGTTCTTGGAGATCTACTGTCCTGTAGGTTTTCATTTTAACCCTAATTTGGCACACCTCACTTTACTAATGAGATATCTAGCTGTTGAATGAGTTGTGCTTTGTTAGGGTTGGAGTGAAACCCTACAGGACGGTAGATCTCTAGCTGTTGAATGAGGTGTGCTTTGTTAGGGTTGGAGTGAAACCCTACAGGACGGTAGATCTCTAGCTGTTGAATGAGGTGTGCTTTGTTAGGGTTGGAGTGAAACCCTACAGGATGGTAGATCTCTAGCTGTTGAATGAGGTGTGCTTTGTTAGGGTTGGAGTGAAACCCTACAGGACGGTAGATCTCTAGCTGTTGAATGAGGTGTGCTTTGTTAGGGTTGGAGTGAAACCCTACAGGACGGTAGATCTCTAGCTGTTGAATGAGGTGTGCTTTGTTAGGGTTGGAGTGAAACCCTACAGGACGGTAGATCTCTAGCTGTTGAATAAGGTGCGCTTTGTTAGGGTTGGAGTGATACCCTACAGGACGGTAGATCTCTAGCTGTTGAATGAGGTGTGCTTTGTTAGGGTTGGAGTGAAACCCTACAGGACGGTAGATCTCTAGCTGTTGAATGAGGTGTGCTTTGTTAGGGTTGGAGTGAAACCCTACAGGACGGTAGATCTCTAGCTGTTGAATGAGGTGTGCTTTGTTAGGGTTGGAGTGAAACCCTACAGGACGGTAGATCTCTAGCTGTTGAATGAGGTGTGCTTTGTTAGGGTTGGAGTGAAACCCTACAGGACGGTAGATCTCTAGCTGTTGAATGAGGTGTGCTTTGTTAGGGTTGGAGTGAAACCCTACAGGACGGTAGATCTCTAGCTGTTGAATGAGGTGTGCTTTGTTAGGGTTGGAGTGAAACCCTACAGGACGGTAGATCTCTAGCTGTTGAATGAGGTGTGCTTTGTTAGGGTTGGAGTGAAACCCTACAGGACGGTAGATCTCTAGCTGTTGAATAAGGTGCGCTTTGTTAGGGTTGGAGTGATACCCTACAGGACGGTAGATCTCTAGCTGTTGAATAAGGTGTGCTTTGTTAGGGTTGGAGTGATACCCTACAGGACGGTAGATCTCTGGGAACTGAGTTGGGAGGCCTGCTATAAGAGGTTCATGAATGGTTCCTGCCACCAGAGCCTCTGATGTTACAAAAATAAAATAAAGAAATGACGGCATTTGAAAACCAAAGCTTTATTCGTACTGAAACCAGGGGTGAGCCTGCAGGAGTTCTGCTGCATCTTAAAACACAATCCATCGGGACAATATTTACACTTGAGGTACACAGATGGCACTATCGTCTATGTTTAAAAAATTTGAAATGGAAGTGTATTTTAGCGGTTCAGTTATTGCATTATATGGTCTGAGCACTGAAAGCCTGGTATTGTGCTGTAAAGGACTAGTTCTAAATCTAATTTGCGTGTGTATTTGTGTGTCTATTAGCATGTATTAGTGTGTGCATGTGTGTTTGTGTTTGCATGTGTATTATGTGTGTGTGTGTGCTGCGTGCATGTGTTTGCGCGTGTGTGTGTGTGTGTGTGTGTAGGCGTGTGTAGGTGCACGTACGTGTGAGTGGGTGTGCGTGTGTATGCGCTGCATGCGTCTGTGTGTTTGCGTGTTTGTAGGTGTGTATGTGTAGGCGTGTGTAGTTGTGTGTATGTGTGTGTGTGTAGGCATGTGTAGGTGCATGTGTGTGTTTGCATGTGTGTGTGTGTTAGAGAATTAGTGTCCCAGTGTCCTCAGCAGTGTACCAGGGAGTCTCTCTCCCTCTCTCTCTCTCTCTTTCTCCCTTTCTCCCTCTCTCTCTCGTTCTCTCTCTCTCGTTCTCTCTCTCAGACGCAGTACTTCCAGAAGCACTCAGTGCGGTTCCCTCTCTTCTCGTACGGTTTCCTGGGCCCCAGAAATCGGCGGAAGGGGTGCAGCGGCCCTGGTGCCTCCTGGAGCCCCTTGGACAGAGAGAGGATGGGTGAGATTTAATCTAAAAGTGCGTAAAGTTTATCAGACATCCAAAGAAAGAGAAACGGTAGATTATAAACGTGGATGTGTCCCCTGTAAAAAATAAACCTAATATCTCTGCTTTATCACTCTTCTGCTCTTCTTCTCCTTCTTCGTAATATACAATTTATATATGAATATATCACAAATAAAATACACAACTGGTTAAATGTAGTATAAGTAATTAATTATGTTCTTATACATCAGTTCTTGGTTGCATTATTGTGCATTAATAAGGAATTAATTAATAAAGTATAATAGAGAATTTTCAAAACTGCACAACACAGCTTTGTTTAAAGTACGTTTGGTATTTAAGTTAATAAGGCAATAATAACTACATCATGCTTCCTTGAAATGATGGCTAAGGTTTAGTTCAGCAGCAGAAGATATTTATGAATATGGAATATGAAATCTTAGAAGGAGACCAGAGTTCCCAAGTTGAGAAATTTCACACATGGTTACAACATGCACTATGTTCCGCATCGCAACATATCAACAGTGCATATTTCAACCAATCTGGCAACCCTACTTTCCTCCTAAATGATACATTTGCTTTAATGCATTAATTCTAACCACAACTAATGATCATTTAATTATGTGTAATGTTATTCTTAATAATTTATTAAGTATTTGCAACTGCAAAGTAATAAAAATGTTACCATATGCATGTGGAAAAACAGAAATAAAACAATGAACAATGTACAAAAAACAATAGGAAGAGGACAGTGGAATAATCAAGTTTTATTTTTATTATTTTTTATTACTGTATTTCATATACACTTCCCTGACTGTGCAACTCACCTCATTCACCACAGACCCGACAGGGATGAAAGCAGCTGATCTGAGGCCTGTGAAATAAGGAGGAGGGGGAGTCAGGGCTTGGAATCATTTGTCCTTTACTTTGACATTTAAATGCAAATCTTTTTTTTTTTTTCTTCCACAAACAATTTGGTGAGTTCACTGTAACTAACTTGTCAAACTGAGTTTGTGAAGATAGAGTGTAACGCTTGCGTTTATTTGTTAGTCAAAGTTACAAACAAATGTTGATTGAATACCGGTCAAAGTGAATGTCGTTACTAAAGGCCAGGACAACAGCAAAGAGACCTTATGTCACACTTGTTTTCTTTTTTTAAAATTTGCTGCTCAACCTGGGGCAGTATATATCTCATTCCCACCCCAATATGGAATGTCCAACTGTCTGCAACCACAGCCACATTCCGTGCGAAAACCACCCTGCCAATTTGGGAGAGTTGGGACATCCATGGGTCCTTTCATATGCGGCTTTGGCATGCAGTCTTACGAGCGCCCTTATCGGCCAGCAGGGGGCGCCCAAGAGCGATGAAACGCAGACCCATATCCGACTAAACCTGGCAGGCACCAATTGTGCGTCGCCCTGCGGAGCTACCGGCCACAGTCAGCACTGGCACGGTCCGGATTCGATCAGAAGCTGTGAGGCTCATCAATGCATCACTGTGCGTTGCCTTAACCGAATGAGCCATCCAGCAGCCCCACCTTGTGTCATACTGTTTGTAAATGAAAAGGTGCAAGGAAGCTGGCGGGATTTAGCGAGAGCGTTACCGTCTCTGTTCCTCTCCTCTGTTAGCAGCGAAGGAAAGCCTTGGCCTGTCCCGCTCGGAGATGTCAGGTCGGAAAGAAAAAATTCGCCCGCGCTGATTGCTGCTCCATCCATAGCCAAAACTGCACCGGAACAGCAGCAACAACAACAAAAGCATGCTTTAATATTGGGGTACGCTTTAAAATAGGGACACATTGTCAATAATAACACTCAACCAGAGGAACAAAAACCAAGTGATGTCAACATTTACATCCCACAGCACAAGTATGTGATGAAAACAATAGAGGGACAGTGGCAACAATAATGGCTCCCTGTCAACAATCACACCCTAATGCAGCAACAAAACCAACATGCTAGCAACAATCACACCCTACTACAGCAACAAAAGCAACATGCTAGCAACAATCACACCCTACTGCAGCAACAAAACCAACATGCTAGCAACAATCACACCCTACTGCAGCAACAAAAGCAACATGCTAGCAACAATCACACCCTACTGCAGCAACAAAACCAACATGCTAGCAACAATCACACCCTACTGCAGCAACAAAACCAACATGCTAGCAACAATCACACCCTATTGCACAAACAAAACCAACATGCTAGCAACAATCACACCCTACTGCAGCAACAAAACCAACATGCTAGCAACAATCACACCCTACTGCAGCAACAAAACCAACATGCTAGCAACAATCACACCCTACTGCAGCAACAAAAACAACACGTTATCAACAACCACACCCTAGCATAGCCACAAAAACAAAATGTGGTCAATGGTCACGTTCCACTATAACAACAATAATAGCATTCTGCCAACAGACTTCCAATTTCCGATGCTGACAGTATGTCAACAATACCGGCATGCTGTCACCATTTGCACCCGAGCGAAGCACATCAACAACAGCCTCATCCAAAATTCAAACCCCCCAGTTCAGCTACAGTTAATACGTACTGTCAACATTACGACCGTTATGTTGGAAAAATAAACGGCAGTAAAAGCAGCACTTTGGACTACGAGCAACAGGTAGCGAACGCCTGTACTTTAAGCTTAGACCACTAATGCAGATCTGCATTCACACAGCTGTGTTCTAGTCTACAGTGGCTAAGCTCTTGAGGGTTGAGCTCCCTGCTAAGGTCATAGCATTTGCCCCCCACCTCTGTTATCTTTTTTGGGGAGGGGGGGGATGCTGTGTGGCGGTTCGGGTGATACTCACCAGGCTCTGTGTAGCGCATCTCGGAAGGTTCAGAAATGGGGTGCGCAAGCAGAACCCCCATAGTGCTGAACAGCAGAGTCCAGGTTAGTAGTGGAATTCGCCTCATCTCTGGAGCCAGTCCTAAACTGATTGTTCCTCAAGAGCTTTTCGGGGAGGGAGGAGGGGGGGTCAATGTGTACTGTGCACTCCCTGTGCACCCCTATCCGAATTTATATACTCTTCCACCAATCCGAGAATGACGCCTTCCCCGCCCCCCGCCCCCCGCCCCCCCCCAAATCCTAAAAAACAACGACACCGTCACAATGGAGGCCTTTCCGTCTCAATCGCTCCATTTCTCTCTTTTACTCATCCTCCCATCATAAATCAATGGACAGTCGAATGAATGAAAGGAGCTATAATAAAAGGGGTCAAGGGCGCTGTCCTGTGCGTCAGGAACGGAGCCGCCATGGTTTTACCACCACTGCTTTAATTAACTTCTCTTTTACTGAGTTAATAAATCGTACGGGCACAGGTGTGAAGTGCACCGCCTTATCAAGCCATGGGGGGGAGGGGGGAGGGGGGAGTTTAAAATCAGATGGGATGGGCAGATTGGCCTCTTGACTAATTTATTAAGACACACTTTATTCATGTGCATAAATAAGTGCATGAGCCTAATTTTGAAAGTGCACGGGCGCAGTTTGCTTTAAGACATAGAATTTATCCGGAGATACATTAAGGGCCTGATCCTGACTTGGGGAACTTTTTGGGGGGGTTGTTGGGCTGAATAAATAAATGAGTTATTTTTCCCAATCCACGCCCGCAGATGGAAAATATGAATTTGCCTGGAGTCACCATTCCATCACACTTTCCTTTATAAAACCCCATTATTCGGTACTCCATCACGTGGGTGACTTTAATTATAAAATAGTCAGTCTATTTAAAGGAGTTTTGCCTCTGTATCTTAAAGGGTTAGTTCGGAATTTTGGGCGTAATGTCTCATTTAAGACTTACCCATGATGATTGATGGAGACCATTTTCAGCTGATTCCATGCTGTCCTTCTTGTGGACATACACACGTTGCTAATGCTAGCGCAACTTTATGGTAACCGGTAGCATCCACTACCAAACGCACTTAAACACTCCACAGTGCACCCAAAGCAAATAAAATATGATGACAGTCTATCTGGGTTCATTTCCCTGTGGAAGTAGAATATACTGAGAAGTACGGCGGCCGAGTGATACTTTACATTACCTACGAATGTAGTGCCGGCACTGGTCGACTACAACAACAAAGAAGAGCAACAAGTTGCAATGGCCACGTTCGCTCCACCGCCGTACTTCCACAGAGAATATAGGTCAGCACAAAGTAAAGGATTCAACGATAGTTTGACTTCAATTCAAATGATGGTATAAACACTCAAATTAACCCCGATAGACTGTCGTCGTATTTTATTTGCTTTGGGTGCACTGTGGAGTGTTTAAGTGCGTTTGGTAGTGGATGCTACCGGTTAGAGTTGCGCTAGCATTAGCAACGTGTGTATGTCCACAAGAAGGACAGCATGGAATCAGCTGAAAATGGTCTCCATCAATCAACAACATCATGGGTAAGTCGTAAATGAGACATTATATCCAAAATTCCGAACTAACCCTTTAATCTCCAAAAGTCCACAAATGACAATATTGGTTTTAAAACACAAGAGATGATCCAGCCACACAGCATAGTGTTACCAGCTGTAGAGTGGAAAGGTCCATCGGGCCACAGGACAATTAAAGGTATCCCATCTACAGTGTATGTGCTTTTTTCCAAATGTAAGAGAACATGAGAAACCACAGTGTTCAATACTGACAGCTAATGGAGCCAAAGAGACCTTAGAGAAATATGACATAATTCATACACTCATAATTCATACACTCAACAGTGAATACCAATAACACAAATAATGTAAGACAGCACTGGCAGCTGAATATGAAATGGGCTATTCATTTCTGGAAAGCTAAATACTTTAGTACATAGTCTAATAGTAACTGCTACACCTTCTTAAGAAACACCTTGTTATAAAAGTTTTGAATAGATACAGTGAGCACCATAATTCATTGGACAGTGACACATTTTTTGTTATTTTGGTTCTGTACTCTAGCACTTTGAGTTTGAATGGATACAATGACAATGAGGTTGAAGTGCAGACTGTCAGCGTTAATTTAAAGGTATTTTCATCCAGTATTTTTTTATCAGATGAACCATTTAGAAATTATACAATATTTTGTACACAGCCCCCCCCCCCCCCCCCCCCCCCAAATTATACAATATTTTGTACACAGCCCCCCCCCATTTTTGGGCATCAAAAATATTGGACAGTTTAACATAATGTAGAATAAAGTAATCATTTTTTATATTTGGTCACATATCCTTTGCATACCATGACTTCCTGATGTCTGTGATCCAACAATATTAATCTATCAAATCTAGTCCCACCCCCCAATTCCCATAGAGATCCATTCAAATGCAGAGAGGTTATAGTATCGCTTACTAAGAGTACTCGAAAATAAGATATCAAGAGTCTTTTGATGTTGTTGGGTCACAGACATCAGGAATACATGGCATGCAAAGGATATGCGACCAACATATGATATGGATAAAAATACCCTCGAATTAAAGCTGACAATCTGCACTTCAACCTCATTGTCATTGTATCCTTTCAAACTCAAAGTGCTAGAGTACAGAACCAAAATAAGAAAAAATGTGTCACTGTCCAATGAATTATGGTGCTCACTGTATTTGTATACATAGACATTGCTTTTGCCTTCAATGTTATTAATATAATTATGTTCTGTAAGATTGTGGTCTCTCTTTTTTCTTTTCCTTTTTTTTTTAACTACACATTTCCTACTCGGATGAATTTGATTAAAGCTTAGGTGCACCATCACTTTGTAACACCAACGTGGTTGCATTAAAGTATGAACAGTGCTATTTTGCATTTTTACTGTAGATTAAATGGTTTTGCTTAATTAAGGTCGTAAACCGAGCAAACAAAACCAAAAGGCGTTTAACGATGAGAGAGGAGAAGGTGTTTATCGTTGCTGTGCTTGCTGTATAAATCAGCTTGATACATGGTAAAATGATCCACTCGCCTGGATGTTCTGCGTGTGATTTCACAGCATTTTCCTGCCTGATATAAACCCTTATTAATTTATGCCAGTGTCAGTCGAGATGACTGGGCAGTATAAGGCAGGCGATAAACAAGGTGACCATGCGAGCGCGATGGGAACCGCATGCGGACCTTACGCTGATCGTCTGGACGAAATGCGCGTCAGAGGCACGTTGGCACAGATTCATTTGGGTTCTGACGTCTGCTGTCTACCTTCTTGACTTAATATTACAGGCATCTCGACAGGTGCAGCGTCATTCTTTTACGATTAGAATTAGTCTGAAGAACTGGGTTGTCAAGTTCTGTCTGAACTCCCCCCATGAAAGGTTACGTGAGCTTTGCAGAACATACTCATTGAGTGAAACCTGCAAGAGGGAATATTTTTATGCCTACAGCAATTGAACATTTTTGAGGTCACTCAAGAGTTTACTTTCCTCTTGCAAAGGTTTTGGGCTTCTGTGGCTCATGTTGGTTTAGAAAACCCTGCAAAAGTTTTAGTAGGGTGTGCATTTTGTACACAAGACGGTAATGAAGAGATGTCTATAGAGTGTGCGTGTGTGCGCGCGTGTGTGAAACTAATCCGAAAAATATCATGGTTTTTGGCAAGACCTGGGCTGATCTATAAAACGTAACGTAAATTTAGCCTCCATATTTGGACATTTAATTTTTAATTACATTTTTTAATTAAAATATTTAGAAGCATGGCACACATCACATTCATACCAAATATATATGTTTATGTTTGTTTAACATACAAGGATTATATTGGCCCTTAATTAAAAAATAATAACCAGCAAATATATTTCTGCAATAGTTTCTGAATATTCAGAAGGAGGAAAAGAAGGCTGTTGTGATGCAGGGTATTAAAATGGTTAGGGAACTGGACTTAAAGTAAATCAAAGTAACCTGAATTGTAGTAAAATTGTAGTTGAATTCAGTAAAATATCTACAGTAGCGGTAGCTACAAATGGATTAAGAAAAAAATTTTTCCTCCCCTTGTTTTGTAACATACTAGCAGTTAGCGGATCCTTGCAATGATCCCACAAGAGGTCACTAAACGGCCGCTCATTTTCAACAGACTTTCACGGCATGACTGGTAAACTGGTACAAACTTGGGGTGCGTTTCCCGATAACGATCAATCTTAGGGTTAAGTGCGATTTCAACAAGCGATTCTACGATGGCTCTTTAATTTGTAACACGCGTTTCCCAAAACAGTTCTTAAAGCGTGAACGCGCAGTCACCTCTTAAATGCTACTTAACCAGAGGTGTAAAATCCGGGTTCAGAAAGTAAAAGGTCCTCCCCGGTATTTACTTCCAATCACCTGGATTAGCTAATTTGCACAATTCTTCAGCCAGGAGGTAGAAGTAATTAGTGAAATCAGATGGCTGAGTTCATGGGTGGAAGAAATACATATAGCATGACTTTTCCTTTCTGATCCCTGGATTTTACATCTCTGTACTTCTGTCTGTGGTGCTGCTGATACGAGAGGAGGAGGGGCGATAGGTTGGGAGACGCGAACCCCATTGTGATACAATATAGACAATACATGGCCGGTTAGGCACGTTTTTTCCCCCACTGATTTTACTTGTCTCAAACTTATTTATTTATAGGGCTTTTTAAGGAATGGCTTTTATGGGTAATTTCCAAATATATAAAAAATAAGTAGCCTAAATTAAAAATAAATAAATAAACGTAAATATTGTTGCATCTAACATCACTATTAAAAAAAAAAACAATCAGTGGTTATTGTAACCGCAAAATGAAATGAACACTAACACGAAAAATCAAATAAAGTATGTGATTTATGGGCTTCTAAAACGCCCTTAACCGTCTACGACTGGTCTGGAGTAATCGTTAATCTACGAGCGTTTCTAAGAGCGTCTTAAATTAAGATGCTTTTGGAAACGCACCCAAAGTTCAATAAGCTTCGTACGAAGGGTTTTACGACGTCTTATCTTAACGATGCTTTTGGGAAACGCACCCCTGGTTTATTCGTGGCGATCGTTTTGTCATTTTGACAGTGGAAAGATAGAAGTGCAGATTTCCAATTTTGTATGAATATTAACGTGTCATTGTTTGCTATATAACGTCAGCACATTTGGAATTATATGGTTTGGTACAATGCAATGTCTGGTAAAGTCTCACAAACAACCACACTGACCATGACAACTAATACCTTTTTTTACGTTGAGAAAAAATCATTATTCAGAGGAAATCAAGAGATAATTTTTGTGTTGGTCAGTAGACTACAATGGCCATGGAGGAGTTATTTCCTTCCACCAACAGATGTGAAGCTTGACGCTGAACTGGCAGGGATCTAAAAATAAATGTATTTATGTCGAATACATTGTATCATAATTTATTTGTTTATTTTAAGTAAGAAGAAAAGATAAAACATCGGTCAATAGTGCATGCAAGGAAAATGAAACCAACTTTATAGATAGCAACAGTCTGACACTGCAATGACAGCGCAAGTTTCTAGTTTAAAGAGAAGTTTTTCGCAGGTTTCAGGACTGTGTCCGCGCGGGGATGACAGAGCGCTCCAACAACAAAAGAAGCCAGTGTGCGCGTGCTGGCCGCTTGCTGTGGAAATGAGGTTTGTCCACATTGGCCTGCCGTCCAATCGCAGCTGGCTGCTTTGCTTTGTTTCATTGACACATTAGGACGGGCTTCGGCTCTTCTCGAGACTGCAAATCACAGCGAGAAAGTTACCAGCTGTAGCCAAGTGGAGCAGTTGGATGGGGTTAGCCAGCCTATCTGAAAATAAACGTGTGCAAGGAAAATTGATTGAGATCAGCAAATAAAGCAAAGGATTCAGAGGAAAGACGACGTGTCCATGCTTTTCGGAAGATATCCAGGTATATTTATGCATTCAGTAGCTCGTTTTGTTCTTAAAGTTTCCCACTCGTGATATATGATGCGGCGCAGCCTCTTGTATAGGCTACTAGAAAATGATGCTAAACGACGTTCTTTGTGTGTTGACAAAAATATATGGTCAGGTAGCTTAGTCTCGGACCAAATTATATTCCATTACGTCAATAGCTACAACGTTGTATTCCATTACGTTGCTAAAAACGTTGACGAAAACCGTAGGCTACACCTGACTTGAGTTTTTGATGGCTTTTTCTACTGTTCTTAGTAATTGTGCAGACAGACCTGGTCTTTTAGTTTTCCTTAGCTAGTTAACCAAAATATGAACCGTCTGCAAACCTACGTAGCTAAATGTTTGAAATAAAGGCGATTTTGCAATAGAAATACTTCACGGATTAACTGCGATTGCTGTAATTGTAATATGCAGTGAGTTTTTAATCATTTTGCCAGTGTTACTGTAAGCGCAAATTGGTTTCACGACGAGCGCTCCTTATTCTGTAAAACAACAATCAAAATAAAGACAGGTGAATCAGTGGGCTCATAGTCGGTAAAGGAGTGGACAAATTGCCACTACAACTAACCATTTGGTAGATAATTCAAAGAAAAGGCAAATGACAAGCCAAACCTGAATTGTGTTAATACGTTTAAGGACAACATTATGGAAAAAAGAAAAACTTAACCACACGTGTTCATCAAACTGAACAGGAGCGTATTGATTCATCTCAGTCTTTAAATTGATCAGTTAAGAGTTTCCCTCCTTTTCATGTAGCCTGATTGTTTGCAATATAGCACAATAAGCGTAATGTAAACATGGGACATTTATTCTACATGGGCATACATAGCCATTTATGACACAATGTGACTTAAAAGTGTAACTAATCCCTCTAAACATGAAAAGCACATAATTATTAACAGCTTGTTAAAATTCTCAGTTTACAATTGTGGTTGGAACGAAAACCAGCATAAACGGGGTACTCCGCGACCGAGTTTGGGTTTATGGTTACCACTGCCCTACAGTCAGTGATGTGGCTTCGTCCCGCTATCTCTCTCCCTGAACCCTACGGCGGATGTCCATGTCTGTAAAGGCAAACCCCGCGTATTGGGGAACGCGCATTGCAACAGGAGGCGTGATTGTATCGCTAGTCCTGTAGTTGCACACAAGGTGCGGTTAACGGCTCCGGTTGAAGTGTGCTGATATTCGCTAACGGGTGTGCGTCTCCTTTGAGGTGACCTCTCCAAACCCCCACGCCAGTCTTCCGTCTGCCGTGAATCACTGAGCACCACCACAGACGGCCATGATGGCCGAGCTCGAGATTGACCAGTCACACCTGCCTCGGGTGCAGAAAGGTAAGCGTACCTGCAGCCGGGATGCTTGGAGAGGGATGCTTGTAGGCGGATGTGTGGAGAATGTGATGGTAGGACAAGGGTTTTCCAACCTTTTCTCACCCAGGGATCCCCTCAGGCTCAAAGGCATCCAGGGGACCCCCCACTCAGGCTCAAAGGCATCCAGGGGACCCCCCACTCAGGCTCAAAGGCATCCAGGGGGACCCCTCACTCAGGCTCAAAGCTATCCAGGGGACCCCCATCATAAATTAAAAGGGTTATGTTTATAAAAAAAGATTACACTTAGAAATATTTTCTGAAATGTGTATATATAGTCATTGCAGATGAAGTCTGACCAGGAACCCCCCTACAGTACCTTCAGACACCCCCAGGGGTCCATGGACACCCCCCTATTGAAAACCCAGTGTATAGGCTGTGCGTGCACACATTTTAATTCTTTATTTAGGTCCACACACATGCATACATACACACACACACACACACACACACACACTTTGCGGAGCGGACGGAAGTTATTATAGTAGCCGGTTCTTAGTATAGTGCATGTTGTATTACATGTGTGACTTCCACATGGGGTTGTGAGTTTGATGCAAAGCAGGGCTGCGTTCAGGTCCGACAAAACGTAGCAAAACGTTTATTTAAACGGAAACGGTGTTGTATTGAACACCCTGTTGTCTTACGCAAGTGTTGCAACTATGGCAGCTGAGAAGGCCATTCTTTGCGTTCTTTTCGAAGAATTTTCGGAGCCTGATGAAATCGGTTTAAATACGTGTTTAATACTCCAAAATACGCTTGATGTTACAGTCACTGCCCTTGCAGTCCAGAATAGCAGAGAACATCCCAATCGAGTGAAGGGGTATGTGGAAACTGTGGTTCCTAAGTAGTGATCCAACATTTGCTTCGCACTTCAGGATGACAAGACAAACATTTCAGGTGAAGGATAATCCACTTCTTACCTTCGAGACTGTGTTAAAATCTATAGGAGCTAATTATTTTATTATGAGTATTAGGCCTATCATTATTGCTGATCACTGTTGTTGTGATGTGATATTGTAATATTTACCATTATATATCTAGATGAGTAGAGTGGAGTAGAAAAGTTTATGAAAGTGTCACTCCACAATGGTACATACAATATGTCTTCAATTGTTGTAGATGCATTTGTAAAGGACTTTAGTTGGATCCATTGTGCGCACTGCCTTTTTAATACGGCGGGGTTTATATACACGTCGCTGCTGATTGGGTAACACCTCTGACACACCCACCAAATGAGAGAAAACGTACCTCAAAGCCCGTTTCACCACCGTTTCGAGGAACCTTGTCGGTCGACCCGGAAAACGTGGCAAAACGGTGCACACCGTTTTCAGATTGAACGTGGCCCAGATGTCTGTGTTTGACAAGGAAATAGCTCAACCTAAACTTAAGAAGGGTATGTTTAGATGGATTGTGTCCTTAGCAACCTCTGACAGTTGGAACCTCTGAAAGTAACAACTGTAAACAAATATCGTCTTTAATCTGTTTGAACGAGTCTTTTGCCCCTCGTGTCAACTACTGTGACTAACAGCGATGATTAAAATGTATGGTCCAACTGTAGCTGAACGGTCATAGATACTGTCAGGACCCCCCCCCCTCCCCCTCCCCCTCCCAGGCCCTGCAGCACCTCACAGATTTGCAGTGTTCACCTCGGTTGGACTGTGGCTGTTCTGTGGGCATGTAGCAGATACGTGGCGTTTGACACGGTGTGCGAGATTCTGGCCGAGGTGCAGTCATGTGCCACATTCAGTACAGAGCTGTGATGCCTGCCTAACTGCGGGTTCGAGTGGCTGCGTTTTTCTTCACCAGCCTGACCGGGCACCTCCACTCAGTTTAATCTCAGCTTCTTTTGGTGTGTGTGAGTGTGGGTGTGGGTGTGGGGGCGGGCAGTGGCAATGGGGTCTGGAATTCCCTGATAAGGCCTCGGAATGCGATGGCTGTTCCAGATGCATTCTCTCTGATTACAGTGGGAGGAGTCCTAGCTCTCATCAGACAGATTCTCCCCCTGTGATTGGGTCAAACCAGACAACTAGGAGATGCGCCTGAATTTTAGAAACTGGGTGGGGGGGGGTTGAGGTGGCGGCTTCTGCTGATGTAACTCACAAAATATTATTTTCACTTCACCATTTTCTGTGTCTATGATTTTATTTTTCTGTAAATAATACTTTTTGTGTGAGTGGCTTATCCTGGGCTTTTATGTGCTGCTGCCGTAAACGTGGCCCTCTCTCGTCAGACGCTCGTTTCAGGGATGGAATGTTTTGGATGGGCAATGGCGGAATGGCGCATGTTGGCGCACAGCTGCGTGGGATCAGAGGCGTTATGGAACTGTGGTGTTTTATTGATCTGAGACGGTGTCCCGGTGCGTTTAGAGCCTGTTCTCACTTACTCTCACCAAAATGGCCTTTCCAGCTGTGGACCCCTCTCCCATCTCTGAGTTTTACCTCCTAGGCCTCTCACTGTTTATTAGGCCTCTGGTCTCTCTTATGGCTGTATGCCACACTGTTTATTAGGCCTCTGGTCTCTCTTATGGCTGTATGCCACACACTGTTTATTAGGCCTCTGGTCTCTCTTATGGCTGTATGCCACACACTGTTTATTAGGCCTCTGGTCTCTCTTATGGCTGTATGCCACACACTGTTTATTAGGCCTCTGGTCTCTCTTATGGCTGTATGCCACACACTGTTTATTAGGCCTCTGGTCTCTCTTATGGCTGTATGCCACACACTGTTTATTAGGCCTCTGGTCTCTCTTATGGCTGTATGCCACACACTGTTTATTAGGCCTCTGGTCTCTCTTATGGCTGTATGCCACACACTGTTTATTAGGCCTCTGGTCTCTCTTATGGCTGTATGTCACACACTGTTTATTAGGCCTCTGGTCTCTCTTATGGCTGTATGCCACACACTGTTTATTAGGCCTCTGGTCTCTCTTATGGCTGTATGCCACACACTGTTTATTAGGTCTCTGGTCTCTCTTATGGCTGTATGCCTCACACTGTTTATTAGGCCTCTGGTCTCTCTTATGGCTGTATGCCACACACTGTTTATTAGGCCTCTGGTCTCTCTTATGGCTGTATGCCACACACTGTTTATTAGGCCTCTGGTCTCTCTTATGGCTGTATGCCACACTGTTTATTAGGCCTCTGGTCTCTCTTATGGCTGTATGCCACACACTGTTTATTAGGCCTCTGGTCTCTCTTATGGCTGTATGCCACACACTGTTTATTAGGCCTCTGGTCTCTCTTATGGCTGTATGCCACACACCTGTTTATTAGGCCTCTCACTGTTTATTAGGCCATTTTTAACCCACATTTTCTCATCACATGTTTTTGGCCTCTGACTTTGGAATGCTCAGCCGCATGCTGAATACCCAGAATGCAGTTGTCCTGCTCCCTGAGGAGTCTCTGCTCTGAGCGAACTTCTTCTTCTCTTCCCCCATTACCACCCCCACCCCCACCCCCACCCGCCCTGTACCGGGACACACACACGCTTATATATTTTATTTTTATTCGTATGCGGGAGCTGGTTGCCAAATTTAGCAAAACAGAGAGGAGAGGAGGAGAGAGAGTGTGATGGAGGGGTAAGGGTCTGAAACAGAAGCGCTTTAGTGTGCTGAGTGTTCCTCTCCAGGGGCTGGAGCAAGAGGAGCGATTCCACACTCACACTCACTCGCTCAACCATCACTCACACTCTCACTCTCACTCTCACACTCACACGCTCGCTCAACCATCACACACAGCTGTAAGGGGGACACCCCCCCCCCCCCCCCCCCCCCCCCCCCCCATCTTTAATAGGCTCAGGACTTTGGTTTGGAGTTTTGTGGTTTCATCCAGAAGGCATTTTACAGGACACGCCCTTCTGAACTCAGAGATTCTAACACTAGCTGTGGTGCAACTGCAAATGAGTCGGGAAATGTGTCTGTGTGACCTAGGCTGCTCCCCCTGCCTGATTCAGCAGGGTGCCAGCCTGCAAATATTGAACCGTGTCCATTCAGTGTCTTTATGGGGGTGTGTCTGGGGGTGGTAGAGGGTTAAAGGTTAGCCAACCTTTCAATTTCTCCTTTAAATCCTTTCATCTTTGTATCCCTGGAGAAAGCCCTCTAGAATAGATCTGCTGCAACTGCAAGGTCAGAGGTCATGGGTGAAGAGGTCAGAGGGGATTTCTCAGTGCTACAAACAAACCTGTTTTACAGCGCCGGTGAAATCCACCCACTCCCAGCGGACTTTTATTGCGGTGCCAGTCAAGTGGCATCATTTCATATTTGGAAAGCGAAGAGGTTGATTTGTGCTTGTGCGTGGTGAAGGGTGGTCCTTCTTGCAGTGTTTAAGAGTCTGTATATAGTCTATGGCTGTGTCCGAATCAGAGCCCCATCTACTGCGTCCTGTCTCCTGTGTACAGTGTCCTGGCAGATGTGTGCTGTTTAATGTGCACTGTTTAGTACGCAACATGCAGTATGCAAAACAAATATCCTCCATACTATTTTCCAACCGTACTGTGGAAGTGTCGTAAGACGTCCCAGCCTTGCGCATCGCGTATTTTTGTTGTCATTGAAGGAAAACATCTCGCCTCATTTTTTTAAGCTGCGTCATATTTATGTGACAAATGTTCATGTACTTCTTGAAGTGTGCTCTCGAATATACTCAGAGAAAACCCGCAAGTAAATATATCATACGGGAGTTAAGTATACTACATTTAGAGAAAATTTCACCTACTTAACGGCTTTCTCGTCCTGTCTACTCAACAAGCGTACTTATGGCATGGTGCTGATTTGGACACAGCCCTTGCTTAGAAACCTACTCACAATGCACTGCTTTGTAGGTTTCTGATCTACGGTCCTGGCCACAGAGTCCATCCCACATTTTACAGGCAGCCTCCTGATCTCCAGACATGCAAGAATTGAGTAAATTATGTGAAAATAAATCACTCACCAGACCTCCTTTGTGTGTTGGCTAAACATTAGTCCCGGTAGATTGTGATGGGGGAGCAAAAAGTTCTGTGCCAAATATTCCATCTAGAACTCCTGTGGTCCATATATCAAATGTTGACCCCTTTAGGACAAATCCAGATGCTTAAGCCCAACCACACAGTGCACGTGTATGCTACACACAACCCCCACCCTAATATAGACACACTAGAGCAGTGGCCCCCAACCCTGTTATGGAGATCTACCGTCCTGTAGGTTTTTCACTCAAACCCTAACAAAGCACAGTAGCACACCTCATTCAACAGCTAGAGATCTCGTTGAGCTGCTAATAAGTAGAATCGCGTGTGCTAAAATAGGGTTGGAGTGAAAACCTACAGGACGGTAGATCTCCAGGAACAGGGTTGGGGACCACTGCACTAGAGGGTGGGTGTGATTGTTGATATCACTGTGATCCGCCATATCTGATCCAGTCTCCATATTAACTCACAAGTATACGGTGGCCCAGAGAGGCAAATGCGCTGCAAAAGGCCGAAGCAAATACATTAACATAAATGCGCTGCAAATTCAAAAACACATGCAGAAGTCCAAAGCAAATGCATTAACCAAAACGTGCTGCAAACGTTGACAACACAGCGGAAGTGTTTCCGGAGGACACTTAAAGAGGACCTTTAAGACAGCTGACATGGACGAGTAGAAGTAGCTAACTAACGAAGCCTAAAGAAGTAGCTAACTGGTGCAAATATATTTTTCAGGTAAGTTAGCCATTCTAACGCTGGTGTAGTCTAGGAGCCATGACCAGTATGTTGAAGTTGTTTGAAATTGTTCTAACATTTTTGGGGTTCGTTTGTAATGAGTTAACATTAGCTAGCTAACTAGTAGTAAGCTGCTCAATAGCCGTAGCTAACTAGAGAATGTATGTAAAACGAGTGGGTTTGGTATTATTTTGATAATTTGTCATAAAATGGAATTATATGTTAATTGTCACTTGACGCCATGGGTGTTGATGTAACGTTGGACTGCTACTGCTGCTCCAATCTCTTGAAGTAACCTTGCTAATGATGGATTGTTCTTTATTTAGCGTTAGTCACTAATATAATTAACGTTAAAATTAAATAAGTCCACTAAATGGGTAGCTGCGTTAGCTAGCGACTTCTACTCGCCCTTGTCAGGTGTCACCTCTGTGTCCTCTGGAAACACTTCCGTTGTGTTGTCAACTTTTGCAGCGCGTTTGTCCTTTTGCAGCACGTTTTGGTTAATGCATTTGCTTTGGACTTCTGCATGTGTTTTTGAATTAGTAGCGTTTATGAATTTGCAGCGCATTTCTGTTAATGTATTTGCTTCTGCCTTTTTCAGTGCGTTTGCCTCTCTGGGCCACCGTACAAATACTATCCAATTGAGTATACTACGAAGCTGGATAAATGCGTGGAGTAAAACCCAGAACCCTCCCAAATCATGGACTGAAGTAAAAAGCAGTTTTTACTCAGTGCAGTTATCCAGCTAACCAAGTAATCCTGTGTTGTAGTATACCCCCAAGTCCTCTGCCGGTGATACCCACCACATGTAGGCAACTTGTTTGGGGGGTAAAGTGTGTTTTATTTTTTTATATTTTTTTGCCATCATCCACTTGCAGAAGAAAGAACGCTTTCAGAACGTGTTCTCCAGTGTTTGTTCACTGATGTGAACGTTGTCGGTGCGTTCTCGGCACGTTTGCCCCTAGCTCTGAGATGTTACCCACCTGAGATGCCACTGTGTGGGTAACCGAGACTACGGCCTCTGCATCCTGACTCCACCCCCCAGGCTGTGGCACTGTGGGTGAAATAAATGAGTTTCCACACCCTGCATACTTGCATAATTATGTAGACTTGGTCCTGCATAATGCCAGGCTGATCTCTAGATTAAGCCCCCACCCCCCGGCGGTTTCTACAGGAAGGGAAAAGGTCTTGTGACTCTGTGGAGTGGAAATGAGTGCTCTCTCGCTCTCTCTCTCTTTCTCTGGGTAAACTATAGGAGCTTTCCCCTGTCACATGACTCCCCGGCGCTGGTGGCTCAGGGCTGTCTCCAGCGGTTGTAGCTAAAAGCAGAGCGAAACGCTCCAGTTGGCATCACACGTGTAATGGACATGCCCAGACTCCCACGAGCCCCCCTACACACACACACACACACACACACACACACACACACACACACACACACTTTAACCCTCTACGGGGCTCCCAGGTTCACCTTCCACAATGGTATGGGTTCGAATCCCTGGACAGGTACTGCTTTGCCCTTGAGACAGGTTCATATGAACTGCTTTTCCCTGTACCCCTGTACCCCAACTGTTTCCCTACCATAGTGTGCGAGAGAGAATGAAAGTATGTATTATGTCGTTAATGTTATTGTGTTATTGTTGATTATTGGTTTGGCAATACTGTACTTGTGTGTGATCATGCCATGAGAGAGTGTGTGTGTGTGTGTGTTTCAGTGTACCAGTGTTTCTCAGTGCTGGAGGACGGGGCCTTGGCTCGTAACCTACAGGAACAGGAGAGTAAGTATAGGCCATTATTAATCTCTAATGAAGCTTCATAATTCCCCATTGTATCATCATGAATCTCTAAAAATCTCCTCAAAACTCCAAAACCATAAAAAATATTCACTGATGTCCACAAATCCTCACAAAATGCCGCAAAACCATGAGACATCTCCACAAAACCCTCATTTCACCCACAACATGGTTGTCATCAAATCCTGTTACAAAGTTATCTTACTACTATATAAAATTTACTCTGGAATCCAAAAAAATTTGGCAGCTTATTAATTATCTTCAGGTCAACGTACACAAAACATGAAGAGTCTTAACCAGGTGGGACTGTGATTGATCAGCTGATTTTTATATGAGCCTTTGATAAAGCACACAGAATATAGAATCACACTGTGATCTCACTCACAGTGTGTGTGTGTGTGTGTGTGTGTGTGTGTGTGTGTGTGTGTGTGTGTGGGTGTGGGGTCTCCCAGTTGAGCAGCAC
Source organism: Synaphobranchus kaupii (assembly GCA_029718625.1). Lineage (NCBI taxonomy): Eukaryota > Metazoa > Chordata > Actinopteri > Anguilliformes > Synaphobranchidae > Synaphobranchus > Synaphobranchus kaupii. The sequence continues at coordinate 125,282,245 of CM056378.1, forward strand.
TACAGCTCTAATGTGCAGAAGAACCAGCTGGTGCAGACGGATCTCCGCATCGCTAAGAGTCTGCAGGACGAGGAGGAGAGCGATGCCGTCCTGAGGCAGGCCACGCGGCAGCTGTAAGGACTTTATTCCCCCCCAACCGTCTACCCTGCCTTGTGTTTGGAGCCTTGTCTGTTTGGGGAGAGTGTAGCCCATGGATATTCAAATCTGGACCACAAATCCAAATCCGTCCCTGGTTTTCTTTCTCCCAGGTAATTAGGTGAACAATTAGTGCTACTGATTGGCCAGACTGTCTTCACAGGGAAGGGAAGGGAAAGGGAAGGTTGAAAACCAGCAGTTCTCGGACCTCGAGGGCCGTGATTTGAATACCAGCGGTGGAGACCTTCTCACCTCCAAACTGGTGCAGGTGCCCACTCAACCAGAGGAGGGCGCTGTTGACTCCTATTGACTTAAACCCACCCTCGATAGTCTTGTATGTACATTACATTACATTGCAGGCCTTTAACAGATGATCTTATTCAGCGCAAACATTTTTTTTATAGTAAGAATCCAGGAAATAGCTGAATCCGAGCTAGCATGTAGCTGTGGGGGATACTGAGTGGAAGGTCTGTGTTTGCATCTCCAAACCCTCGGAACTCGTAGGAACTCTGTTTTTATTTTATTGTTGCAGGGAGGAACAGGACTTTGAGTACGCATGTGTGGTTCAGGAACAGATTCAGCGCTGCGCAGAAGAAGCGAGGAGGAGGATGGAGGAGGAGGACGAGGTAAAGATGCCCGTTTCCTGACGGGAAGGAAGTCCCAAAACATCCACTTTGTTAGTGTCGTGTTTAATAAGACCAGTGAAAGTCAGGAAGCTGAGAGCTTGGACCTTTTATACTGTTGCTCTCGAGGCTCATTGCTAACCCCTTTCCCTGAGTGCTGAGAAAATGAATGTTAGACCAGTTTGGAAGAGTCCCCCCAGGACTCCTTTTCCCAGCAGCCCCACACTGAAGGGGGTTTACTGGGCAGGTGTGTCCTGGAGGAGGCAGGAGGTTTAAACGCGCGAGTGTGTGAGTGAGATAAACAGCGACTGCAGGGATTGAGACGGACGCCTTTTGCTGGGAGGCGGATTCAGTTCAGAGGGATAAACTGGGATAAAAAGCTCAAGTATAAAGAGCCTGTGTGCAGCCCTGTGGAACTCCCAGGAACACACACACACACACACACACACACACACACACACTTTCCCTTCCTCCTCGTTCCTACATGTTTTTTATCCTTTAATTGAAGTTCTAAAAGCTCTTAAAATATCCTTAGAAAGGAGTCTTTGTTTTCAGCAGGACCCACCTGTGTTACCAGGGCGATGAGGGTGACGGGCGGTTGGCAGTAATCGGGGTTGGGGGGGGTGTTTGTACAGCTGCCAGAGTGTGCCTACAGTGGTTCCTCAGACGGCAGTGGCGTGTAGCGTCCGCAGTTTGAACACACCTGGCAAACGGTTACCTGCAGCCTCCCTGGGCAGTGCTGATGTCATAGGAGGCGGAGCTGGAGAGTGGTGTATGGAACTCAACAAAGTGTGACTTCACTTGTGTATCAAATTGGCTTTTACTGTGTGTGTGCGTGCGTGCGTGCGTGCGTGCGTGCGTGCGTGCGTGTGCGTGCGTGCGTGCGTGCGCGCGCTCTGCAGTGCTCTAGGGTGCATGTGAGTCGGTCATTAGCGCTGTTTTTGGGAGGGGGTGTTGGGTGGTGGTAATGTGGGCTGTGCCAAACCTGCGCCCGGCCAGCGGTTGATGGTCCAGCTGTACTCTTCTTCCTGATGAATTCTGGGTACATTTTGTGTGTGACATACAGTAGCCTGTGCCAGCATATAACCTCTCTTACACCCTGTGCTCTGTCTGTAGACAACTGGCTGATTCTATGTGTTGTGGGAAAAAAAACACACACACACACACACACACACACACACACACACACACACAGCCACACACTTATTTTGGAGCTCTTAAATGTAGCCTGTCTTGGTGGAAAGAACAGTTTGATGCTGTTTGGCTTAATTGGCTTTTTTCTTCAGAGAATAGCTTGGCTCTGCACTGTAGCCAGGGTTTGCCTGCTTTCCCAGACTCTCCTTAGACTGTAGCCTCCGCTCAATGCTGACTAACATAATCTACACCAAACCAGCTCTATATATAAATCTGAGGTGGTTATTATGGGAACTGCTCACAGATCACTGGACCACTCGTTTGTCTCCCTGTGTAGGTGGTCCTTTTTTCTGCACTCAGACTTTATTTTATGTTTAGATGAATCATTGTGGGACTTGTTCTGCGGTTAGAGGCTGAAATGGTTTGTGCCTATGAGTCTACCTTCATTCCTCAACTGGCTGGTCTCTCAGTAGTGTGCACTCGTTCAGTAATAGGTGCAATACTGACGCCTGGTGGAGGAATGGTGCTACTGCTACTGGATTTATAGGGGGGAAAGGTGCAGTAGCACTACTACTCCACCAGGTGTCAGAATAGCAAATATTGCACATTATGTGAAACGTCTCCATGCTTAATTTTAATCACAAACTGGATGCCAGATGAAGTTAAAAGCTGTGATGAAATATACTTCACAGACTCTCGCTCATCCATGTACTAGAACAGAGCCTTAACAGATACCAGACTGTGGGGCCCATTACATTACATTACATTCATTTAGCAGACGCTTTTATCCAAAGCGACGTACAGTAAGTGCGTACAGAGACATCATCAAGATCATTACAGAACAGACAAGGCAAAGCACATCCTTTGCATAATGTAGCAGCTATCCCTAGCAATGAACGTCGACTGTAGTTCGCTGACCTAGAAACACAAAGCAAGTAAACAACTGGCCGGTAATGCTGCAATTTACATTAACTAAACAGTGACTACACTACAAACAGTTCAATCAACTAATGCACAGCTGAACAAAATGAAAAACACGATACTTTAGCCTATGTGACGGTAGATTGACAACGCTGGTCTGATTGCCCATCCATGCACTGGAACAGAGCCTTAGCACATACCAGACTGTGGGGCCCATCCATGCACTAGAACAGAGCCTTAGCACATACCAGACTGTGGGGCTCATCCATGCACTAGAACAGAGCCTTAACAGATACCAGACTGGGGCCCATCCATGCACTAGAACAGAGCCTTAACAGATACCAGACTGGGGCCCATCCATGCACTACACAACGAAAATGTAGAAGGTGCAAGTTCAGTAACTTATTCAGGTCTAGTTTCACTATGGAAGTAAATAGTGAAATCTGACAGGGGAAAAAGTTACTGAATTTGCACCTTCTACATTTTCGCATATAGTGATGGAGAGGTAATTTATATTTTCTTTGAACCCACAGGGACTGGTCTTAAATGCCATTCATGAGTGAACAATATCACATATATTGGGCCCTATCTTACACCCGGCGCAAAGCGGCGCTAACCCAAACGCAAGTGTCTTTGCTATCTTACACCCGGCGCTAGGTCCATAATAACGCCTAGCGCTTACGTCCTTTAACTAGCATGTATTCTTGCGCCATCACAAGTGAACTGGGCGTGTTGGTCTTAAGATGAGGAGTGGCCAGGATTCTTTTTGGCGTATTGCTATCTTGAGCCAGCAGAAAGCGCTTGCGCTAGAACCACCACAAACCTGGTCTAAAGTCATGTCGCAGTTGTTTACATGTTATTTTAACGGCGCATATAAGTGCGTCTACATAGGCGTGTGCACAACGCGCATACCCTCCTGTCTGTTACACACAGGGGCGTGCACAAGCATGACTAAAATATCTAGATCACAATGTGAAATATTATTGTGTAGGCTATATCAAAAATGCATAATAATAAAAGGTTCCATAGGTCCACATACCTTTCCCTCAGCGAAGGGAAACGATGCCACATTACATTGCTCTCAGCCCACTCCATCAACATCCAGGCGATGTGCGATGGTACGGGACATTGGCTATCCATTAAAAAGGAGCTGATAACACCTATAGCTATCAAGCCTAATGCGCGATTTGTCTTTGCACCTAATGCGTGAATTGTCATTCAATGTAAAACTCGCGTACTGCAATAGACGGACATTTGCGTTCCTAAAATGCGCTTCGATGTCATTACAATACAGCTCTGTTTATCTAGGAATACAGCCTGTAAGTAGGCTAAATAGAATGGTTTGTGACTGAAAAAAGGTCAAAACCTTGTCCAGTGAACATTGCTTTTATTGTTTTTCAAATAGCCTAGGCTACAGCGAACTCGCTTTGCATAATGTTTTTTTGATAGACTATGGTTAAAAAACGGAGATAGATGTCATCATGTTAATTATGTATTGTATTGTAACCTGTATTGTAGCCTAACCTTAGCTATTCTTCATATTTTTTAAATTACAGTGACAAGGTTTCCATACCCTCAGCTTATTAAAACCCCGCTGATTTCACCTGTTATTCCATAACTGAACAAAAGATTTTAAAGAGAACTAAGTGTCTAATTAGAAACGAATTGTTACACAATTAATTTACAATTAATTTTTATTCCATTATCTGCATGTTCGCTTTACAAGAGCAGGTCTGTTTCCCCTGCTGTACATCGCACTTTTCACGGTCTTCCTGGGAAAGTGAATCGTTTTAAAGTATTATGCTACCAGTAAAACAGGTTGGTCACATTTCCATAAGCAGGACATTATAAAACAAGGGAAAATATGCTGAACCTATGGGTTGCCAACCTGACAGATTTGTTGTATTTAGTGTCATCATTAAGGCAAAATAACGTTATTTATGTTATTAATCAAAATTAGAATGCAGGTAGCCTAATGAACTTCGGATGAAGCTTGAACATGAGTTCATTGCATAATCAAACGAAATTCGTTAAACAAGCAGGCTAATTTGGCGTTTTCTAAGGTGAGAAGGAAGCAATTGGTCGCTTATTCTCAGCTGTTGCAGGTGCTTTTAACGAAATTTAGCATATATTTTGTAAACAGCACTGTCAGGAATTACCGGGAACTCATAATACTACTACTGCTACTGCTACTGGTCTATATAGCCTATTCCTTGTGCGCACTAAACACGCACGAGCATGTCTGTTTCGCCATCATAAGCAATCCGCCAAGGTGGAAAAGCAGGCTTTTAAAGGGAATGGGATATGACATTTTGATTGGTTTATTGCATATCACGCCCAAGACACACCTATAATTAATGAAGAGACTAGGTTCAGCCCAGTTGCACCTTGCGCCGTGCTTAGCGCCCAAAAAACACGCCGTTAAAATAGCAAAAGTAGACTTGGACACGCCCTAAATGGACTTAGCGCCATGCGCTTAGACTAAGCGCCAAGATCGCCAAGATAGGGCCCACTGTGTTTGAGTATTGTGATGTCCGTTGTACTTCCTGAAGTCCAATTAAGAGCCATTAAAATGCATTGAAGGGACCTTATCTTGGTTTTGCTACCAATAACGGCAGTATTGATACACATTTTGAAATAAGAAAATGTTCAAAGTCCATAAATACAACCTAAAACATGATTTCTGGGCACTTTATGATGTGATATGATATAAGAGTTTTGCCTGTATGGCTGTTAAAGTACAATGAAGCAAGGGGGCTGAATAAAGTAATTTTCACATTGACATTGTTGAGCTGTATGTGTTGAATACCAGCAAAAAGCCTGATTACAATTTTTTTTATTGAATGCGTTTGTACACAACAAAAATATGAAAGTAACGGGGCTGAATACTTTTTCCACCTCATAGAACACGCATGTACCTCAGAACATACATGTACCTCATAGAACACGCATGTACCTCAGAACATACATGTACCTCATAGAACACGCATGTACCGCAGAACATACATGTACCTCATAGAACACGCATGTACCTCAGAACATACATGTACCTCATAGAACACGCATGTACCGCAGAACATACATGTACCTCATAGAACACGCATGTACCGCAGAACATACATGTACCTCATAGAACACGCATGTACCGCAGAACATACATGTACCTCATAGAACACGCATGTACCTCAGAACATACATGTACCTCATAGAACACGCATGTACCGCAGAACATACATGTACCTCATAGAACACGCATGTACCGCAGAACATACATGTACCTCATAGAACACGCATGTACCTCAGAACATACATGTACCTCATAGAACACGCATGTACCGCAGAACATGTTTGTACCTCATAGAACACGTATGTACCTCAGAACATACATGTACCTCATAGAACACGCATGTACCGCAGAACATGTTTGTACCTCATAGAACACGTATGTACCTCAGAACATACATGTACCTCATAGAACACGCATGTACCGCAGAACATACATGTACCTCCGAGAACGCGTATGCACGTCAGTGAACACGTAGGTGTGTGATGTGTCCTCCCCAAACTGGCAGGACATTACAGTAATGGAGCAGGCAGGACATTACAGTAATGGAGCAGGCTTAAGGTAATATATTATTTATTATAATCCTGCATTTACATATTAAAACCAGGTAATTTTTGGCAACTTCAGTCATCTAGCTTCATGTTTTACTGTTTGTTTATTTTTGTGTGGGAGGATATTCTCATCTTTTCTTAATTTGCACACTCCTCCCAAATAAAGTTTGCGCCGTTTTTGCAGAAACAAAATATACCGTCAGTTGCCGGGTTGCATTTCATAATTCTGTGTGGAGGTCGGGTCGATGCGCCTCATTGGCTCGGAGTGACCGCATCACTGACCCGTCCCTAATGCCTCACACAGAAGATCCACCCCGCAGCCGTTGTGTAGTTGGAATGGGCCGTTGGGTATAATCCATACAGCTGCCATTGTGTAGTTGGAATGGGCCGTTGGGTATAATCCATACAGCTGCCGTTGTGTAGTTGGAATGAGCCGTTGGCCTTCTGGAAGCGGCCTAAGAGCATTGAGATGTAGGTCAGTGGCTGCGTCCCAATATTCTTCACTCCCCACCTCCTTTCCTCCACTCCCCCACTACCACTCCTCTCCTCCCTTCCTCCACTCCCCCACTACCACTCCTCTCCTACCCGGAAGTGTGCAAAACTGCCTGAACGTTTCCAGTACAAGTATTTACATGTACAGTGTCCAATGTACATGACACTGCGGTTTGTGTCGAGACAATTAATATGTAACCATTAATACGTAATCAAGATGTAATCAGAAATGTTAGATTAAAACACAAAGATGTGTTTCCAGGGCACGGAGAAGAGGAGGTGGTAGTGGAGGAAGGGAGGGTGCATTTTTTGATTGTGTTTAGGTGACCTCATTTCCTGCTCGCGTGCCGAAGGGCTGCTGTGGATGTAAATGTTTATAAGTGAAAGAATGTGTGTCTCAAAGACTTCAGCTGGGAAATGGCAGACTAAGTCCTGAAGTAATCACCTCATTTAGTTCCCACCTTAAAAATGTACTGTAAATGTCCTGTGTCAGTTCACACGCCATGACACCCAACATCTCACATCCTCCTGAAATGTTTCTTGTAGTTAGAAACGGTTAAGATAAGCATTCTTATTCACATTGTAACATTATTCTGTTGAAATATAATTTTATATTTGAGAAATCAAGCCAATTGATTGCGCCCGTATTGGACATTGTGTCAACCTACTGTTTTTGTATGAAATGACATGATGGACTGACCAACAATTTACTGTGAACCTTGTTCTAATTTTTCTACATCTCTGCACTTTTAAACTTTTCCCCATGTAACAGCATTGAAATAAAAACATTTAAAAGTAAAAATTTGGCCATGCTGGCTGACCTTTGCACTGGTCTGCACACATAGGCATTCAGTTATAAAGCACTCTGTTATCTCATACTTTATCCCTGAATTGGTCAGATGCGTCTTTTTACTGATTTAGTTTTATGTGCATTTCTAATGTCCTGCATTGAACAGAGTTTTAAATGATAAAAATCTCCTGGTTTTTAGCTCGTTTTTACCTCAACGGGTTTTGTGTGAGTCATGAGTGTAAAGGACACAGAATCTGTAAACTGCTATCGGGTTAAAATCTCGCTCGAAAGTTTCCTTATTACAGAGCGACGTTTTTATCAGCCAGTCGCTGTAATCTTTGTTATTGTTCGGAGTTAAAAGGTGAACAAAGCCGTCTGAGACAAGAAAAGGATCGCGTGTCTTTGCAGTTTTAAAGATCAGTGTTTTCCGAGGCTTTGCAGGAGAGTAAAATAAAAGCATTTTAAAAAGAAAACATTTTAGAAGAAGAAAAGAAAAGGTTATCAGTGTGCGCTGAGGGGCTGTCATGAACATTGTGGGTGCATTCAAACCCTGTGCGTTTCAACCTTGTTCTATCATGGTGTTTGGGTTAGGGCAACCCCCCCCCCCCCACCCCCCCACCCTCTGATCTGTGTAACACCTGGGCCACACCCTATGCAGCACGATATGCCAAGTAATGCAGAAAAATTCTGATAATTTTTTGTTCATAACATTCTCAAGAGTCAGCACATGGCTTGCCACGGCATAGATTGTTATAAATACTTTTTTCCCCCTTACACAGGAAGTGGCAAAGCGGATACAGGAAGAGGAAGAGGTGGCTGCCAGACAGGGGAAACCAGTGGGCGGTTGCCATGGGAACTTAACCGGCTTCCCTCTCTCTGAAGGTGCGGACGGAAACCGTTGATGTTTTTAAATTTACAGCGGTGCTTTAAGTAGCGGTGCTTTAATTCGGTGTCATATTTAGCATGTAATTCAGAAGCGTACTAGAATAGAGTTAATGTTGAGTAGAAATATGGGCCTTTAAGGTGCGTATGGCCTGTTTCTGACTTCAGGGATGATTTGCCTGCATATTGTAAAAGCATTGTACACAGCAGTGGTTCTCAAACTCGGCCCTATAAGGATCCATTGTGCATGCTAGTTGAAAACATGCCTTTGAGTTGTAGATTGATTTTGTACATTCACAGTGTAATGCAGGTTTGGCTCAGTTTCCCCTGTTATTGGGCTCCACGTACCCCAGTGGCTCGCTCTTTTCCCATTGGACGTCAAGGTTTACTTTATAATTATGGGTTATTGAGTGTAGATTGATGGGCAAAAATGTATCCATTTAATATTAAATCTACAACAAAAAGTGAAGGTCTAAATACTTTCTGAAGCCACTGTATAAATCACTGTATATATCACTATAAATCACTGTATATATCGCTGTATATATCGCTGTATATATCACTGTATATATCACTGTATATATCGCTGTATATATCACTGTATAAATCACTGTATATATCACTGTATATATCGCTGTATATATCACTGTATATATCGCTGTATATATCGCTGTATATATCGCTGTATAAATCACTGTATATATCACTGTATATATCACTGTATAAATCACTGTATAAATCACTTTATATATCGCTCTATATATCACTGTATATATCGCTGTATAAATCGCTGTATAAATCGCTGTATATATCGCTGTATATATCGCTGTATATATCGCTGTATATATCGCTGTATATATCGCTGTATATACAAGGTTAAAATGCATTCATTAGCGCTTGTTAAAAGTCACGGGACGTGAATGTGGAGTATTTTTTCTTCATGGCATTCATCGTCATTTCTGATGTAATGTGACCTTAAAAGTAAATCACATTCAGTGGCCTTTTCGCGTCTAATTGAGAACACATGGAATAAACGTCAAGGTTAAAACATTACATTACATTACAATCATTTGGCAGACGCTTTTATCCAAAGCGACGTACAATGAGTGCATATTGAAGGTCATTGACGCGACTACAAAGCAAATCCGACAAAGCACAGCTTTCTCACAGCGTAGGAGCTATCCCTAGTAATAAACATGAGAAGTACACACAGTCAGCTATACATTCTGAACTATAGAATAACCAAGAAACACAAGTTAAATAGAAAACAGGAAGCGAATACTATAGAATGGCCCGATAGGTATAATTACAGTCATAATTATACCTATCAGACAGTGTTTCAGTTGAGCGCAGCTCACACTTTTTGGTGTACACTTTTAAACCAGCAAATATGTGGATTGAGTAAAAACTCTGTTGTGTTTTTCTCTGGGAAACTGAAGCAGTCCTTTAACCACTCTTTAACTTCACTCCATAAAGGTTACAAAGATGCAGGCGGCTGATAAAAACGTGGCTCTCTAATGAGAAAAAAAAACCCTGATAGCAGTTTAAACATTCTTACAACAGTGTCATGTCTGCTCATGCGTCACACAGCTGCATTTTAGCGCTTGTGACGCACGCTAAGGAGCTTATTACTGGGGTCAAAGAACTGAAGTTCAACAGAGCTGGGGAGTCATTATTTTTGTTTATGTTTATTTCGGCATGTGTATAGTCACATTGCATCACATTTCTGAAATATGCATTTAACAAATACATTTCCTGCCGAAAAGGGATACGGGAAAAAAGCATTATGCTTTTTAGATTGATATATGAGCTGCTTTTTTAAACCTGAGTTTCTGGGTACAAATGGACATTTCAGCCAAGTCTGGTTTTTTATTTTAAAAAAATATTTTTTTGTATAAATTCTTCATCTGCTTTCTTGACAAGGTCTCTCTTGTAAAATAGATTTCAAATCTAAATTAGACTAATCTGTTTTAAATGAAGGATAAATAACATTAAATAAAAAATACTTCCTATTCTCTCCTATAGGGGCGGGGCTGGGGTCCCAGCAGCAGGTGCTATTGGACCAGGAGCTGGCCTGGAGACTACAGGAAGAAGAGAAGAACATCAACAGGAAGTTACACAGAGTGAGGAAGGAGAGAGAGATAGGCTTTGTCCGAATCAGAGCCCTATCTACTGCGCCCTGTCTCCTGCGAACAGTGCACTGGCAAAAGTGTGCTGTTTAATGTGCTCTGTTTAGTAGTCCGTGAAAAATATCCGCCATATTATTTTCCAACTGCACTGTGGAAGTGCCGTAAGCAGGTCATAAGACGTCCCACCAGTGTTGCCATGTCCGCGGTTTTACAGCTAAATTGGGGTACTTTCAAAGTGCAGTCACGGGTAAAAATGAAAAGTCGCAAAGCAGCACGTATGTTAAAAAGTATAAATATGATTATTTCTATTTCAAATGCATTGGTTTCGGTTAAAAATATATTTTAGGCTAGTTTTGAGTCGCCATTTGGCTGGAAAGTCTTGGGCCGTGTCCGAATCAGCACTCTTCCACACTGTTGAGTAGCCTTGGTGAGTAGATAGGGCGAGAAAGTCGTAGAGTACGCAAAAATCTTTCTAATTGCAGTATACTTCAAACACCCGGATGACACACTTATTTCCGGGGTTTCGCTGAGTACATTCGGGAGCACACTTCAAGAAGTACACAAACATTTTGGTCACATGAATATCACGTGAGGCTTCGTTTTAAAAAAATGAGGCGCAGCTTCGCTGACGTTTTCCTTCAAATACAACAAAAACAACACGTGACATGGCAGCGCAAGAGTGGGACACAGGGTTGCCAAACCAACGTATTTTAAATAGAAATCATGTTTTTAAAATAAGTGTGTGCTTTGTGACTTCATTTTTACTTGTGAGTGCACTCTGAAAGTAGGCTATCACAATTTAGCTGTAAAACCGCGGACATGGCAACACTGGTGGGACGTCTTATGACCTGCATACAACGCTTCCACAGTGCGGTTGGAAAATAGTATGGCGGATATTTTTTGCGGACTGCTAAACAGTGCACATTAAATGGCACACTTCTGCCAGTGCACTGTACACAGGAGACAGGGTGCAGTAGATAGGGCTCTGATTCGGACACAGTGCACTGTACGCAGGAGACAGGGTGCAGTAGATAGGGCTCTGATTCGGACACAGTTCACTGTACGCAGGAGACAGGGTGCAGTAGACGGGGCTCTGATTCTGACACAGCCATAGACTTACGCCACAATTCTTTTTCTTTTTGAAAATGAATGACCATTTCAGATTTTTATTTTTTTATTTTTGAACAAATATTTTTTATTTGGTTTTTAACAATCAAGAGCAGACAATGAATAAATGTATAAATGCACAAATGGATTGGGGGGGAAAAAAATACGACTGACTTGCCAAGCTGAGTTTGTGTAGAAATGGTGTAGGTTCTGGAGTAAGTAAAAGTTAAGGGTAAATGAAGTGTTAAGATACTGGAGCAGACCGTCTGATTGGTCTAGACTTCCTGTATTGTACCCAGCATGGCTCTCCTCAAAGCTTGTCGTGTGGGTTTGTGTTTGGCTCCACCCCCCATATCCTTAATATTTCAGGGTTCCCGTTCCCCGCCCCGCCCACAAAGCGCCAACCCAGAGGCCGACTTTCGAGTGGCACAGGTGGCCCAGGACAAGGTAGGGGGGAAAATAACAAAAATCTGTTCTATAGTCATAGTCCATGGATTACACAACCTATAGTCTTGATTTTATGCATGAAGGAGTCAGGCTCTGTGTGGGCCCTGTTACACAGGTAAACTGTGACTTGTGTGGGGCCCTGTTACACAGGTAAACTGTGACTTGTGTGGGGCCCTGTTACACAGGTAAGCTGTGACTTGTGTGGGGCCCTGTTACACAGGTAAACTGACTTGTGTGGGGCCCTGTTACACAGGTAAACTGTGACTTGTGTGGGGCCCTGTTACACAGGTAAACTGTGACCTGTGTGGGGCCCTGTTACGCAGGTAAACTGTGACTTGTGTGGGGCCCTGTTACACAGGTAAACTGTGACTTGTGTGGGGCCCTGTTACACAGGTAAACTGTGACCTGTGTGGGGCCCTGTTACGCAGGTAAACTGTGACCTGTGTGGGGCCCTGTTACGCAGGTAAACTGTGACCTGTGTGGGGCCCTGTTACGCAGGTAAACTGTGACTTGTGTGGGGCCCTGTTACACAGGTAAACTGTGACTTGTGTGGGTCCCCTTAGGAGATCGCCCGCTTTATGCAGAGGCAGGAAATGAAGAGCAAGTGGCGGTCATGTGACCTGGTGGGTCAGGGGTCACGGTCAGAGCTTGGGGACTTGAGGAGAGGGACTCGGGAAAGAGAGGTTTGGTTATTTGGTGATTTGGTGTTGCCTGAGTCTGCTTTTTGTAGTCGTTGTTAATATACGTTTCCCCATTATTTTGGGGAGAGGGCATAATTGTGGAGTGGATGTAGCTGTGATGTAATATGGGCGTGTCTGATGTAATATGGGCGTGTCTGATGTAATTGGGCAGTGGGCATGTCTGATGTTATTGGGGAGTTAGCGGGGCTGTGATGTCATTGGGGAGTGGGCGGGGCTGTGATGTCATTGGAGAGTGGGCGTGGCTGTGATGTCATTGGGCAGTGGGCATGACTGATGTAATTGGGCAGTGGGCGTGTCTCTAGCTGCAGGTGCAGAGGGAGGAGCTGGCCTCACCCAGTGAGGAGAGAACCGAACCACCCAACCCTGCCAACACTGCACAGTGAGTGTTTATATATGCACACACACACACACACACACGCACACACACGCACACACACGCACACACACACACACACGCACACACACACACACACACACACACACACACACACACACAAACAGAACCACCAAACCCTGCCAGCACTGCACAGTGAGTGTTTATATATGCACACACGCACACACACACACACACACGCACGCACGCACGCACACACACACAGAACCACCCAACCCTGCCAGCACTGCACAGTGAGTGTTTATATATGCACACACACACACACACACACACACGCGCACACGCACACGCACACGCACACGCACACACACACACACAAACAGAACCACCCAACCCTGCCAGCACTGCACAGTGAGTGTTTATATATGCACACACGCACACACACACACACACACACACACACAAACAGAACCACCCAACCCTGCCAGCACTGCACAGTGAGTGTTTATATATGCACACACGCACACACACACACACACACACACACACGCACGCACACACAGAACCACCCAACCCTGCCAGCACTGCACAGTGAGTGTTTATATATGCATATGCACACACACACACACACGCATAGACACACACACAAACAGTTGCACACACTCACGCACACACATGCTCACACGCACACACATGCACGTACACATACACACACACACACACATACTAGCTGATAAGCTATCTTATTACTTCAGATTATTATTATTATTAAGCAATATTTCCCCCCATTATTTGCCCCTGGGGCACTGGGAGGTCTCTGCACAGAATGTTATAGTTTTATTCAATTTATCCATGTTTACAAACTGTGATTGATGAGTTCATTAGGTGAGCTTTGGATAAAAGCGTCTGCCAAATGATTGTAATGTAATGTAATGAAGTGATTGGGCATTGTGTTGTGACCTCACGCGCTGATGTCATTGCAGTCAAGAGCAGCCAATCAGGAACATCGCAGAGGAGTTGGATCCAACGTTCAAAGCCCGACAGAAGAACATCAGCCAATCCGGGCTCACCAGCTCTGGTAGGGAGGGGCTCAGCTCATTCTCTCCCTTTCTAAAAACTAAAAAGGCTCTTTTGCTAAAGCAGCTGACAACAGCTGATTATTTTTTATGGTAAACTATTTTTATATATATATATATATATATATATGTGTATGTATATATAATATTTTATATGTATAACATTTCATTAATTCATTCATCTATCCTCTTAGCAGATCTTTCCCAGGCCCCTCCCACTCATAACCACTGTTTCCATGACTACACGGACGAGCCCTTGTTCATCCCGCCCACCAAACGGCAGAGCAACAAATCGGGACGCGGGAAGGTCAGAGAGAAGGAGGGCTGTAAGCAGCAGTGACCACGCCCGCCTCCTGACTCCGCCCCTTCCTCCCCTGTCCTTGGCCTGTCCCATAGCGCCTCCTGCAGGTGAAGGGAGTAGCTGAGGATTCTCTTGGAGATGGAAGGATTGGACTTGATTAACCCCCGAGCAGCACTTCACCCAGTCCAGGTAGCCCAGTCCAGGTAGCCCAGTCCAGGTAGCCCAGTCCAGGTAGCCCAGTCCAGGTAGCCCAGTGGGGATAAAAACTGTTGAAAAGTTACAGATTAATCAGGGGAGGGACTCAATCAAAAAAAAAAAAAAAAAGAAACAAATAACCAAAAACTGATGTCATTGCCCGTGACATCGTCTCGGACAGCTGGGAACTTTTTGGTTTGGATGTTTTCAGTTGTTTGGGTTTTATTTCGCGTTTTACACCAACTGTCAGGGCGGGGGTGGGGGGGGGGGGGGGGGGGGGGAACGTATTATGCATAATCATCAACAGTACTCCCGAAACCGTACGCACACCAATACCGGCTCTGACCTCCTGACCTATTTCCGGTGACTCAGGCATCAGCTGATCTGGAGCAATGTGCTGAGCCGCTGACTGCTATGCTGCTGAGCTGTAGTTGATTCATGTTTCGGTGTTATTGAAAACTTCCAAACTTTCAAAGTGAAAATGTGTCATGCGGGATGGATTCACAGTATTTTCTAGAGCTGTGATTAGTGTTCATATAACTCAGGGTACAGAGTTCATGCCTGCGTTAGCTGGTTTAACATACCCAGGGTGTCTCTGCGTTAGCTGGTTTAACATACCCAGGGTGTCTCTGCGTTAGCTGGTTTAACATACCCAGGGTGTCTCTGCGTTAGCTGGTTTAACATACCCAGGGTGTCTCTGCGTTAGCTGGTTTAACATACCCAGGGTGTCTCTGCGTTAGCTGGTTTAACATACCCAGGGTGTCTCTGCGTTAGCTGGTTTAACATACCCAGGGTCTCTCTGCGTTAGCTGGTTTAACATACCCAGGGTCTCTCTGCGTTAGCTGGTTTAACATACCCAGGGTGTCTCTGCGTTAGCTGGTTTAACATACCCAGGGTGTCTCTGCGTTAGCTGGTTTAACATACCCAGGGTGTCTCTGCGTTAGCTGGTTTAACATACCCAGGGTCTCTCTGCGTTAGCTGGTTTAACATACCCAGGGTCTATCTGCGTTAGCTGGTTTAACAAAACCTAACCACTGCAATCTGGTTTAACCGATTGGTTTACTCCGAATGTGGTTATCAACTTGCTAAGAGAACACAGACTTTATTAATCAAGGTACGTGCGCGTTCCCATAAAAGGGGCGGTGTCTACAACAATGAGCCTATAGCGGTGCAGCATGGGCTGTATAGAGTGACGTATTTCTCTCCTGTGGGGAAAAAAGGCTGATATGGACAGATATAATGGACGGATAAGAACATGAAACAATCATAAGAGCTTGTGTAAAACCTCATCGTGTAGGTTAAATAAGGTAGTTAATACCTTACATTACATTCATTTAGCAGACGCTTTTATCCAAAGCGACGTACAATAAGTGCATACAGAGACATCATCAAGATCACTACAGAACAGACCAGACAAAGCGCATCCTTCCTATAATGTACCAGCTATCCATTACATTACAGGCATTTAGCAGACGCTCTTATCCAGAGCGACTTACACAACCTTTTAGCATTTTTTACATATTATCCATTTATACAGCTGGATATATACTGAAGCGATTCAGGTTAAGTACCTTGCTCAAGGGTACAACAGCAGTGTCCTACCTGGGAATCGAACCTGCAACCTTTCGGTTACAAGGCCAGTTCCTTAACCATTATACTACACTGCCGCCCGTTCATTACTATCCCTAGTAATGAACGTTGACTGTAGTTCACAGTAAGCTGTGGGTAAATCAGCTATACTACACTTCTATTCTAAATACTATGTCGGGTAAGTGAGGATTAGGTAAAATGTGTATTTTCTGAATCCAGCGGTTCCAACAGTCAATGCCCTTGTTAAAATGTTCAGCATTCTGAATACTGAACACAAGCGATATTGCGTGCTAGAACTCCTCACTTAACCTACATTCAAAATAAGCTTTACGTTATTTAATTTAATTATTATTATTAAAAATGACAATCATCAATTAAATCGCAGAATTCTTTGATAGGTAAGTCGAACAGTAACCTGGTGGATCAACCAACAAGCCAAAACAAAGTCTAAATCAGGTCTTGAGATTAAGTAATTTTATTAAATGAAAACATTCAATTAGAATAACGACTGGGAATCATACATTCACAAAGGAATGTAGGCTGACTACTTATAATTCACAAAAGTGAAGACATTAAACCAGACATTAATTAGGAAATACCAGTAAAGAGAGAGATAAGCCAAAAATTGCCAAATTATTTACCCTCCAACTGAACAGGAAGAAAAGGAACCAAAAAGAATGACTTCTTCACCAAACAAACTCCAAACAGACTAAATTATTTTTCTGCGGTGCAACTATAAAATACCTGCACAGGAAGACCATCCCTGTCCTGATTGGGTTAAGGTATGGGGGAGGGGGGGGGGGGTCATTTATGACAAAGACTGGCTTATCTTTGATGTCGGGGGGGTGAGGGGGAGAGAGAGAGAGAGAGACAGAGAGCAACAGAGATAGAGAGAAGAGGGGGAATATTAAGATATCCTACAACTATTATAAACTATAACAAACAGACAGGAAAAACACAGGGAACTGATATTCCTAGGTTAGAACATCAGTCAAGGTGGAGTCTGAAGAGGTGTGTCTTCAGGCCACGACGGAATGCAGGCAGGGTTGTAGTAGAACGTAGGGGAATGGGGAGTTTGTTCCACCACTGAGGAGCTAGGGTGGAAAAGCTCCACAGTCAGGACGAGCGAGAGCCATTGACACGGAGGGGGGGAAGTGCGAGTCGCCCTGCTGTAGAAGAGCGAAGTGGTCGAGCAGGAACATAGTTCTGGATTAAGTCCTGCAGGTAGGCGGGGCCTGTCCTATTGGCTGCAGTGTAGGCCAGGGTCAGAACTTTGAACCTGATCCTGGCTGCAACTGGCAGCCAGTGGAGTGACCTCAGCAGGGGGGTTACATGGGAAAATTTCTGGAGGTTGAACACAAGCCGGGCAGCTGCATTCTGGATCAGTTGAAGAGGCAGAATGGCGCAGGCTGGTAGGCTTGCGAGCAGGGAGTTGCAGTAGTCCAGGCGTGAGGTGACCATCGTCTGGACAAGAAGCTGGGTGGTGTAGGTGGTCAGGTACGGTCGAATCCTCCTGATGTTGTACAGGAGGAACCTGCAGGACCGTGCCGTCGCCCTGATGTGCTCTTTGAAGTCCAGCCGGTCGTCCAGGACCACCCCCAGGTTCCTTGCAGAGCGGGAGGCAGCCACCATGGTCCCGTCAACGGTGATGGAGAGGTCATGTAGTGGGGAGGTCTTGTACGGCATGAAGAGGAGCTCTGTCTTGTCAAGGTTGAGCTTCTGGTGATGGGTAGCCATCCACTCAGAGATAGCCATCCGAGAGGTAGCCATCCACTCAGAGACCTTATTTACCTTACCACTCATAACGAATAAATCTATCCTCAGTACATTGTCATAGTTTATTTCTAATGTGACATTCTAGAGCTCCTAAACTTCAAACTTGATACAGCATGTTTAAAATCTTGCTGAGGTAATCGCACCAATGTTTATTCAAAAACCGGGCGAAAGACAACTGATTTTGTTGGTCTCTAAAAGCATTTTGCGGAACTCACTAATCTCGCCCTGCGAAGAGACTCCGTCACTATCTGCTCATATCTCTACGGGATCCTTTGTAAAGGAGACTCCTTTTTCCAAAGCCAAGGAGTTGATTGGTCAAAGAAAAAAAAGAAATCTGTTAGCCTGAATGTGCTCCGGAGCATGTAACAGTGCATCCGGAAAGTGTTCACAGCGCTTCACTTTTTCCACATTTTGTTCTGTTACAGCCTTATTCCAAAATTGATTAAATAAATTTTTCCCTCAAAATTCTACACACAACACCCCATAATGACAATGTGAAAAAAGTTTTTTTGAGATTTTTGCAAATTTATTAAAAATAAAAAAATAAAATTTCTCATTTACATAAGTATTCATACCCTTTGCTTTAACGTATTTTTAAAGTATCATATTTCATATTTGGTCGCATATCCTTTACATGCTGTTACTTCCTGAAGTCTGTGACCATCAACATCAAAAAACTGTCGATATCTTATTTTCAGGTACTGTTACAAGCGATACTATAACCTCTCTGCATTTGAATGGATCTCTATGGAAATTGGGGGGTGAGACTAGATTCAGCTGTAAATTACACTGGTACAGTATGGAACACATGGCTGGCTAAATGGCTGTAAGTTATCAAGGGTCTGAGCTATCAAACGAGCCCCAAACCATCACTCTGTTCCCAGATATGGAGTAGATGTGGATGGATCACTTTAAGGGTTGTTTCTCCTGACTTTTTTCCCCATAGAGTTCTATAGGAAAATTAGTCCGGAGAAATAACCCTTGCAGTGATCCATCCACATCTACTCCATATCTGGCAACAGAGTGATGGTTTGGGGCTCGTTTGATAGCTCAGACCCTTGATAACTTACAGCCATTTAGCCAGCCATGTGTTCCATACTGTACCAGTGTAATTTACAGCTGAATCTAGTCTCACCCCCCAATTTCCATAGAGATCCATTCAAATGCAGAGAGGTTATAGTATCGCTTGTAACAGTACCTGAAAATAAGATATCAACAGTTTTTTGATGTTGATGGTCACAGACTTCAGGAAGTAACAGCATGTAAAGGATATGCGACCAAATATGAAATATGATACTTTAAAAATACGTTAAAGCAAAGGGTATGAATACTTATGTAAATGAGAAATTTTATTTTTTTATTTTTAATAAATTTGCAAAAATCTCAACTTTTTTCACATTGTCATTATGGGGTGTTGTGTGTAGAATTTTGAGGGAAAAAATTAATTTAATCAATTTTGGAATAAGGCTGTAACAGAACAAAATGTGGAAAAAGTGAAGCGCTGTGAATACTTTCCGGATGCACTGTATACATGTATGCTTGCATTCTATGTAGGTAAATGATTATCTTTTGGCACACAATGTGTTAGTAGAGGTAAAGTGCAGAACATAGCTCATATCGGTAATGTATATATGCATGTATATATGTATATATCCCCCTGCATATGTTGAGTATATTTTAGCCATCCCTCCCCCTCTCTACAACAAGTTTAAAGCTTTCATTCTCAGTAGATGCTAATAGTTTAAGGATGGCTTCTGTTGTTTTTTCACTGTCTAGTTCTGTCTGAATGTCTATTATGTTAGCCCTTGTAAAGTTACATTTGTCAATTCTGCTTCTAAATCAAACCTGTCAAGCATTTCATAGACGTTTAGCCTTTACGTGAAACAGACGGCATTCAAATGACCGGCTTCCTTTCTCGACAGTCATTACATTAATATGCAAATGAAAACCAAATGGTATGACCTAGGGAAGTACTGTTTTATGAGCAAGTTTTTATTGGAAACTCCAGGATTTTATGGGGGGATTTCAGTGCTAATCACCATAAGCCCACTCCTCCCCTTTTGCTCTCTGCCTTTAGCCTATCCTGCAGACGTTATAAAATGTTGTGAAACAGGATGGCCCTGCCAACTGTAAAAAAAAAAAAAATAGAAAAAATAATAATAAAAAAAACCCCTCAACTGACCTTTTTAAAAAAAGTTTTAAAAAAGCTGGCATGTATTCCTGGTATTTTTGTACCACTTCCTCGTTTTTCCAAGAAAACTCTCTGGGCTCCTGTCTTTCCTTTTCATTTACGATCAGAGAACAGCAGGAATTCCATTTTTCCTGTGACCTGGTCTGGCTTTTTGGCCTGGTAAAGCAGCTGGGTCCAAGTGTCCCTGCTAGGCCCGGTTTCATATTGGGTTGCTTTTATGTTTTGTGGATGAAAGGGAACCTCTGTGTCATAATTTCACCTTTTAATGATAATAACAGGGGATCAAAAGGGCTGTGATGTTCTTTTCAGGCAATCCCATATGGAGTTTTGTTTTGCTCTTTCGTTTCATTTCTTTATTTTCCTATTATAAATAACATACATTTTTATTATTGTAAAATATATTATTTTTTAAATCCAAGTTTGACAATGTTGCACAGTATAAAAATAAAACTTTCTACTGAGCCTTTTGCAAGAGACTAGATTTTGTGTGTGCGTGTGTGTGCGTGTGTGCGCATGTTTTATTGGTTCACATGAAGACGCACATCCACTGCATCCTTAAGTGGCACTTTGGCATTCATTTTGATTCTCTAATGTATTGTGCTTTTTAGAGAGACTGTCTGAGACTCTCTACAAAGATAACAGCAGGAAAAGTGTCCAATATTAAGAGATTGTGGTTTACAGAAAGTATCGGGTTCAGGCTCGTGTTGCAGGCAAGAAAGGATCCATTGTTGAAAATAATGCACCTTTATTTGACAAGAGGAACTGTGAATAGCACAGGCAAGAGAAGATGGAAAAGTAAACAAAGATTGGCTGCGGTACAAAGGGCAGAATGGTGGGTGTGTGTTCAGGATGTCCTGGGTAGAGATCACCTCCAGGGCTTCCCTTGTTTGTCTTGCGGTGAAGCGGCGTGATCCCGCTCTTTCAGGTTAACGCTTTCGTTTTTACTTTACTTCCACAGAGGGAAGGTTTTTTTTAAACCACAGACTGTGTGAAATGTGTACACTGGCTACTCCAGACCACATCTGACTGGCAGCGGAGTATAATGGTCAGGGAATGACCATGTTGGTCTATAAGAAGAGAATGGGTTCCCCCCCCTTGAGTCTGGTTCCTCCCAAGGCTTCTTCCTCTCTGTCCTGTGCCACTGTCGCCCTAGTCTTCCTCTTGTGAGGGTTTTCTGAGAAGCGTATTGTCACAGCTGTTTGTATAATGTGCTATATGCAGACACTTTTATTTGATTTGACTTGAACTGGGCTTGGAACCGAAAGGCTGTGGGTTCAGTACGCAGGTGGAACGTTGCTGGGCTGCGTTTGGATCCAAATTTTTATCCTTTCTTCCCGTCGTTCCCTTCCCTCGCTTCAAGGGGGGGGGGGGGGGATCCCGAAATATGGCAGCCACACCAAGTGGGGTTCGGTTCCAGTTTAAGAAAGGGGATGGAGAAATTATGTTCCCTCGCTCCCTCGTTTATCCTCTCTTCCACCAACGGTATAAAATGCAAGCTTCCAGTAAGAAGGGAATCCCACAATGCAATGCTTTCAACTCTATGGTGTTGCACTTCCTATGTGTTGTGAGGGCGGTTGAGTTCCATTTTAGTTTTTCTCATCAATCCTCCCTTTCAGAGAGCACCTGTTAAGTTTGCTTGCTGCACGTAGCAAATTATGTTCCCTTGAGCGAAGTGAGCAAGGGAAGGGAATGTATAAAATCGCCCTGGTGCGTCTGAGTAAGTTAGTTTATGCTGGTGCGTCATTGAGTAAGTTAGTTTATGCTGGTGTGTCATTGAGTAAGTTAGTTTATGTTGGTGTGTCATTGAGTAAGTTAGTTTATGCTGGTGCGTCTGAGTAAGTTAGTTTATGCTGGTGCGTCATTGAGTAAGTTAGTTTATGCTGGTGTGTCATTGAGTAAGTTAGTTTATGCTGGTGCGTCTGAGTAAGTTAGTTTATGCTGGTGCGTCATTGAGTAAGTTAGTTTATGCTGGTGTGTCATTGAGTAAGTTAGTTTATGTTGGTGTGTCATTGAGTAAGTTAGTTTATGTTGGTGTGTCATTGAGTAAGTTAGTTTATGCTGGTGTGTCATTGAGTAAGTTAGTTTATGTTGGTGTGTCATTGAGTAAGTTAGTTTATGTTGGTGTGTCATTGAGTAAGTTAGTCTATGCTGGTGTGTCATTGAGTAAGTTAGTTTATGCTGGTGTGTCATTGAGTAAGTTAGTCTATGCTGGTGTGTCATTGAGTAAGTTAGTTTATGCTGGTGTGTCATTGAGTAAGTTAGTTTATGTTGGTGTGTCATTGAGTAAGTTAGTTTATGCTGGTGTGTCATTGAGTAAGTTAGTTTATGCTGGTGTGTCATTGAGTAAGTTAGTTTATGCTGGTGTGTCATTGAGTAAGGTAGTTTATGTTGGTGTGTCATTGAGTAAGTTAGTTTATGCTGGTGTGTCATTGAGTAAGTTAGTTTATGCTGGTGTGTCATTGAGTAGGTTAGTCTATGCTGGTGTGTCATTGAGTAAGTTAGTTTATGCTGGTGTGTCTGAGTAAGTTAGTTTATGTTGGTGTGTCATTGAGTAAGTTAGTTTATGCTGGTGTGTCATTGAGTAAGTTAGTTTATGCTGGTGTGTCATTGAGTAAGTTAGTCTATGCTGGTGTGTCATTGAGTAAGTTAGTTTATGCTGGTGTGTCATTGAGTAAGTTAGTTTATGTTGGTGTGTCATTGAGTAAGTTAGTTTATGCTGGTGTGTCATTGAGTAAGTTAGTTTATGCTGGTGTGTCATTGAGTAAGTTAGTTTATGCTGGTGTGTCATTGAGTAAGTTAGTTTATGTTGGTGTGTCATTGAGTAAGTTAGTTTATGCTGGTGTGTCATTGAGTAAGTTAGTTTATGCTGGTGTGTCATTGAGTAAGTTAGTCTATGCTGGTGTGTCATTGAGTAAGTTAGTTTATGCTGGTGTGTCATTGAGTAAGTTAGTTTATGTTGGTGTGTCATTGAGTAAGTTAGTCTATGCTGGTGTGTCATTGAGTAAGTTAGTTTATGCTGGTGTGTCATTGAGTAAGTTAGTTTATGCTGGTGTGTCATTGAGTAAGTTAGTTTATGCTGGTGTGTCATTGAGTAAGTTAGTTTATGTTGGTGTGTCATTGAGTAAGTTAGTTTATGCTGGTGTGTCATTGAGTAAGTTAGTTTATGCTGGTGTGTCATTGAGTAAGTTAGTTTATGCTGGTGTGTCATTGAGTAAGTTAGTCTATGCTGGTGTGTCATTGAGTAAGTTAGTTTATGCTGGTGTGTCATTGAGTAAGTTAGTTTATGCTGGTGTGTCATTGAGTAAGTTAGTTTATGCTGGTGTGTCATTGAGTAAGTTAGTTTATGCTGGTGTGTCATTGAGTAAGTTAGTCTATGCTGGTGTGTCATTGAGTAAGTTAGTTTATGTTGGTGTGTCATTGAGTAAGTTAGTTTATGCTGGTGTGTCATTGAGTAAGTTAGTTTATGCTGGTGTGTCTGAGTAAGTTAGTTTATGTTGGTGTGTCATTGAGTAAGTTAGTTTATGCTGGTGTGTCATTGAGTAAGTTAGTTTATGCTGGTGTGTCATTGAGTAAGTTAGTCTATGCTGGTGTGTCATTGAGTAAGTTAGTTTATGCTGGTGTGTCATTGAGTAAGTTAGTTTATGTTGGTGTGTCATTGAGTAAGTTAGTTTATGTTGGTGTGTCATTCAGTAAGTTAGTTTATGCTGGTGTGTCATTGAGTAAGTTAGTTTATGCTGGTGTGTCATTGAGTAACTTAGTTTATGCTGGTGTGTCATTGAGTAAGTTAGTTTATGCTGGTGTGTCATTGAGTAATGTGAATTGTGAATTGCTTCAGTATTTATCTAGCTGTATTCAGGGATGCTATGTATGAAGTTTTGCAAGTTTTATTTATTTATTTATTTATTTTTCAGTAGGGCGCTCGACTTAAAAGTTTGACTAGGGACCGACGGGTTCGTCACTCTGCTGCATGGGCAAATATACCTCGAAGGAGGGACAAAAGTCCTGCAGCGGAGCTGGCAGGTATAATATCACCCAGAGAGAGAGGCTGTACGGTGCGTAGCAGATGGCAGGTAGCAGGCTGTTTGTGGTGGGAGTGTTTGTTGGGGTATTTGTTTTGTGGGGCGTTTTATTATAACTGTTTAAACTTTTTATTAACATTGTTCAATTTTAACTTACTTTTTATATAATGTCTTTGTATTTAGTTTTTATTGTTGTGAAGCACTTTGGGCTGCATTTTATGTATGAAAGGTGCTAAACAAATAAAGATTATTATTATTAAGTCACTAAATGGGAGGAATTGTGGTGAATTGTGGTGTTTCCTTGGCGATGTCTCGCAGTGAAGGAAGGAAGCACTTTCTTCAGTCCATAACTCACACAGTCCGATGTGCACTCCCACGCGCACACACACACCCACACACCCACACGCACGCCCACATGCGTCATCGGGGCCGAGGTCCATGCGCTGCCTGACCTTTACTCTTGGGCTTTTGACGCTGTTAGACCTGTTTGTAAATTCTTCATGAGGTCAGAGTGGAGTTTTTATGATTCACCTGACATTCTGTGGGCATGACTTTGGGTTGGTGTGTCAGTCTCGCTCAGCGAGCGTGTCCTTTTGCGTAATGGCAATAAGGCTAACACACTAGCAACACTCACTCACGCACGCTGCGCGCACACACACACAAACACACTAGCAGCACGCACGCATGCACGCTGCACACACACACGCACACATACGCTAGCAGCACACACTAGCAGCACGCTGCACACACACGTGCACACCCACACACACACACACACACTAGCACCACGCTGCACACCCACACACACACACAGCACACACTAGCAGCACGCTGCACACACACGTGCACACCCACACACACACACACCCACATACGCTAGCAGCACACACTAGCAGCACGCCACACACACACACACACACACGCAGCACACACTAGCAGCACGCTGCGCACACACACACACACACACGCACACATATGCTAGCAGCACACACTAGCAGCATGCTGCACACACACGTGCACACCCACACACACACACACACACACCCACACGCACGCCCATATGCGTGGGGTCAGAGGAAATTCTTCATGGGGTCAGAGTGGAGTTTTTATGGTTGTATGATTCACCTGACATTCCATGGGCATGACTGGGTTGGTGTGTCCGTTTCACTCAGCGAGCGTGTCCTTTTGCGTAATGGCGATAAGGCTAACACACATAGCAACACTCACGCACGCTGCGCGCACACACACACACACTAGCAACATGCACGCTGCACACAAACACACACACACACACACACTAGCAGCACACACTAGCAACACGCACGCATGCACGCTACACACACACACACACACACACATACACACACTAGCAACACGCACGCATGCGCATGCACACACACACACTAGCAACACGCACGCTGCACACACACACTAGCAGCACACACTAGCAACACGCACGCATGCACGCTGCACACACACATACACTAGCAACACGCACGCTACACACACACACACACACACTAGCAGCACGCTGCACACACACAAGCACACGCACACATACGCTAGCAGCACGTATGCACGCACGCACACACATACGCTAGCAGCACGTATGCACGCACGCACACACACACATACGCTAGCAGCACGTATGCACGCACGCACGCACACACACACATACGCTAGCAGCACGTGTTTCCCCCTGCTTCTCTGGGACTGTGAGGTCACACAGAACCAGGAAGTTTAAAAACAACGCTGTGTTTGGCATGAGGATGGCCATGCAAAACATGGTTTAGAAACTACTGGGGGTTGTAGTAGGATTTTTTTGGGGGGGTAACAAATGGGGAACCCCCGAAAGGGACTTACAAGAAGGGTGACGCTTTTCATGTCACAAAATGTCGTTGGAGGTTCATGTACTGAAATAGACCTGTGGGTTTCAGCGCTCCACACCTACTTGTACAGCACAACACAGCACCTCTTTCTCTCTCTCTCACACACACACGCACAGAACAGCACACACACACACACACAAGCACACGCGCACACACACAGCACCTCTTTCTCTCACACACACACACACACTCTTTCTCTCTCACACACACACACAGCACACATACATACAAACACACGCACACACACACACACACACACACAGCACCTCTTTCTCTCTCACACACACACACACACGCACAGAACAGCGCACACACACACAGCACCTCTTTCTCTCTCACACACACACACATGCACAGAACAGCGCGCACACGCACACAGCACCTCTTTCTCTCTCTCACACACACGCACAGCACACATACAAACACACGCACACGCGCACACACACACACACACACACACACACAGCACCTCTTTCTCTCTCTCTCACACACACACGCACAGAACAGCACAGCACACATACAACACACACACACACACACACACACACACAAGCGCACGTAAACAATCAAATTTAAAACCCCACTTGGAAACCCCATCTACAGTCAACCTAATAAAACACTCCACCCACTAACCCCCTCCCTTCCAATAAAATACTCCACCGACTAACCCCCTGCCTTCCAATAAACTGACAGGTAGTCACTTTGATACTCAGGTTCAACTTTATTATGACTTATGCTAATAATTTACAAAAAAGCAGTGGCTCATATCAAGCGAGTGTAAGTGAGGTATACATGCAGTGTTGCACACAGTGGGCTGAGATGCATTCTCAGCTGTCCAAAGGCCCAGCGCAACAATGCAAAAAAATAAATACATTTTATAAAAAAAGGAAAAAAGAAGGCGGATTTTACACGAAGAAAGAGTCTGAACATGTTCTGCGTTCTGTGTCTGTCATTCCATTGGAGATTCTGGGTGTGTCCCAATACTCTTCACTCCCCACCCCCACTACCACTCCTCTCCTACCTGGAAATATGCAAAACTGGCCTGGAGTGCGTTTCCCAAAAGCATCGTAAGGCTAAGACGCTCTTAGAAACGCTCGTAGATTAACGATTACTCCAGACCAGTCGTAAAAGTGCCTTTTAGAAGCCCTCCCCCCCTTCCTTGCCTCACACAGGAAGCAGTTTTTCCTCCGACCCCTTGGAGGCATTAGAGCACAGGCTCCCACCTTCCTCCTGCTGCGGGTGGCAGAGGCTGCCCGCCTCCTGCCCCACCTCCTGCTCCACCTCCTGCTCCACCTCCCGCCGGCGCTCTAGAGAGAGAGAGAGAGAATTGGTATAACCAAGGGGGTGAGGGGGGCACTCAAAGGATGGAGCTGGGGGGGGGGGGGGGGGGGGGGGATGGAGAAGGATGGAGAAGGAGGGAGGGAGGGAGGGATGGAGGGGGAGCTTTACCTGCTGGAGGTTTCTTAGCTGGCTGCTTATTCTTCCTCATCTTTATCTTGTAGGCGCACGCCAGGCCTATGATCACGAGCCCACTTAGACAGGCGATCACCGCTGACACCATTAACCAGGTGAATTGTCCTAGAGAGAGAGAGAGAGAGATAATTTGTCAAACTAAAGAAGCGCTTTCATCCCGTTGCATAGGAATAACTGATCTCGAGCCGTTTGAAATGAATGATGACGGCTCTGAGACGGCCTGTTTCTCTAAAGCGTCTCACCATCGTCGCTCGATGCGTTGCCGCAGATGCTGTCGTGGAAAGCGGTGCCCAGAGCCACAATTCCATGTCCTGGGTGAGGGCAACTGGGGGGGGGGGGGGGACACAGGTCAGAGGGCAGAGGTCACATTGCTGACTACCCAGACAGTCTGGGTGCATCCATTACATACATTACATTACATTTATTTAGCAGACGCTTTTATCCAAAGCGACGTACAGTAAGTGCGTACAGAGACATCATCATCATTACAGAACAGACAAGGCAAAGCACATCCTTTGCATAATGTAGCAGCTATCCCTAGCAATGAACGTTGACTGTAGTTCACAGTAAGCTGTGGGCAAATCAGCAACACCACACTTTCATTCCAAATACTATTATAAACTATGCTATTATAAACCATTCCAAATACTATTATAAACTATACTATTATAAATCATTCCAAATACTATTATAAACTATACTATTATAAACCATTCCAAATACTATTATAAACTATGCTATTATAAACCATTCCAAATACTATTATAAACTATACTATTATAAATCATTCCAAATACTATTATAAACTATACTATTATAAACCATTCCAAATACTATTATAAACTATGCTATTATAAACCATTCCAAAATACTATTATAAACTATACTATTATAAACCATTCCAAATACTATTATAAACTGTGCTATTATAAACCATTCCAAATACTATTATAAACTATAATAAACAAACAGGAAAACACAGGGAACAGGGAACTGATATTCCTAGGTGAGGATATCAGTCAAGGTGGAGTCTGAAGAGGTGTGTCTTCAGGCCTCGACGGAATGCAGGCAGGGTTGGAGTAGAACGTAGGGGAATGGGAAGTTCATTCCACCACTGAGGTGCTAATGTGGAAAAACTCCGCAGTCAGGACAAGCGAGAGCCTTTGACACGGAGGGGGGGAAGTGCCAGTCGCCCTGCTGTAGAAGAGCGAAGTGGTCGAGCAGGAACATAGTTCTGGATTAAGTCCTGCAGGTAGGCGGGGCCTGTCCTATTTGCTGCAGTGTAGGCCAGGGTCAGAACTTTGAACCTGATCCTGGCTGCAACTGGCAGCCAGTGGAGAGACCTCAGCAGGGGGGTTACGTGGGAAAATTTCGGGAGGTTGAACACAAGCCGGGCAGCTGCATTCTGGATGAGTTGAAGAGGCAGAATGGCGCAGGCCGGTAGGCTTGCGAGCAGGGAGTATCCCAATACCCTTCACTCCTCACCACCTTTCCTCCACTCCTCTCCTACATGGTACAGCCTGTACGTTTCAAGTACAAGTAGCTGCATGTACAGTATACAATGTACCTGACATTGGGGTTTGTGTCGAGACATTAATTCATTTGTAACCATTGATATGTAATTAATAAGTAATTAGGACACAAAGATCGGTTTCTAGGGCACGGAAGAGAGGAGGTGGTAGTGGAGGAAAGGAGGATGCACTTTTTGATTATTTCATGCCCAGTATGAATATTATGAAACTTTGTTTTAACTTTGTATTTCTTTTATCCCCTACCCCCTATCCCTCAAAAGGCTGTGCCTTTTGCCAGGTCGCCATTGCAAATAAGAAATTTTTCTTAATGTCTTACCTGGTTAAATAAAATTAGAGGGCATGTCTAAATGCAATACCAGTGGTCATGGATGTTGTGTACTGGAACACGCCTCCTCATTAATATATATATTTTAAAAAGCCCATAATGTACCATTGGGCTCCTGTTACAAATCAGAACCTCCTAAAGCAAATATGCAAATGATGGAATACAGGAGCTGGTCTCCATGGAGAGTCTGTGACATCATTCTCCTTCATGTGAGTGACAGCAGAATGGGGTCTGGGGCAGGCTGTCTCACCTGGTTCTCCAGGGTGTGCAGTTCTGATGAATTTGGTTGCTGAACGTCCCGTCTGGACAGGTCCGGCAGCTTTCTGCACAGAAGAACAAAGCAAAGCAAACCTCAGGGTGACGCTGTTGCTGCGTTCCATTTGATCTGGGAAGTCGGAATTTCCGAGTTCCCAGTTGGAAATTCAACTGGAACGCCCCCTAAAGTTGGATTCCTGACTCGGAAAGCCGGGGTACTTTCACCAGCCCCGACCTGAAAATCACGATGGCTGCTCCGCGCATGAACATAAGTGAAAGCTGTAGTAATATACTGTTTATTAGCACTTCTGTTTTATTTGTGTCTCATTAAATCAGTCGTACACACAGCACTGTCCAACTTCTATCTGTGGACATGTTGCTACGGTGTTTGTATGCGCAAAATACAGCGTAGTGCGTTGTTATCAACTGGTATTGCTAACAATGTCTAACCTGGCTAGAACTGGTAGGCTATTGCTAACAATGAGATCAGCTAGGTTTTCCGACTTGTTGTACTGAAACGCGGTCAACTCGGGTGTGACGTCATTCCCAGCTCCGACTTCCGAGGTAAATGGAATGCAGCCTGTGTCCATGACAACATCTTCACCCAATCATCATAAAGCCCTCACCTGGCTTACGGGGGGGGGGTCACTTGGCCTTACGGGGGGGGGGGGGGGGTTACCTGGCCTTACGGGGGGGGGTCACCTGGCCTTACCTTTTCCTGTGGGCTCCTCGCCCTGGTTGCACTCCCTCATACAGCCTGAGCAATGGGCGTCCACACAGCGATATCCGTGTACACACCCACACACTGTGTCACTGGTGCTGGTGCAGGCCTGCTTCACTGTCTGTGTACCTGGACACGTACACACACACACACACACACACACACACACAAATGTCAGCCTTATGGAAAAACAACCTATAGCATGCACACATTTCATTTTTTTAATGAAACTTGCAGGCTGGCATTTTAATATCTGGACCTCACAAAAAACATCATGTTAGAGTGAAAAAAGTAATAATTGCATGATTGTAGTCAGTGTTACAGAAACAACCTGAAATGCTTGATTGTCGGTGTGTGTCAAGAACAGGGGGTGTCCAATCTTATCTGAAAAGGGGCCAGTGTGGGTGCAGGTTTTTGTTTTAGCCCAGCATTACGACACCTGATTACTACGACACCTTAACTAATCATGGTCTTCAATCAACTCCTTGATAAGTATCATCAGGTGTCTTTGTGCTGGGCTAAAACAAAAACCAGCACCGACACACCGGCCCTTTTTGGATAAAACCAGCACACACACCGGCCCTTTTTGGATAGGTTTGGACACCCCAGGTCAAGACCTTTCCTGCAGCTGTGATTCCAGACCAGCGGGACACCGGAACCCACCCCTTCCTGCCCCGCCCCGCCCCGCCCCGCCTCGCCCCCCCCCCCCCCCCCCCCCCAGCCCTGTGGCTCAGGTGAGCGGCTACATACTTGTACACTGTGTACAACTGAAACAGGTGAACCGTCCGAGCTCCTGAATGTAGGTTCCTGCTTCACATGGGACGCACTGCTGTTTTGGGTCCGGTGCACACCTACGTTGCTCCCGGTATCCTGCAAAAATAATATAAATTAATTTATTAATAAACACAAATAAAATCCATCTTCCATGTTTCCAATGCCTTTCCACTGCTGGTCGCAGTGCATTGGTGACATCTGTAAAAAGTTTACTGAGCAAATTAATAATCCTAATTAAGGAAAACAAACGTGGGTATTGCCTGTGTGGGAGTTACCCTGTAAACATTAATGTTACATGACTCTGTCACCACATTTCCAGTCACATGGGTTTTTATTTTCAATTCCAAACATAAGCCACAAGCATTTCATGTGGCTTTAGAACAATGAAGAAAAAAAACCTCAAAGTGCCCAAGTCAGGTCAGTGGGGTAAAATAAGGCATAAATAAGCTTGGCTTGTAGAGATTATTTCAGTATGACATATCTAGCATTACTGCATAACACAGCATAATTCACTGTGAAACTAATTATTCGAATATTAAATAATTACAAGACTCTCATGCATCAATGCCAGAATTTTCTGCTAAATTTTACACCGGCACTGTACTTTAAAAGAACAAAATATGAAATGCAAATGGATTGATTGGCTGATCAGTTACTGTTTGTACACAAGTCATTTTTCCAATAATTGTTTACAGACAGTTTATTTCACTTTTAATTCACTATATCACAATTCCAATGGGTCAGAAGTTTACATACACTAAGTTGACTGTGCCTTTACATTTTTTATATTTGGTCACATATTCTTTGTATGCCATAACTTCCTGATGTCTGTGACCCAACAACCTTAAAAGACTCTAGATATCTTATTTTCTGGTACTCTTACACGCGATACTATAACGTCTCTGCATTTGAATGGATCTCTATGGGAATTGGGGGGTGGGACTAGATTTAGCTGTAAATTATGCTGGAACAGTATGGAATACATGATTGGTAAAATGGTTGTAAGTCATCAAGGGTCTGAGGTTTCAAACAAGCCTCAAACCATCACTCTGCTGCCAGATATGCAGTAGATATGGATGGATCACTTTAAGGGTTGTTTCTCCTGACAAATTTTCTTATTGAACTCTGGAAAAATAAGTCAGGAGAAGAAACCCTTCAAGTTATCCATCCATATCTACTGTATTTCTGGCAGCAGAGTGACAATCTAAGGCTTGTTTGATATGTCAGAGGACTGGTGATGACTTGGAGCCATTTAGCCAACAACATGTTCCATACTGTTCCAGTGTAATTTACAGCTAAATCTAGTCCCAACCCCCAATTCCCATAGACATCCATTCAAATGCAGAGACGTTATCTTTGAAGCCACTCCTTTGTTCTCTTGGCTGTGTGCTTCGGGTCGTTGTCATGTTGGAAGGTAAACCTTCGCCCCAGTCTGAGGTCCAGAGCGCTCTGGAGCAGGTTTTCTTCAAGGATCTCGGTGTACTTAGCTGCATTCATCTTTCCCTCTATCAGGACTAGTCGCCCTGTTCCCGCTGCTGAAAAACATCCCCACATCATGATGCTGCCACCGCCATGCTTCACTGTAGGGATGGTATTAGCCAGGTGATGAGTGGTGCCTGGTTTCCTCCAGACGTGACGCTTGGTATTCAGGCCAAAAAGTTCAATTTTGGTTTCATCAGACCAGAGAATCTTGATTCTCATGGTTTGAGAGTCCTCTAGGTGCCTTTTGGCAAACTCCAAGCGGGCTGTGATGTGCCTTTTACTAAGGAGGGGCTTCTGTCTGGCCACTCTACCATAAAGGCCTGATTGGTGGAGTGCTGCCTGGATGGTTGATCTTCTGAAAGATCTTCTTCTCCACAAGGATACGCTGGAGCTCTGTCAGAGTGACCCTCGGGTTCCTGCTCACCTCCCTGGCCAAGGCCCATCTTCCCCGATTGCTCAGTTTGGCCGGGCGGCCAGGTCTAGGAAGATTCTTGGTGGTTCCAAACGTCTTCCATTTACGAATGATGGTGGCCACTGTGCTCTTTGGGACCTGTAAAGCTGCAGAGATTTTTCCGTACCCTTCTCCAGATCTATGCCTTGACACAATCCTGTTTCTGAGGTCTGCAGATAATTCCTTTGACCCCATGGCTTGGAGTTTGCTCTGGCATGCACTGTCAACTGTGGGACCTTATATAGGCAGGTGTTGGCAATCCCCAATCATGTCCAATCAATTGAATTTATCACAGGTGGACTCCAATTAAGTTGTAAAAACATCGCAAGCAGTATCAGTGGAAACAAAATGCACCTCAGCTCACTTTTGGGTGTCATATCATATCACTTGTGTACATACGATATTGTCTAAAAACCTGTTTTCACTTTGTCATTATGGGCTATTTTGTGTAGAATTTTGAGACAAAAAATTAACTCAATCTATTGTAGAATATGTCTGTAACGTAATAAAACGTGGAGAAGGTGAAAGGGGTGTGCAGACTTTCCGGCTTGACTGTGTTTATTATATTACGTTTATTTATTTCTTTTTTTAAAGGTGATGATGCCAGCGACTCACCTGGTTTACACTTGAGACAGCACCCGCCCGTCGAGACCGTACATCCATCATCAGCCCCGTGACAGCATTCCAAACAGCCAATCAGGAGCAGCGCCGGAAGGATGGCGGTAATGGAGCCCTGCATGGCAGTGGTGTCTGAACCCCCGTGGGCGTACCCTGGTAACCTCGGTAACCTGGTATCCTCCCTATAGGGACGCTTACTGGCACTTAGCCCCTTATGCGGCCGGTACTCCTGAAAAGTTGCATTAGGCACAGTCAATTATCCTGACAGGGATGATGACTCCTCCCAACACAAGCATATACTTACACACATACACACAGCTACACATACACACAGCTACAGTCCATCTCATCAGTTGGGGGTGGATTCCTCCCTTTCTGACGTCACTCACACATAGGTGATCTCTTGTGGGGGTTTCCCCATCTTTGTCAAGCAATTCATGCCCACCCCCACGTAAACTCTCTCTTACGCGCACACCCACACACACACACACACACACACACACACACAAACAAACCTCTGGATTGGACTTGCTGTAACACTGGAATCCCCTGGGAACTTGGGTTTTAGTTTGTCACTATCGGTGCCTCGCATCCAAACACATTTCCCATTTCCGCAAAATTGTACCTGCAGACAGGAACACCGAGCTATTGGCTTAGACTCCCCAACCAGTTCCCCAGTTTATCAAATATTGTAATAAATCATTTAACCGAGTTACTGCCATTAACATTGGACAGTAAAAGTTTCTGTTAATTCAACAGTACTTAGACTTCATTTAACACTCCAAGGGCTCTATTTTCAAACCAGCGCAAGGGGACGGTATAGTCAAACGCAAACTTGTTGACAGCATCAACGTCTTAAAACTGGCGCTATGGCGTTTCTCAGCAATACCGCTAGGATCAACAAATTCTCAACATAACATCCTTTCGGTTGCGCTGCAGTGGGATGGGTGGCGCTGTCTGGGGCGTGTTCTAAAATACTTTCGGCTCAGTGACAATTTGAACCAACGAAAACCCATTGCGTTATGATCAGCTGGAACCACCTCTTAGCGGAAACGCAATAGACTCTGGCAATTTGGTAACTTATTCGTCATGTAGTTCTATGTAGTGTCTATAGGTGATGCCAACATTACACTTCCATTTAATGAACAAATAGCCTATAATTATTATTAATTAATTAATTTTAATTTAAACTACTCGAATAAAACAGGACAGCTTACAAGAAACTTGCGATCATGTAGGCCACTAGCCTATAATATATAAATTACACATTGACACAGTTGAATCATAAGCCTACCATTTGAATCATAATTATGCCTACATCACCTAATGTAGGCTAATTAATGCATTCGCCACCTCCTCCCGTGCCTTCCGAACTTTTGGGAGACGAGGTGGTGTGGATTGTGATCCATAAATTACTACAGTCCTAGCCTGTACTTCTGTTGCAAGTATGTCTGATTCCTGTGCGGAAAATCTTGTCGTGGACGGTCCAGTGCGTTTGGGTTGCTCATTATGAAATTGCATGGAGCGATTGCGTTCCAACGCGATTGCGTTTTAAAGCATGAGAACAACAATTTGATTGGCTACCATAGAGACACACCTTTGACGTTTAAACCCAGCCTTTTAGCAATACCGCCATAAGGTGCGCCAAGATTGCCGTCATGAAATTACCAAATTTCTCGCCGACACGCCCTCAGAGCGATACCGCCAAGCGATTACTCTTGCGTTCACCATTGCGTTTGGTTTATTAAAATAGAGCCCCAAATGGGATAAGTGGGGACTCTAAGTCATCTACACATGACGCTTCAGCTTTGAAATTCTGTCACAGAAAAGTAATGTCAGTAGTATCCAACATGTCCCTCATTTACAGAAGTACCGCACTGTACATCTGTACTGTACATCCACACTCTGCCTCAAACAAACCAAGGAATCTCCTTAAAAATACTTGGCGGTTTAGTGTTCAAAGAGACAGAAGTTGCAATGAAAATCTCAGGTGGGACACTGCCCTTCTGCCATTGAACAAGGTACATTACCTGAATTGACGTAGTCTACATAGGTTAGATAAGCCTCTCTATGTATAATAATAATAATTAAAAATAATAATAATAAAGTAAGTAATTCAATCCGCAAATTAGAAAAGAAGGCGAGGAGCACATTGATTAATTTAACACGACTACCAACGATGGTCT
This sequence comes from Synaphobranchus kaupii, assembly GCA_029718625.1. Lineage (NCBI taxonomy): Eukaryota > Metazoa > Chordata > Actinopteri > Anguilliformes > Synaphobranchidae > Synaphobranchus > Synaphobranchus kaupii. The sequence continues at coordinate 125,318,409 of CM056378.1, forward strand.
TAAAACCTTTAATTAGCAATGCGGTAGCCTACACTGCCCCTATCTAGCGCATATCTGAAGCACACAGAAAGTGTAGGCTACTCCACAAATATATACATTTAATAGACAGATTCAGATAATTGATTAATAGTAGCCTATAGGGTACACTATGTTTTCATGAATAATTTCAAGACGACCACGTGATAACACCATTGTAATAATGAAATAATATGAATTCTGAAACTCACCCTTTTCAGCTCCGTTTAACGACCTTTACATAAAATCGGTTTTTAAATTAGACTACTGAAAAAGTTTGAGTGTTGAGAGGTTGTGTAACCTTTGCTAGCCTACTTTGCGACTGTCTGAGCAACTGACAGCTCATTTCTTTATCTTGTTGCGGAGGCGTAGCCTAACTCCCCCATAGCTTTAGGCTACAGACCTACCCCATATTTTTAAAGGCCGATTGATCATATTGGATTGCTGTAGATTTTCTGGACGGAACTACAAGTCCCTAACTTTTATTCAAACATTTGAACAATCGTTTATTTACTATTACTATTTAGTATTATTACTCCGTCTGTCTGCCATGGAGTGGACGTCACGTATAATATCATTAGCCTACAATAGCGACAGTCACGAAAACGAAACAAAATTATTTTACATTCAAATTATGGTAAAATATGGTAATTATTGCACCATTTCAATAGAGAATAGATAGACTATTTACTGTGAAGTAGCTTAAATTACCTACAATCAATAACTTATTAGGCTAGGCTACTCGGAACTATAATTTAGTGCAGTCATGGTTGTGCATTGAAGTCAGGTAGCCTACTAAACTAGCCTGCAAAAATGATAAACCATAAAGTAATGTGTAGGCTATGGTACAACGAAACACAAAAACACACGGTAGCCGTGGCATTTGCCAAATCGTGTCAACGATTTGAACGTCAGCCTGAAGTCGCACGTTAATTTAAATAATTGATGTAGGCAGCGGTTCATACAAGTTAAACTATAAATCCACTATGATCTACGCATTGGAAACTCTACTCGGTAATTTCTAGGTGAATCCCCGCGATAAGCTGTCGCCTGTAAATGTGGGCTAAACAGATCAAAGAGACGACCAATAACCGATCACCGCCCAAATGACTTAACAACCCTTCTGTTATCTGCAGCTGTTGCCGGGAACGCTGGGAAGCCCGTTCATTCATGTATTTGAAATGTTCAGCTGTTTAATTGTGATCTTTGCACGGCATTGGAGACTGAAAAGGTGAGGAACCGTTGGGGTTAGGCTAAATGTCGGATGTTGTTTTCTAGGTGAATCGAATAAGGGCATCGAAAGAAAGATTGATTTGACAGTACAATTAATATTAGAAAGTAGTAAAAACTTAGTAGTAAAAAGGTCTTGAGCCTACTCTTAAAAACTGAATCCAACAACGATCAGCTTGCTATCTGCTATGCACAGTACATACAATAAAAATACGAGACAAGCATACTGTGTGCAAGGAATAGCCTATGTGGGAATATATGGCCATTTTGAATGAGAGAACATAAAAGCCCAGAGGAAAATATTATGAAAATAAGAATATAAAACTATATATAATATAAAACTACTATAAAGCTAGTGTAAAACTGCAAAATGTAAGCAGTGTACCCTGTTGTCCCTTTATTGTCTCAAAAATGGCTAAATTGTGCACCGCTGTAAATCATAATAATCATATTTATCTACAGATCAGCTGTTTTGTCTCATGAAATTCACTTTTGAATGATTTCAAGTGGGTATTACCATCTTTCCATCAGTATAGGGGGATAGATATCTATGGGTACAAAAACCTATCCAAAGCCTATCACCTGCCATAGTGAATAAACTATCCATTATAAAGCTTTTATCCATTATATGGTTGTACAATGCATGCCTGGTTTAAGATGACAACATCTAAATATGTAGCCTAATCATTCACTCTTGTACTTCAATAAAACCACTTTATTTCTGCACTCTTTTGCTGCGTGCCCTGGGATGACGTTTCTCTGTAGTGTTTCAAAAAATCACTCCAATTAAAATCTTACATTAATTTAGCACATATCAGCGCACGGTAGATTTTAATGAGCATTTTCCCCAGAAGCCACTAGGGAGATACTCCATAGCCTACATTATGACATTATTATGATAAAATTACAAAGCCCAATTCCAAAAAAGGTGGGACAGTATGTAAAAAGCACATAAAAGCAGAAAGCAGTGATTTGTAAATTCTCTTTTACATACGGTAGAAGTCGGAAGTTTACATACACTTAGGTTGAAGTCATTAAAACTCATTTTTAACCACTCCAGATTTCATGTTAGCAAACTATAGTGTTGGCAAGTCAGTTAGGACATCTACTACACATTACTTGTGTCATGCACAAATAGATGTGCATGACACAAGTAATGTGTAGTAGATGTCCTAACTGACTGTCATTTTTCCAACAGTTGTTTACAGACAGATTATTTCACTTTTAATTCACTATATCACAATTCCAGTGGGTCAGAAGTTTACATACACTAAGTTGACTGTGCCTTTAAACAGCTTGGGAAATTCCAGAAAATTATGTCATGGCTTTAGAAAATTCTAATTGACATTGAGTAAATTGGAGGTGTACCTGTGGATGTATTTTAAGGCCTACCTTCAAACTCAGTGCCTCTTTGCTTGACATCATGGGGAAATCAGCCAAGACCTCAGAAAGAAAATTGTGGAACTCCACAAGTCTGGTTCATCCTGGGGAGCAATTTCCAAATGCCTGAAGGTACCACGTTCGCCTGTACAAACAATAGTACGCAAGTAAAAACACCATGGGACCACGCAGCCGTCATACCGCTCAGGAAGGAGACGCGTTCTGTCTCCTAGAGATGAACGTGCTTTGGTGCGAAAAGTGCAAATCAATCCCAGAACAACACAAAGGACCTTGTGAAGATGCTGGAGGGAACAGGTACAAAAGTATCTATATCCACAGTAAAACGAGTCCTATATCGACATAACCTGAAAGGCTGCTCAGCAAGGAATAGAATAACTTTTATTTTCCTGCTAGGGAACTTCAGTTGTAGCCCCAGCAACAACAAAAAAGACACAGACAGTGGGGCAGACCCACAACACACAAACATATCAAACAAAGAGATTCAATATAATCATTGCATTAATCAAACTAATTAAGTGAATTAAAGTGGAATACAGCCATGATTAAAAATAGCCCCTGCTGTCCCGAGATGTCCAGTGTCATTATTACATTATATTACATTACGGGCGGCAGTGTAGTATAATGGTTAAGGAACTGGCCTTGTAACCGAAAGGTAGTGGGTTCGATTCCCAGGTAGGACACTGCAGTTGTACCCTTGAGCAAGGTACTTAACCTGAATCGCTTATATCCAGCTGTATAAATGGATAATATGTCAAAAAAAAAAAAAGTTGTGTAAGTCGCTCTGGATAAGAGCATCCGCTAAAAATGTCTGTTTAAAAAAATAATAATAATAATTTGTTATTTGGCAGACATTTTTATCCTAAATGTGCATATATAAGTGCATATTGAAGGTCATTGACGCGACTACAAAGCAGATCTAACAAAGCACAACTTTCTCACAGCGTAGGCGCTATCCCTAGTAATGAGTAGTACACACAGTCAGCTATACATTCTGAACTATAAAATAACCAAAAAAAACACAAGTTAAATAGAAAACAAGCAAAAAACAGGAAGCGAGTACTATGGAATGGCCCTATATAGGTATTTATAGGGGTGGAGTCTGAAAAAGTGCGTTTTCAGACTACGATGGAAAAAGACAGTGTTTAAGCTGAGCGCAGCAGAGTGGGGAGTTCGTTCCACCACTGGGGAGCTAGGGTGGAAAAACTCCGCAGTCGGGACGAGCGGGAGCCGTTAACACGGAGGGAGGGAAGTGCAAGTCGCCCTGCAGCAGCAGAGTGAAGTGGTCGAGCAGGAGCGTAGTGCTGGATTAAGTCCTGTAGGTAGGAGAGGGAAGTTCCAGAGATGCCCATCTCAGCCAGTGTGGAGATCAGGAGTTTGTGGTTGACCGTGTCAAACGCTGCAGACAGGTCAAGGAGAATCAGGACAGAGGAGAGGGAGGAGGCTCTGGCAGTGGCAAGCCGGACTGATGAGGGTCGAGCAGGTTGTTCTGGTGGAGAAAAACAGACAGTTGGTTAAGGGCAGCTCGTTCAAGAGCTTTGGACAGAAAGGGCAGGAGAGACACAGGATGATAGTTTCTGACATCAGAGGGGTCTAAGCTAGGTTATTATTAAGCAGTCCAACACAAACTCCGCCTCCACGACTTCATACATGCAGCGTTGTGGTCTCTGTACACTGTCGAAACGGAGCACCGAACCGCGTCAGCCTTCCCAGTCGTCGCCTCACTCCTCCCCCGCGTTATCTTCTCTTTTCTCTTCTCTGGTGGCCTTTTGAAGATTGCCTGCAGTCCTAGATCAGTCCCGAGTCCCGACATCTTCAACTCCGGTGAAGAACGATGGTAAACTTCCAAGAGGAATGGGCAAAAATGTCCAGAAACAAGTGTGCCAAGCTCGTAGCTTCTTTCCCAAAATGTAAAATATCATATGTACACAAGTGTGCACACCCTTTGATATGACACCCAAAAGTGAGCTGAGGTGCATTTTGTTTCCACTGATACTGCTTGAGATGTTTCTACAACTTAATTGGAGTCCACCTGTGATAAATTCAATTGATTGGACATGATTGGAGATTGCCAACACCTGCCTATATAAGGTCTCACAGTTGACAGTGCATGTCAGAGCAAACTCCAAGCCATGGGGTCAAAGGAATTATCTGCAGACCTCAGAAACAGGATTGTGTCAAGGCATAGATCTGGAGAAGGGTACAGAAAAATCTCTGCAGCTTTAAGCTTGAAGCCTTGAAGCTGTAATCGCTGCCAAAGGTGCAGCAACCAAGTATTAGGCTAAGGGTGTGTACAGATATGTAACCCCTAAATAACCTATTTTTGTCAGTAAAATAAAATTGCATATTTTCTAAAAACCTGTTCACTTCTTCATTATTGGCTATTGTGTGTAGATGTTTGAGGCAAAAAAAGAACTCAATCTATTGTAGTATAAGTCTGTAACGTAATAAAACGTGGAGAAGGTGAAAGGGGTGTGCAGACTTTCCGGCTTGACTGTATACAATTTGTCAATATTATCAAAACGAGCAGCATGAGTGCCCTGAACAATCTCCAGCCCGCTTCCCCGTCCCACAACAGACACACAGCGCATGAAAAAGACAAAAGCCCGACACTACAAAATACATTCAAATTAACAAACACGAACATGAGAGACAGCTGGACTACATGTCGCCATTGCAGCGCCACGTGACATCAAAAGAAAGAAGCCACTACTCCAAAACCGCCATAAAAAAGCCAGACTACAGTTTGCAACTGCACATGGGGACAAAGATCTTACTTTTTGGAGAAATGTCCTCTGGTCTGATGAAACAAAAATGTTTGGCCATAATAACCATTGTTATGTTTGGGGGGTTACCTATCCACAGCTCTGCTCACTACAATGGAGGGTTACCTATCCACAGCTCCGCTCACTACAATGGAGGGTTACCTATCCACAGCTCTGCTCACTACAATGGAGGGTCACCTATCCACAGCTCTGCTCACTACAATGGAGGGTTACCTATCCACAGCTCTGCTCACTACAATGGAGGGTCACCTATCCACAGCTCTGCTCACTACAATGGAGGATTACCTATCCACAGCTCTGCTCACTACAATGGAGGGTCACCTATCCACAGCTCTGCTCACTACAATGGAGGGTTACCTATCCACAGCTCCGCTCACTACAATGGAGGGTTACCTATCCACAGCTCTGCTCACTACAATGGAGGATTACCTATCCACAGCTCCGCTCACTACAATGGAGGGTTACCTATCCACAACTCCGCTCACTACAATGGAGGATTACCTATCCACAGCTCCGCTCACTACAATGGAGGGTTACCTATCCACAGCTCTGCTCACTACAATGGAGGGTCACCTATCCACAGCTCCGCTCACTACACTGGAGGGTTACCTATCCACAGCTCCGCTCACTACAATGGAGGGTTACCTATCCACAGCTCTGCTCACTACAATGGAGGGTCACCTATCCACAGCTCTGCTCACTACAATGGAGGATTACCTATCCACAGCTCTGCTCACTACAATGGAGGGTCACCTATCCACAGCTCCGCTCACTACAATGGAGGGTTACCTATCCACAGCTCTGCTCACTACAATGGAGGGTCACCTATCCACAGCTTCGCTCACTACAATGGAGGGTCACCTATCCACAGCTCTGCTCACTACAATGGAGGGTTACCTATCCACAGCTCCGCTCACTACAATGGAGGGTTACCTATCCACAGCTCTGCTCACTACAATGGAGGATTACCTATCCACAGCTCCGCTCACTACAATGGAGGGTTACCTATCCACAGCTCCGCTCACTACAATGGAGGATTACCTATCCACAGCTCCGCTCACTACAATGGAGGGTTACCTATCCACAGCTCTGCTCACTACAATGGAGGGTCACCTATCCACAGCTCCGCTCACTACACTGGAGGGTTACCTATCCACAGCTCCGCTCACTACAATGGAGGGTTACCTATCCACAGCTCTGCTCACTACAATGGAGGGTCACCTATCCACAGCTCTGCTCACTACAATGGAGGATTACCTATCCACAGCTCTGCTCACTACAATGGAGGGTCACCTATCCACAGCTCCGCTCACTACAATGGAGGGTTACCTATCCACAGCTCTGCTCACTACAATGGAGGGTCACCTATCCACAGCTTCGCTCACTACAATGGAGGGTTACCTATCCACAGCTCCGCTCACTACAATGGAGGGTTACCTATCCAGAGCTCCGCTCACTACAATGGAGGGTCACCTATCCACAGCTCCGCTCACTACACTGGAGGGTTACCTATCCACAGCTCCGCTCACTACAATGGAGGGTTACCTATCCACAGCTCCGCTCACTACAATGGAGGGTTACCTATCCACAGCTCCGCTCACTACAATGGAGGGTTACCTATCCACAGCTCTGCTCACTACAATGGAGGGTTACCTATCCACAGCTCTGCTCACTACAATGGAGGGTTACCTATCCACAGCTCCGCTCACTACAATGGAGGATTACCTATCCACAGCTCTGCTCACTACAATGGAGGATTACCTATCCACAGCTCCGCTCACTACAATGGAGGGTTACCTATCCACAGCTCTGCTCACTACAATGGAGGATTACCTATCCACAGCTCCGCTCACTACAATGGAGGGTTACCTATCCACAGCTCTGCTCACTACAATGGAGGGTCACCTATCCACAGCTCCGCTCACTACAATGGAGGGTTACCTATCCACAGCTCTGCTCACTACAATGGAGGGTCACCTATCCACAGCTTCGCTCACTACAATGGAGGGTTACCTATCCACAGCTCTGCTCACTACAATGGAGGGTCACCTATCCACAGCTCCGCTCACTACAATGGAGGGTTACCTATCCACAGCTCTGCTCACTACAATGGAGGGTTACCTCTCCACAGCTCTGCTCACTACAATGGAGGATTACCTATCCACAGCTTCGCTCACTACAATGGAGGATTACCTATCCACAGCTCTGCTCACTACAATGGAGGGTCACCTATCCACAGCTTCGCTCACTACAATGGAGGGTTACCTATCCACAGCTCTGCTCACTACAATGGAGGGTTACCTATCCACAGCTCCGCTCACTACAATGGAGGGTTACCTATCCACAGCTCCGCTCACTACAATGGAGGGTTACCTATCCACAGCTCCGCTCACTACAATGGAGGGTTACCTATCCACAGCTCTGCTCACTACAATGGAGGGTTACCTATCCACAGCTCTGCTCACTACAATGGAGGGTTACCTATCCACAGCTCCGCTCACTACAATGGAGGGTTACCTATCCACAGCTCCGCTCACTACAATGGAGGGTTACCTATCCACAGCTCTGCTCACTACAATGGAGGGTTACCTCTCCACAGCTCCCCTCCTGACAGCCAGGGGAAAAAATAAAACATCACACTTCAAGTTGCTAGCAATATTGAATTGCAACAGTGGACATTGTAAATTTATTTACATTATTAAACTGCACTAGATTACAAGATTGTTGTGTGTATTTTCCGTCTTTAATGCTGTCCTTCTTGCATAACAACCTGACCTAAACAAATAAGTTAATAATGGAGGACCCTTGCGTTAAATATTTTTATGTAAATGTTACAATGCTAATGCATGAGAGTTTCAGTGAAATACACACAGACACACACACACACGCACGCACACACACACGTTTCAGTTCAATAAAGCAATATTTTTCTTCAAAGCAAAATACTTGCTTGTTTGTTTTTTCGATGGGCCATACTAGTACGTTTAATTAAAAGGGGGGAAAAAATTCATACCGTGAAATACCGTATACCGTGGTATTTTGGTAGATACCGTACCTTACTGTGAAATTTCATACCGTTACATCCCTAATAGGAACAAGGCGATCCACAGCTCCGCTTTTCATAAAATTGAATTGACACACGGGACTTGCCTTTTAGAGTGTTAGGTTTCTCTTTCGTTAGAGTTTTATTTTCCTTTCGCTTCTAGTCTTCTCCTTTGTTCCATTTCCCATCTCCTTGAGATCCTTTGTTTACCGTTTCCCATTTTGCCTCCTGACTCTATTTTGCTGTTGAGCACAGGAATATAAACACCGTTTATAGCCTAACGTGCCAGAGGTTTTTTTTTTTTTTTCCTTTTATCTCCTTTTCTGACTGCCCCTTATTCTAGCTTTATTTCCGAGCCTGGGGCTTTCACTGTCTACAGCTCTGTGAATAACTATTCCCCTGCTTTTCCTGGGCTGTCTTTTGTTTTGGCACTTATTCACCGGGAAGTCCTTTCTTCCTTTTTTAAAATTATTATTTTTTTTTTTAGTTCTCCCTCTCCCCCTCTGTGGTTGTTCACTTTGGTGGAGAACTTTTTGAAACCTCTCTCTCTCTCTTGAAAGGATCTCTATGGGAATTGGGGGGTGGGACTAGATTAAGCTGTAAATTACACTGGAATAGTATGGAACCCATGGTTGGCTTAATGCCTGTAAGTCGTCAAGGGTCTGAGGTATCAAACGAGCCTCAAACCATCACTCTGCTGCCAGATATGCAGTGTGTTTAACTCACACACACACACACACACACACACACACACACACACACACACACACACACACACACACACACACAACCTTATGTTTACACACACGCACAACCTTATGTTTGACACAACCATACCGAACGTGCTCCTCCCCGTGATAGTAAGTTATGAAATGCATCCATGGGATATACAAAAGTTTCCGCTGGCATGGTTGTGGATCAGATGCTTTGAAGAGTGAGTCACTCGTCGATATTGCTTTGTCACTGTCGTGACTGTGGCGTCACAGTAGTTTGAGAGGAACTGAAACCAAATATTACCCAACAGCCACAAGAAGGAAAAACTTGTCATCTCTGTCTTGATGCCGTCTAAACGCATATTACAAAACATATTAAAAGCCATTGCCCTACACTGCACTGCCCTACATACAGTGTAGACTGTAGACCACTGCACTGCCCTACATACAGTGTAGACTGTAGACCACTGCACTGCCCTACATACAGTGTAGACTGTAGACCACTGCACTGCCCTACATACAGTGTAAACTGTAGACCACTGCACTGCCCTACATACAGTGTAGACTGTAGACCACTGCACTGCCCTACATACAGTGTAGACTGTAGACTACTGCACTGCCCTACATACAGTGTAGACTGTAGACTACTGCACTGCCCTACATAAATATTTATATTTCATTTTAGGGGACCAAAACTAATTAGACAAACTAACATAAAACTTAAATAATGTCATCATATTTAATATTTGGTTGCATGCCATGACTTCCTGATGTCTGCGACCCGACAACATCAAAAGACTCTTGATATCTTACTATAAGGTACTCTTACGAGCGATACTAAAACGTCTCTGCATTTGACTGGATCTCTATGGGAATTGGGGGGTGGGACTAGATTTAGCTGTAAATTACACTGGACCAGTATGGAACACATGGTTGGCGAAATGGCTCTAAGTCATCAAGTGTCTGACGTATCAAACAAGCCTTAAACCATCACTCTGCTGCCAGATATGCATTAGATATGGATGGATCACTTTAAGGGTTTCTTCTCCTGACTTATTTTTTCCAGAGTTCAATAGGAAAATTAGAAACAAAGAAGGAGAAACAAACCTTAAAGTGATACAAATTTGGCAGCAGAGTGGTGTTTTTTTTTTGTTTTTTTTTTTTGGATAAACGTTTTTTCTTTATTGCTTTAAAATCCCAGTGATGTCCTGGGTATATTTGAACTGGGCTAACAGTTTCATAGGTGCTATTGAGTAAACAGAACACACAGGGTTAAAACTACAATGCAATAATTGTATTGCCAGCCCAGACAGAGCACCTCGAAACAGTCTTCTGTAAAAAAAAAAAAAGAAGTGCATTATTTAATGAAGGATGACTTCTGCGAAAAACGCCTCACGCACACTCCAAACCCCCGTGAGAATTTCCGCACAGAAGTTAAACAAGTTGTCTTATTGGTCTACCTCTCTCTCTCGTGATGCACAGGATAGGAAATCTCACGTCACTCCTCGCCTGCCCCCCACTCGTGCCCACCCACCCCCTGTAGGCTACACCGTTACATTTCAGCGCTCCCCTAATCTGTGGTAACGACCTCATTCGGCCCCCACGTCGACATTTCAACCGCGCTTTCAGTGACGTTTACTGCTGGAAGTTGCACACTGAAGTTCGACATGCTATACTTCCAGTTAGCAAAGTAGCCTACGACTCTGGTGATCACGCGGGAGGTAGGTATTTTGGCCATTTCCGATTACTCCGAACTCGCGAGTCAAATGCGTTCAGAGTGTGGGGAGACAATTCTGTAAGCGTGCAGGCGTACTGAAAACGCGCGTTTCTAAAGTCCGCCGCTGACGTCCTCGCTCGGGTGAATGAATACCTGGGTTGGGCGGGCGGCGGGTTATGAAATCAGTCAGAGTACGCAAGTTGAGGGAAGCTTACACACTAATGTGTGTCACTCCCCCTCCTCGCTGCGGTTGTCTATAGCTGTTACATCAGAGGGCGAGCGACGCCTCCGCTGTGCTACAAGCGTCAGAAAACCGTCACCCTTTAGTTGGATGAAAAAAAATATTCCATATATAGCCTATCTACTGCATATCTGGCAGCAGAGTCATGGTTTGAGGCTCGTTTGATACCTCAGGCCCTTGATGACTTAGCGCCATTTAGCCAACCATGGGTTTCATACTGTTCCAGTGTAATTTACAGCTTAATCTAGTTCCACCCCCCAATTCCCATAGAGATCAATTCAAATGCATAGAGGTTATAGTATCGCTTGTAAGAGTACCTGTAAATAAGATATTGGGCCCTATCTTACACAATTAGCAAGAAGGCTAATTTGGCGTTTTCTAAGGTGAGAAGGAAGTAATTGGTCGCTTATTCTCAGCTGTTGCAGGTGCTTTTAACGAAATTTAACAGCATATATTTTGTAAACAGCACTGTCAGGAATTACCAGGAACTCATAATACTACTACTGCTACTGCTACTGATACTGATCCATATAGCCTATTCCTTGATCGCACTAAACACACACGAGCATGTCTGTTTCGCCATCATAAGCAATCCGCCAAGGTGGAAAAGCAGGCTTTTAAAGGGAATGGGATATGACATTTTGATTGGTTTATTGCATGTCACGCCCAAGACACACCTATAATTAATGAAGAGACTAGGTTCAGGCCAGTTGCACCTTGCGCCGTGCTTAGCGCCCAAAAAACACGCCGTTAAAATAGCAAAAGTGGACTTGGACACGCCCTAAATGGACTTAGCGCCATGCGCTTAGACTAAGCGCCAAGATCGCCAAGATAGGGCCCATTAAGTGTCTTTTGATATCCTTTTATACCCCGTCATGATAGCATCACCTGCAGAGGTGCAATGTCCAGGGGGTCAGAGAGTAAAAGTCCTGCCATGTGTTTCTTCTGTCCATGAACTCAACCAGTTCATTTCACTAATTCTACCTCCTGGCTGAAGAATTGTGCTAATTAGCAAATACAGGTGATTGTAATAAAATGCTGGGGAGGACTTTCACTTTCTGAACCTGGATTTTACACCTCTGATCACCTGTTTACCTGTGGAATGTTCCAAACAGGTCTTTTTTTTATTTTTAAATTTAAATTTTTTTTGCCCTGTCCAAACTTTTTTGGAACGTGTTGCAGGCATGAAATTCGGAATTGGAGAATATTTACAAAAATCAATAAAGTTGATAAGGTAAAACATTAAATAACTTTTCTTTGTACTGTTTTCAATTAAATAGCCTATATGTAAAAGAGAATTTGTAAATCACTGCTTTCTGCTTTTATGTGCATTTTACATACTGTCCCAGCTTTTTTGGAATTGGGGTTTGTACATTTTACAACAATTATAATGAAGAGTCTAGTCCACTGGGGAAGTGACAAAATAAGTTAGAGTCTTCTGTTCAAAAAGTGCGGGGAAAAAACCTAATAAAATAATTACAGAAGTTTGTCATTCAGATGATATCTTTATTCAACAGCCACTGTGAAATAAATGAATAATCATGTGTTTTGGGACATTTATGAATAAAAGTCTATTTCACCAGACTGGTGAAAACTGGCAAAATATAGAAGGCTATCGTCTTACGTTCAAAAAGTGACACAATAGAAACATCCTAAATAATTGAGTGAATGAGCAATCAAATTCATTCAAGAACCATATTGATATAAATTAATTATAATGCATTTTAGGATCATTTTGATAATTGTCTATTCCATTGAGGAAACATCAAAATGAGTAAGACTATAATCTTATGTTCAAATGTTTCGTTTTTCATTCATATGAATGGGAAGTCATGCATGTTCAACAACCACAGTGAAATAAGTGAATAATGTGTTTTTGGGATATTTATGATTAAGTGTATATTTCATCGGGGATGTGATGAAATACATAAGGCTATAGATTTATGTTCATAAAGTGACAAAATGCTAAATTGCTTTGCATTTAGATGAATGGAAAATCATGTTTATTCAACAACCACAGTAAAATACATGAATAATAATGTGTTTTGGGACATTTGTGATGTTAAAAAACTGAAAGAACACAAAAATCCAATTTTCAGTTTTACATTCAGGTGAATGAGAAATCATCTTTATTCAGCAACCATGGTAATATAAATTAATTATAATGAATTTTAGCACAATAATGATGAAAAGTCTATTCCACTGCAGTAACATCGACATAAGACTATAGTCTTAAATCAAAAAGTTTTTAAAAAATCCAAACTTATTGAGTTTTGCATTCAGATAAATGGAAAATCATCTTTAGAAATCAGAGTGAAATATATGAATAATAAATATTTTGGGACATTTATGATGAAAACTATTTAACCCGCAAAACAACAAAATACATAAGACTATAGTCTTATTTTCAAAAATCCAAAATGATTGAGTTTTGCATTCAGATTAATGGGAAATCAACGTCATACTCATAATGCTTTAGGGTTAAATTTGGTTGGGTTAGGGCAGGGGTGTCCAATCTTACCCGAAAAGGGCCGGTGTGGGTGCAGGCTTTTGTTCTAGCCCAGCACCATGACACCTGATTCTACTTATCAAGGTCTTGATTGAAGAGCACAATTAATTAATTAGTTGAATCAGGTGTTGTAGTGCTGGGCTAAAACAAAAACCTGCACCCACACCGGCCCTTTCCGGATAAGATAGGACACCCCTGGGTTAGGGTTAGGTTAAGGTTAGGTTAAGGTTTGGGTTGTTCTTCCTCCCTTGAATCGTACTAAGCACACAACTTGAACCTCCACATTTAGTTAAATGTCGCCACCCAGTGGTAAAAGAAGGAAATTAATGGAAAACACAAAACTCAGAGGTTAGAGCAGTGGTTCTCAAATTCGGTCCTGGGGACCCCCGTGTATGCTGGTTTTTGTTCCAACCACAGTTGCAATGCCAGGATTTTAACAAGCGGTTAATCTTTCTTAATTAGGTGTTTTTCATGTTTAGAGGGATTATTTATCCTCTTAACCACATTGTCATAAATAGCTATGCATGCCATGACGAATAAAGGTCCCATGTTCACTCATTGTGTTTATTGTGCTATATTGGAAACAATTACAAAAAGAGTTAACCATTTTTTTTAAACTGTCAAATTAAAGACTGAGGTATATCAATGGCTCCTAATTGGGTTGTTGAACACACATGGTTTAAGTTCCTTCATAATTCTTTCCTTCAATTTATTAACACAATGCAAGTTTGACTCATTATCATTTGCTTTGTCTTTGAATTTTTCATTATTTAACAAATGGTTAGTTTTGGTGACCATGTGTCCACAATTTCACCAATTAGGATCCTATTGATTCACCTCACATCTTCATTTGACCAGTTAAAGCATTTTCCCTCTCTTTTTGTAATGGGACATTTATTCTTCATGGCATGCATAGCTATTTCTGACAAAGTGGCTTAAGAGGGTAAATAATCCCTCTAAACATGAAAAGCACCCAATTAAGATAAATGAACAGCTTGTTAAAATTCTGGGATTGCAATTGTGGTTGGAACGGAAACCAGCATACACAGGGGGTCCCCAGGATCGAGTTTGAGAACCACTGGGTTAGAGGAACCATTACTTTTGTTCATGAATAGAAACATCACATGTATACATTTTTAAATTACTTTCAAAATAAAAACAAACAATATTTAAATAATGAATAGAAGTATCAATAAACAGATTCATAATGATTAAATCATTAAAATAACTGAAATACTTGTATATTTAAATAACCATTTAATAAACATTCATTACATCCCACCAAATTCGCCCAGTGCATGCATCAGAACTAGAATAGTCTGTAAAATTGTTAAATTAATAAAAGTTGTGCTACTTAAACCCACGCCATGACATTATATAATTAATAAAATGCATATATGCAAAATAACACACGAGGGGTTAGTTGCTGTTATTTTATCTTTTCTCTGCACAAAAATTACCTTTTATTAATTAAACCATGTGGTGGTACCTTGTGTAGTTTATCTGTCCCACTTTTGGCTGTGGTCTGTCCACATGTCTCCAGGCCAGATATTTACATGTGAGATGAAGGATGTTCTTGTAAATATCTTACTGTGGTAGCTAGTTGTACGTGAGCTTTTCTAGTGAGGTTTTAGTCTGGTGACGATATAGCATTTAGTTTCCCTAGAGTAGCCTACATTTCATTGTAGTGTTTGAATGCTATAGCATATTCTCTATTGCTGTTGGTGGGTGCTGTTTTGGGTATTTTACTGGGTGTGTTATAAATGCATGTTTTTTGAGATGTGTTGTAGGTTGACTGAAATGGGGACGGTGTGTTATTGAATGTTAAATGTACATTACATTACATTACATTACATTACATTTATTTAGCAGACGCTTTTATCCAAAGCGACGTACAGTAAGTGCGTACAGAGACATCATCATCATTACAGAACAGACAAGGCAAAGCACATCCTTTGCATAATGTAGCAGCTATCCCTAGCAATGAACTTTGACTGTAGTTCACAGTAAGCTGTGGGCAAATCAGCAACACCACACTTTCATTCCAAATACTATTATAAACTATACTATTATAAACCATTCCAAATACTATTATAAACTATGCTATTATAAACCATTCCAAATCTATTATAAACTATACTATTATAAACCATTCCAAATACTATTATAAACTATAATAAACAGACAGGAAAACACAGGGAACAGGGAACTGATATTCCTAGGTGAGGATATCATTCAAGGTGGAGTCTGAAGAGGTGTGTCTTCAGGCCTCGACGGAATGCAGGCAGGGTTGGAGTAGAACGTAGGGGAATGGGAAGTTCATTCCACCACTGAGGTGCTAATGTGGAAAAACTCCGCAGTCGGGACAAGCGAGAGCCTTTGACACGGAGGGGGGGAAGTGCCAGTCGCCCGGCTGTAGAAGAGCGAAGTGGTCGAGCAGGAACATAGTTCTGGATTAAGTCCTGCAGGTAGGCGGGGCCTGTCCTATTGGCTGCAGTGTAGGCCAGGGTCAGAACTTTGAACCTGATCCTGGCTGCAACTGGCAGCCAGTGGAGAGACCTCAGCAGGGGGGTTACATGGGAAAATTTCGGGAGGTTGAACACAAGCCGGGCAGCAGCATTCTGG
This sequence comes from Synaphobranchus kaupii, assembly GCA_029718625.1. Lineage (NCBI taxonomy): Eukaryota > Metazoa > Chordata > Actinopteri > Anguilliformes > Synaphobranchidae > Synaphobranchus > Synaphobranchus kaupii. The sequence goes on from CM056378.1 coordinate 125,334,686, forward strand.
ATGAGTTGAGGCAGAATGGCGCAGGCCGGTAGGCTTGCGAGCAGGGAGTTGCAGTAGTCCAGGCGTGAGGTGACCATGGTCTGGACAAGAAGCTGGGTGGAGTAGGTGGTCAGGTACGGTCGAATCCTCCTGATGTTGTACAGGAGGAACCTGCAGGACCGTGCCGTCGCCCTGATGTGCTCTTTGAAGTCCAGCCGGTCGTCCAGGACCACCCCCAGGTTCCTTGCAGAGCGGGAGGCAGCCACCATGGTCCCGTCAACGGTGATGGAGAGGTCATGTAGTGGGGAGGTCTTGTACGGCATGAAGAGGAGCTCTGTCTTGTCAAGGTTGAGCTTCAGGTGATGGGTAGCCATCCACTCAGAGATGTCAGTCAGACAAGCAGATATCCTCTCCTTAACCTGTGGGGTAGAGGGAGGGAAAGAGAGGAAGAGTTGAGTATCGTCAGCATAGCTATGGTATGAGAAGCCATGTGAATGGATTACTGAGCCAAGAGACTTAGTATACATAGAGAACAGCAGAGGACCCAGTACAGATCCCTGCGGGACTCCTGTAGACAGGGGACGGGGAGCAGAGACGGAACCCTTCCAGGAGACTTGGTAGGATCTATCAGTGAGATACGATACAAACCAAGAGAGGGCAGTTCCAGAAATGCCCATCTCAGCGAGTGTGGAGATCAGGAGTTTGTGGTTGACCGTGTCGAATGCCGCAGACAGGTCAAGGAGAATCAGAACAGAGGAGAGGGAGGAGGCTCTAGCAGTGGCGAGTGCCTCAGTCACAGCCAGGAGAGCAGTTTCAGTGGAATGGCCGGTTCTGAAGCCAGACTGATGCGGGTCAAGCAGGTTGTTCTGGTGGAGAAAAACAGACAGTTGGTTAAGGACAGCACGTTCAATTGTTTTGGACAGGAAGGGCAAGAGAGATACAGGACGGTAGTTCCTGACATCAGCGGGATCTAAGCTAGGTTTAATGTACAAATACATAATTTAGGAGTGGAGCAGAGATGAGTCGGAGCCTTCAGTGGTCTTCATTTCATGGATCTGTGTGAAGGGGTTTTAATTTTAAATGCAGTCCTGGGTTTGTTTGACTGTATCTAGCATTGGTGTTAGGGTGTGAATTATGTTTGAGGTTTAGGTTTAGTAAAGAAATCTTTATTTCCCAAGTTACCCCTATGAGGGCTGGCACTGGCCATTCAGTGTACTGCAGCCTTTAAATAGGAAGCGCACTGGCCATTCAGTGTACTGCAGCCTTTAAATAGGAAGCGCACTGGCCATTCAGTGTACTGCATCCTTTAAGTAGGAAGAGCACTGGCCATTCAGTGTACTGCAGCCTTTAAGTAGGAAGAGCACTGGCCATTCAGTGTACTGCAGCCTTTAAGTAGGAAGAGCACTGGCCATTCAGTGTACTGTAGCCTTTAAGTAGGAAGAGCACTGGCCATTCAGTGTACTGCAGCCTTTAAGTAGGAAGAGCACTGGCCATTCAGTGTACTGCAGCCTTTAAGTAGGAAGAGCACTGGCCATTCAGTGTACTGCAGCCTTTAAGTAGGAAGAGCACTGGCCATTCAGTGTACTGCAGCCTTTAAGTAGGAAGAGAACTGGCCATTCAGTGTACTGCAGCCTTTAAGTAGGAAGAACACTGGCCATTCAGTGTACTGCAGCCTTTAAGTAGGAAGAACACTGGCCATTCAGTGTACTGCAGCCTTTAAGTAGGAAGAGCACTGGCCATTCAGTGTACTGTAGCCTTTAAATAGGAAGCGCACTGGCCATTCAGTGTACTGTAGCCTTTAAGTAGGAAGAGCACTGGCCATTCAGTGTACTGTAGCCTTTAAATAGGAAGTGCACTGGCCATTCAGTGTACTGTAGCCTTTAAGTAGGAAGAGCACTGGCCATTCAGTGTACTGCAGCCTTTAAGTAGGAAGAGCACTGGCCATTCAGTGTACTGCAGCCTTTAAATAGGAAGAGCACTGGCCATTCAGTGTACTGCAGCCTTTAAGTAGGAAGAGCACTGGCCATTCAGTGTACTGCAGCCTTTAAGTAGGAAGAGCACTGGCCGTTCAGTGTACTGCAGCCTTTAAATAGGAAGCGCACTGGCCATTCAGTGTACTGCAGCCTTTATGTCTTTCTGTCCTACGTCTGTCTTCCAGTGTCCAGTTAATGTTTGAATGGAGGCCTGATATTTCTACTGCTTCAAGTCCATGGTGTAGGAAATGAGCCACTAGGTGTGTCTACACTTTGTAACCATCGTTATATGTTAAACTGATTGTAGTATTTTTTTTATTTTTTATTGAGACTATCAAACTACTACTTGACTAGTTTGGAAAGAGTTTTGCAGGATTTCTTTCGCACACTGCTTGCAAAGTAAGGGGAGAGGGCACATAGTAGACAGGGGTCATGTCTTGATTAGAACACCACCCTGAACTGTAGTGTAGTGGCATATTTCACCACTAGAGGGAACCCTGACATCTGGCAGAGGTGAATAACATGCTGCCGGCAAAGCAGCACTGCCAATTCAATTCAATTCAATTTTATTTGTATAGCGCTTTTTACAGAGAACTGTCACAAAGACGCTGCACAGGGAAACAGAAGGAAAATTGAGCAAAAAACCAGGCCATAGCCCCCAACCAGCAAAATGAGGTAAAAAACTCCCCGGTAGGGGAGAAAAAAAAAAAAAAACACTGAGCAGTGGCGAGAAAAAACTCCCCAGTGGGAAGAAATCTCGGAAGGAACCTGGCTAGAGAGGGGGTGCCCATCCTTCGCTGGCCGGCCCGGTTTAGACTAAAGGTGGACTGAATGGTAATAGTCAATTCAATAATCAGTTCAATCATCAGTTCAAAGGGGGCGGGGTGATGCATCTGGGACTCCGGTTGCGTGAAGTCGGGAGGATAAACCAAAGGAGGGACGGGTCCGAAGCAGTCTGCAAACTCAGGGTGAGGGGCATAACTGGAGCAGTCTGCAAACTCAGGGTGAGAGGGGGACGGGCCAAGGCTGAGCATTTCAGGCAGAAATGTAATTAACATCTGTCACTCACATCTAATTTTTAAATAAATTTACTGCACTCGTATTTCATCCTTTAAGGTAAAAAGTTGTGTGTGTGGGTTAAAAAAATAAATCAAAAACTATACTCACAAATGATCCACACTCAAGGTCTAGTATAGTCGTCTTCAGTGAAATGGTGTTATGTGCTTTTCTTATATTTCCATCACCATATATTCCACTGGTGACAGAAATGCACAAAGATCTTTCCATAATTACATTTTAAAGATGCTTAATTATGCACCTACAAGTTCATATGTTGATTATTTTGACAAGTATATCTTAAAGGTAGATTCATAGAAAAACTAGTCCGTACAGCTTTTTTTTATTTTTATTTTTTTTATTCTTTCAATAAAGAATAAAAACAATTGAATGCATAACAGATTTCATCAACAGAAACAAAATTCAAATTAGGGACAATTTTAAAAAGGAAAAATCAAATTCACCAATATTGAAACACCACTTCCATTGTATCAGTTTATACAATGTATCAGTTTAGAAAAACTGCCAGTCCTGGTCTTTATACATATATATATTTATTTTTTCATATATATAATATATATTTTTTCCTGTACAATTTTATAATCTTCCGTTTTTTAAGAGACAAAAAGAATGAAGAAAGTTGAGATTGCAAACAGTGTTTAATACTAAAGGGTCAGACAATTGACATTTAAAAAGTGCTTAAACGCATGATGACAGGAGTGCTACCCCATAAGGTTTGGGGAAAAGGGGGAGGGCATTTGGACATATTTAAATATGAATGATTGACAAGTAATGTGCTTTAGTGCAGTGTTTCTCAACTCTGGTCCTGAGGACTCGCTGTGTGTACAGATAGTAACCATAGTAACAAGCTCTGTATTGCAATTAAGTTTTTACTTCTATTGAAGGACGTTTACCCACTTAGCCACATTATGGCAGAAATAGGTACGTATTCCTAAAAAATAATTGTCCCATATTCACATCGCAGGAAATTCAATCAGTAACTTATGTTTTGAGTTACTGTGCTGTATGCACTATATGGCAAATACTGTAATTCCCATTGAAAGAGGTTCCATTTTTAATTGATTCAATTACAAACTGACAGGTAAAATCAGTTGGGTCCCATTTGCTGAGTGTGGAAACCCTGAAACCACCTGTGTAAAATGAATTGAGTTTACTGCCAGCAAATGGCCAAACCTGCAATGTGTTTAAATAGGTTTAACCACACAATTATGGTAGAACTTAAACACATTTTTAACTACTTAATTGACGGAGAGTTTGACTTTAATAAAAAGCAGCATACACTGTAGAACCCCAGGACCAGGGCTGAGAAACACTGTAGAACCCCAGGACCAGGGCTGAGAAACACTCCATACCAACACGTTTCACCACTCATATTCATTTCAGAGAAACTCTGACTGTAGTTCTGCGCCCAGTCACCACTGTTGTGTATAAAGGACGGCTTTTAAAGGGCCGGTCGAACGTCTCTGAGCGCTGCAGGAAGTGACCGCGGTACTCCTCTCGGCGAGCTACACGGCGATTAAAAAACCGTGACACAAAACGGCTTCCAGGAGCGCCTTTGGTTGTCTCGTTCGCTCGGTTTTACCTCACATCTGACAGTTCAACCGAGTCGCCGTCAATGCGGAAGCGTTGTCGTAGCAACGGACCATTTTGAAGCAGCGTAGCCTATTTTTTGTGCGAAGGCAGAATTGCGCAGGCCGGTTGGGGAATTAAAATGAGTACTTTGTTACTTGGTAGCTGACACGGCGGCTCCAGCGTGCGTGTTGTTGGAGGTGCTGGCTGATTGGCTGATTTAACGGAGGCGGGACTAGCAGGCAGACTTGAGCAGGGCTTGATTGTCTTTGTCGTCTGAGTTTTGCGTGATCGTGTTCAGATATAGCGCCCTACACCCTCCAGTGTTTGTCTTTTTATTTTTTAGACAGTCAAGTTGTAGTCTGGAGATAACATTGGGGATCAGAACATTTTGGGGTTTGGGCTTAAAGGCTGCCAACCAATGGTTGTTTTTTTTAACCCTCTGGTAAAAACTAGTTGGGGTTTATAAGGTTTATAAGGTTACCTTATGTTCCACACCTCACCCAAAGTGTAGTGGAAGGAGGTTGTTGAGTTACCCTGTGATAGAGTGAGGGATTATGGGAAATGGAGTTCACTCATGGTCAATGTGCCGCTCTGGGAGTCCTGATGTGGCCTGCTTCTTGGGGTTTGGAGTCTGGAGGATTGAGATCCAGACTCGGAGTGATTGATTGGGGGGGGGGGGGGGCGGGGTCACAGTACGCGCCTGAAAAAGAGGCTGGTGTCACTAGCCCCTCCCCCCCAATCACATGATGTCCACAAAGAACTCACAGGGGTTACCCATGGCGTGCTGGAAGGACTGGCGGCTGCCGGTGATCTCTGGGGGTACGGCCCCCAAGTCCCGCATGGGGGGGGGCCCCTGGGGGGCCACTGCTCGGGGACATCTTGGGGGCCAGCCTGGCGAGGCTGTAAGGGGGAGGCAGCCCGGGGGGCCCGTACGAGGAGGCGTGGCTCCTCTCGCTGTGATCGCAGGGGATGTGGACGTGGCTGTGCTGTGAGAAAGGGGCGTGGCCGTAGGAGAAAGAGGCGTGGCTGTTTTGGGAGAAGCCCTGGCTCCTGTGGGACTGGGCGTGGCTATGGCTGGAGTGGGCGTGGCTGTGATGGCTCAGCTGGCTGGAGGATCGTTCGGCCCGCCTCCCTCCCCGTGTGCCGGGCTCTGATTCGCTGCCCCCGCTGCCTGTCGACTTGCGGTCCTTCTCCTGGGGTGAGGGGCGTCGCCCTTTTACTGCGCCGGGGTTCGAACCACTGCTTCTGGTTCCTGAGAGAGAGAGAGAAAGAGAGAGAGAGAGGGCTGCGTCACTCACACACACTATATACAAACTATACACACACTATATACACAAACATACAAACAATATACACATACTATACACACACACACTATACGCACACACACACTATACACACACACACATACTATACACACATACTATACATAAACTCACACACATACACTACACACATAGACAACACATTTAAATAACATGACACACGGACAAAAAAACAAAAAAAACACACACACACAGCATGGTGGTTTATGAGACTCTTGCCACGCATGTAGTACACACTAATACCAAAGGAAGGGTTTAAAAAAAAAAAATAAATAAATAAAAGGAATATTTGAATCACAAGAAAGTGGAGGTCAAATGATTTTTAAAAGCCCCAACAGTTCAACAAAGGGTTCATAAAACAAATGAAAGGAAGAATGCAGTTCCTCAGCTCTACGGCCCGTTGGCAGGTGAGAGATGTGTTTTCACCTCTGGCTTTTTCAGGCGGACGGAAGACTTCCTGAAGCAAACGGAGGTGGAGACGCATCAAACGCACCTGAGCGCAGGTAGGGTAGATCCCCGCCCCGCCCCCCACCACCTGTGATTTTCTCACACCAAGCGAAGCTCTAGCTGCTAGAAAGCCCCTTGTTTTGCCAACGAGACGACTTCTAGTTCTAAGAATCATGAGTTTCATGCCCCAAATCTGCAAACAAATGAGATTGTGTTTCACAAGACTGCTGGGACTGAAACATCCCGATCCCTCTCCCCAAATCTCCCCACGGGCACGCCGCCACACCCTGCCCCCCACCATCCCGTGGGCAGCAGGGCCTGCAAGAGCCCTGCGCAGACACCCAAACGCCCCGCAGACCCCCCCTGCGCAGTGAAGGATCACCCGTTGCATGTGCACGAGACGCCGTTCTCAGAGATGCTTCCTGTCATAACCCAAAGAGGCGCCAAACGCTCTTAAACCTGCACACCTTTAGTTCTATTTATTATAAGTCCCGCAGGATAAAAGAAGCACATTTCCATCCTGAGGGTCTTTGTTTAGGGTCCAAAGAGTTCCAACTAAATTATTTGTGGTGTAATTTGCCCTTGAGTCTGATAAAGGTCCTGCAGGTTCCATGTGTCGTTTCTCCAGTATAAGTGCTGAAGGGTACGCAGCCTCCTTGGGTTATTAAAATACTGCAAACAGGACATCACGCCCAGAGACACGCCCAGAGAGGGGGGGGGGGGGGGTGAAATATGTGCTCTTGCTGTAGATTGGGGGGGGGGGGGGGTACAAGGTGATAGAACAGGGACGCTTTCAAGCCATGATCAGGGGAGGGGTGAAAAGAAAGGAGGAAGGGATGGGTAGGGAAGAGAGAGGGGTGATAGAGAGGGAAGGAGAAAGAGGGGTGAGAGAGAAAATAGGGATGTTAACGACTAATCGATAAGCGATTATTCTTCATTACGCATTCACGTCAATCAAGCTTAACAATTAAAAAGATTGTTTTTATTTATTTTGGATGTATTCTGGGTCGTCTAACAAACCAATCTTTCAGAAAACATAACGTAATTATTTAAATTGTCCACCAGATGGCGCTGTATATTTTGAGCTGCTGAGATAAGCTTGGACATCTGCCTACATCCGGGTACCGCCGCAGATACAGCCGGTAACGTGTCATAGGCGCGTAGATGGAGGCGGAGCCAGCGAGGGGGAAAACATTCACTTCGGACGGTCAATTGCAGAAGCAATGTTGTCATTTTGTGGGCAAGTGCCGTTAGCCGTTGCTAGCCATGGGTTTCTCGGCAATAAATAGAGAGGTCTGGGGGTGCTTCCCAATATTCTTCACTCCTCACCTCCTTTCCTCCACTCCTCTCCTCTACCCGTCTCCTACAAGGAAGTATGCAAAATAGCCTGTACGTTACAAGTACAAGTATAGTATACAATGTACCTGACATTGCGGTTTGTGTCGAGACATTAATCAATATGTAACCATTAATACGTAATTAAGATGTAATCAGCGACATTAGATTAAAACACAAAGATCCGTTTCCGGGGCACGGAGGAGAGGTAGTGGAGGAAAGGAGGGTGAATGTTTCGAGTATTGGGACACACCCCTGGGTTATAAATCTGTTTGTCATGCAGTGGCCGGGCCTGATGTTTACCGCTAGGTTACCTGTGCCTTGCCTATGCCCTGTTGCTGAGTTGAAATAATGACCCATTAGCGGGAATAAGTTACAATACAGTTCTGTAACTGCAGGAAAATGTCTCAATTATGATTATACACATGAAGACGATATCCTTGGGCTACATCTGTACTCTTCTAATAGACCATTTAAGTGATGCAGGCAGAGGGAAGAGCCGTTAAATTCACTGAGCCATGTTGTATAGATATAGGCCGTTTCGTCTAAATTCAACATCCATTTAAACGAGTATTGCTCTGTGCTTTCACGTTGGGGAGGATATTTGCATTTTTGCATTCATTATTTTGTGCAGATCCCTTTAGATTTATAAATTGAAAATATGTATTTTTTTTATATATATGTATATTATATATACCCAATAGTCCCAAATAAAATTTAATATACACACTTCATATACACACTACCCAAAACTCCCAAACAAAATTTAATATACACAGCTGTGTATACCTCAGTTCTATATTTGTTAATCATCTTATTTTTATTTTATTATTTTAAATCTATTTAGCGTTTTACACGTTTTCATTCCTTTTTCAAGACTATTCCACAAATTAACTCCTTTAACTGATAATATACATCTTTGTTTTACATTTGTTCTAATCTTTGATTTTGGAAACAAGCAAATTCCTCTTAGTTCATACCGACTCTCTCAGCCTCTGGACACAGTCTGGAAGCATCTTATTTTTTTACTTTATACATTATTTGTGCAGGTTTAAATTCCACCGTGTCTCTAAATTTGAGAGCATGTGAGTTTATAAATAAATTGTTGGTTGGTTCATGATAGTCAGCTCTGTTTACAATTCTTATTGCTCTTTTTTGTAGTATATAAATTGGATTTCTGATTGTTTTGTATGCGTAGTCCACACAGTAGTTAATGTATGGACTATTAAGGAAAAATGTATTTTCATGAACTCTTTCCATTTCAACATTTTCTATCACAATTTGTGTAATAAATAGATATATAGTTAATGGAAGTTAGGACTACTGACTATTCATTCTTTTACAAGAAAGTGTACATCCCTAAGGGAGAGAGAGAGAGAGAATATAAAGGAGGGAGTGAGGGAGAGAAAGCACAAATGAGGGAGAGAGAGATACTAGAAAGAGAGGGATGAAGAGGGGAGCGATGGAGAGAGCAGAAAGGAGGGATGGGGAGGGAGAGCAGAAATGAGGGAGTGAGAATGGAAAGGAGAGAGGGATGGAGAGGGGAAAGAGGGAGAGAGAGAGCAGAAAGGAGGGATGGGGAGGGATGGGGGAGGGACATGATGGCTGGCTTACCGGATCCCCCAGGCCTAGGGTTACCTCCTCCATCAGTCTAGCGTAGGCCAATAGGAACAGAGGGAATAACAGTGTTACAGACAGCCTGGCCCCGCCCCTCCCAGCCCCTCCATACCCAATCAGACCCCACCCCATAATCAACTTCCTCCTGCTGAAGGGCATAGATTGCGGCAGGAAGGAAGTGATGTCGTCTGCTTCCCCACACCCAAATACGGCACAGACAGTGGCTGTGTCCGAATACGACCCCGACACCCTTTTGAGGGCGCATATTTAATTCCACTTCGTCAAAAAGCTTTTTCTCACAAATGGGGGCACTTAAAATACCAGGATGAACCGCTTATTTCCAGGGTTTTGTTGAGGGAATTCAGGAGCACGCATCTGTAGAACTGTGCTCTCATCCGACAATTTCAGTAAGTAACCCGGAAGTAAAAACGTAAAAGACGTAGAGCGTATATGCATATCTATGGTACAAGAGTATTACGAAATATTCTTTTTTATTTTTGTTAATTATATCTTCATTCATAATCTACACTTTATAACAATCGTCATATGTTAACTGATTGATATTCTGAATAATTTTTTATTTTTTAAATATAAATATTACAAACTACTTCCTCACTAGTTTGGAAAGAGTTTTGCAGGATTTCTTTTGCACACTGCTTGCAAAGTGAGGGGACAGGGCACATAGTCAGGGGTCTGAGTGGACAGGGATCAGGGGTCAGGGGTCAGGGGTCGTATGCGGACACAGCCAGTGTGATCACCTGGAGGACACTGCTGAGGAGAGGCAGTACTGTTGGGCTACCACACGCCATCAATCACCGATTTATATAAACGCACGACAGGACTCTGCTCTGATTGGTTCAGATTGAGGTGAGCTCCACAGGTTTTTGGGGGGTACATGAAGCTCCACTCTGGCACAGCTGGTAAATATACAGGAACAGTCCTATAGGAGATGGGCTTTAATGAGGATGAAGACACACACATCATGCTTTACTGGGGGAACGAGGCATGGATGCGTTAAAGCAGCACGCACGCACACACACACACACACACTCCTTAAATACCAACATTTACAGCCATTCAGCACTTTCACAACCACTTGCTGACAGACAGATGGACACCTTGCCTTCAGCAACATGGAGACTCACGGACACAGACAGCATGGGGACAGACACATGGACACAGACAGCATGGGGACAAACACATGGACACAGACAGCATGGGGACAGACACATGGACACAGACAGCATGGGGACAGACACATGGACACAGACAGCATGGACACAGACACAGACAGCATGGGGACAGACACATGGACACAGACAGCATGGGGACAGACACCTGGACACAGACAGCATGGGGACAGACACCTGGACACAGACAGCATGGGGACAGACACATGGACACAGACAGCATGGGGACAGACACATGGACGCAGACAGCATGGGGACAAACACATGGACACAGACAGCATGGGGACAGACACATGGACACAGATGGCATGGGGACAGACACATGGACACAGACGGCATTGGGACAGACACATGGACACAGACAGCATGGGGACAAACACATGGACACAGACAGCATGGGGACAGACACATGGACACAGACAGCATGGACACAGACAGCATGGACACAGACAGCATGGACACAGACAGCATGGACACAGACACATGGACACAGACAGCATGGGGACAGACAGCATGGAGACACAGCATGGAGACAGACACATGGACACAGACAGCATGGGGACAGACACACGGGGACAGACAGCATTGGGACAGACACATGGACACAGACAGCATGGAGACAGACAGCATGGAGACAGACAGCATGGAGACAGACACATGGACACAGACAGCATGGGGACAGACACATGGGGACAGACAGCATGGGGACAGACACATGGGGACAGACAGCATGGGGACAGACACATGGGGACAGACAGCATGGGGACAGACAGCATGGGGACAGACACATGGACACAGACAGCATGGGGACAGACACATGGACACAGACACATGGGGACAGACAGCATGGGGACAGACACACGGACACAGACAGCATGGGGACAGACACATGGAGACAGACACATGGACACAGACAGCATGGGGACAGACACATGGACACAGACAGCATGGAGACAGACACATGGACACAGACAGCATGGGGACAGACAGCATGGAGACAGACACACGGACACAGACAGCATGGGGACAGACACATGGACACAGACAGCATGGGGACAGACAGCATGGAGACAAACACACGGACACAGACAGCATGGGGACAAACACACGGACACAGACAGCATGGGGACAGACACACGGACACAGACAGCATGGGGACAGACACACGGACACAGACAGCATGGGGACAGACACACGGACACAGACAGCATGGGGACAGACACACGGACACAGACACATGGGGACAGACACATGGGGACAGACACATGGGGACAGACAGCATGGGGACAGACAGCATGGAGACAGACACATGGACACAGACAGCATGGGGACAGATACATGGACACAGACAGCATGGGGACAGACAGCATGGAGACAGACACACGGACACAGACAGCATGGGGACAGACACATGGACACAGACAGCATGGGGACAGACAGCATGGAGACAAACACACGGACACAGACAGCATGGGGACAAACACACGGACACAGACAGCATGGGGACAGACACACGGACACAGACAGCATGGGGACAGACACACGGACACAGACAGCATGGGGACAGACACACGGACACAGACACATGGGGACAGACACACGGGGACAGACACATGGGGACAGACACACGGACACAGACACATGGGGACAGACACATGGGGACAGACACATGGGGACAGACACATGGGGACAGACAGCAGGGAGGAGCCTCCAGAGGAGAGTGAGGACATCTGAGACACAAGCAGCACAGACTGATGGATTTAATGAAAAACTGCAACTCCGCATGAGTTGCAACTCCAGCCCACTGTACACTACCCTGTAGAGCAACCCCCATCTAGGGTCCACCGGCCTGCATCTCACATCATAATCACATGATTTCATGCCTATGACACCGTTACATTTTTATATTTCAGGCATTTAGCAGATGCGCTTATCCAGAGTGACTTAACACAGATTACGTTCTTTTACACACAATCTATTTATACTGCTGGATATTTACTGAAGCAATGCAGGTTACATATTGTGCGTACAATGGCCTACCTGAGAATGAAACCTGCCATCTCAGAGTCAGAAGCCCAGCACCCTAACCACTGCACTACCCTGCCATCGCTCCTCAAGAAGCGCGATCATCTATCTATGCCCACACTGTATTCCCACTGTATTCCCACTGTATTCCCACGCTCCGCCAAGTCAGACGCCTAACTCTAACTACGTTTTATTACAACAAGAAACAAGCCGTGTGGGAACATGCGACAGGGGTGAAGTACTGCTCTTCCTAAAAAAGCAAACCTAGAGAACGTTTCTGAGGGTTGGGCCGGTCAGTACTCTTTAACCACACTGAGGGGTCACCATAGGGTTCTATTCTCTGCACAAGCTCTTATCGTTAGCAGTGTTACGCAACATTAGCATAGCACTTCAATCCGAATAGGTGCCAAAGTGATTATTAATAATAATAATAATAAGCCTCATTCACCAAACACTCTACGAACAAATTTGTTCTCAAGACTTTCTTTAAAACGTTTTTTTACAAACATTTCGGGATTAACTGATGTTTGCGTTCTGAGCGTCCGTTCTACACAAGAAAAAATCCCAAATAAGAAAACATTCATAGAAACGTTCATAGAAACGCTCTAAAGAAAGTCTTAAGAACATGGCTGGCGAATGAGGCCCAAAGTCCCCCACAGTATATAAGACTTAAACTACAGTACGCAGGGTTGCGAGAGGCGGCAGGGGTTTTGTTGACCGAGGGACCGGTGTGTACTGTAAGAATCATGGGCGTGTCATCCAAACCAATTACACACATTCAAGACCTGGGGCAACACATGCCCCCCCCCACCCACCCCAACCCACCCCACCCCAAAAAATCTCACCATCGCTGCGCTGGCTGCCTGCACTCCCTCCGCTATGGAAACTGTGACAGGGGTCCGAATATCCGGGGGGGAACCCGGCGGGCACGTAGGGCTGGTAGGGGAACGGTTGGCCCCCCAGTGGCCAGGGGCTGGCGGCGGGAGGGGGGGGGTAGGGGGGCGGGGGCGTCCTGCTCCAAGCCCCCGCCGCTGGACCCCTCGTTCAGGTTCAGAGAGGCCATGTCTGAGAAAACAAACAAAACGAAATGTTATAGAGATCAGTCACGACGAGCCTTATAGGGTTACAGTCGCTGCAGGCGGTAAGGACGGCGGTAAGGACGGCGGAGGTGGCGGTACTTTGGCACAGGTCGCCGAAGGTGTAGTAGCACTGCTCGGAGAAGGTGATCTTGTTGACGGTGTGTCTTAGGTAGCCGTGTTTCAGCAGGCTGCTGGCGTACTTCCTGGCGTCCCGCCGGTCCTTAAAGCCCTCCACCCGCGAGTACAGCCAGTCCACCACGTCCGCACCTGAGAACGAGGCCAGGTAAACCAGGTAAGAGTAATTACACCCCCCCCCCCCTCCACCCGCGAATACAGCCAGTCCACCACGTCCGCACCTGAGAACGAGGCCAGGTAAACCAGGTAAGAGTAATTACACCCCCCCCCCCCCCTCTCTCTCTCCACCCGCGAGTACAGCCAGTCCACCACGTCCGCACCTGAGAACGAGGCCAGGTAAACCAGGTAAGAGTAATTACACCCCCCCCCCCCCCCCCTCTCTCTCCACCCGCGAGTACAGCCAGTCCACCACGTCCGCACCTGAGAACGAGGCCAGGTAAACCAGGTAAGAGTAATTACACCCCCCCCCCCCCCCCCCCTCTCTCCACCCGCGAGTACAGCCAGTCCACCACGTCCGCACCTGAGAACGAGGCCAGGTAAACCAGGTAAGAGTAATTACACCCCCCCCCCCCCCCCTCTCTCTCCACCCGCGAGTACAGCTAGTCCACCACGTCCGCACCTGAGAACGAGGCCAGGAGTGTTTCACAAAGCAGGATTACTGAGTTAGCTGGATAACTGCACTGAGTAAGAGAAGCAGGATTACGGAGTTAGCTGGATAACTGCACTGAGTAAAACCCGGAACCCTCACAAATCTGGAACATGGACTGAAGTAAAAAAGCTGTTCCGGGTGTTTTACTCAGTGCAGTTATCCAGCTAGCTCAGTAATCCTGCTTCTCTTACTCAGTGCAGTTATCCAGCTAGCTCAGTAATCCTGCTTTGTGCAGGTAAAGCAGGCAAGAGTAATTATACCACCCTGTGGTTTCCCCCTTTTCCCTCCCAAACGTATGACATCAGTGGCTCCGCCCCCAGCCCTCCCCCTCCACTGATGACAGCGTTGGCTCCGCCCCCCAGCCCTCCATCCCTCTCCTTCCTCACCGATGACAGCGTTGGCGATGGTGATCTTGAGCCACATCCTGTCCCTGATCTCCAGGCCCGACTCGGGCAACTGCATCACCTTGACGATGGTTGTCATGTCCGTCTTACTGACTGACAGGGGCAGGTCGTCAAACTCTAGGCACAACAAAGAGTTGGAGGAGCCCCGGTTACACCACTGCCCCCTACAGGCAACAAAACGCACTGCACACTTCAGTGATGTCGATCTCCATGTTAGAATAGCAGGCCCATTCACAGAATTACAAACTGCTTGTGAAAATGAACCACAGTGTGGCTAAAGTCACAGGTTTGGTGTTGAAATGTTAAGGAACTGGATAATACATTATATTTACCCACCTTTGCGTAAAGAAACAAGCGCTATTAAAACTGCGATCGATCTAATTTCACTGTGGCTGTGTACTGTAAGCTTGGGCCGTTTACTTCACCTGTGTGAAATCAGGCACAGATTGATACAGGTGTGTTAGAAAGGTGTGTTAAAGGTGTGTTAGAAGTGCTTCACCACGGCATTTTCTCATTGCTGCCTTTCTGTCTACCCAATTCATCATATCTTTCACTCCCAACTAGTTATTTTTCTCAGATAAAAAAACATGTTTTTACGTTCAAAACTACTGGCAGGTCTTTGATTGTAATTGCCGGTAAAACTGCAGGCGTTTCCATCTTTGGAGCGTTATAAATCTGTGAGCAGACAGCAGGGAGGCGGAGCTCCTGGGGGTTAAAGGTCAGCTGTACCGTAATGAGGGTACGGTCCCGTCAGGGCGGTGGTGTGGGAGATCCAGGCCGCGGGGTCAATAGGTCGCACAGGTTCCGCTGGAGGAAAACCCCACACAGACAGGCTTCAGATTTACCCCCGTTTGATTCATAAACCCCACACAGACAGGCTTCAGATTTACCCCCGTCTGATTCATAAACCCCACACAGACAGGCTTCAGATTTACCCCCGTCTGATTCATAAACCCCACACAGACAGGCTTCAGATTTACCCCCGTCTGATTCATATCTAACAGTGTGTGTGTGTGTTAGTGATCTTATTCACATCTGAGTGTGTGTGTGTGTGTATTAGTGATCTTATTTCACATCTAAAAGTGTTCGGATGAGATAGTGTGTTAGTGATCTTGACCTCTGAGAGTGTGTTAGGATTATATGGTGTGTTATTGTTAGTATACAGTGGTGTTAGCAGTACAAAAATAGTATAAAATAGCAGTACAACATCAGTAACCTGATGAACCACTGTTATTAGTAGTAGCGATATTTCTGCATGGCAAATAATTTACTTGTAGATGTAGTAGTGTAATAGAAAAACAACAGACCCAACTGTCATGATATGCACACTGCTTGTTCTGAGTAATTGACTCATTCATTGAAAGGGGCATGTTCAAAATAATAGCAGTGTGGAGTTTAATTAGAGAATTCATTCATTCTGTGAAAAAAAAACAGTTAAAAAACAGGTAAACCATCACTCTGCTGCCAGAAATACAGTAGATATGGATGGATAACTTGAAGGGTTTCTTCTCCTGACTTATTTTTCCATAGAGTTCAACAGGAAACTTTGTCAGGAGAAACAACCCTTCAAGTGATCCATCCATATCTACTGCATATCTGGCAGCAGAGTGGTGGTTTGAGGCTCGTTTGATACCTCAGACCCTTGTTGCCTTACAGCCATTTAGCCAACCATGTGTTCCATACTATTCCCGTGTAATTTACAGCTTAATCTAGTCCCACCCACCAATTCCCATAGAGATCAATTCAAATGCAGAGAGGTTATAGTATTGCTTCTAAGAGTACCTGGAAATAAGATATCAGGAGTCTTTTGATATCCTTTTATACAGAATCATGATGGGATCACCTGTTTACCTGTGGAATACCTGTTTGACCTGTTTTTTTCACAGAATGAATGAATTCTCTAATTAAACTCCACACTGCTATTATTTTGAACATGCCCCTTTCAATGAATGAGTCAATTACTCAGAACAAGCAGTGTGCATATCATGACAGTTGGGTCTGTTGTTTTTCTATTACACTACTACATCTACAAGTAAATTATTTGCCATGCAGAAATATCACTACTACTAATAACAGTGGTTCATCAGGTTACTGATGTTGTACTGCTATTTTTTTGAACACCACTGTACATACAATGCAAAGTGACACATTTTTTGTTGTTTTGACTATGTTCCATTACATTGGATTTGAAATTATGCTGGAATAGTATGGAACACATGGTTGGCTAAATGTCTAAGTCATGAAGGGCCTGAGGTATCAAATGAGCCTCAAACCATCACTCTGCTGCCAGATATGCAGCAGATATGGATGGATCACTTGAAGGGTTGCTTCTCCTGACACATTTTCCTGTTGAACTCTACGGAAAAATAAATGTGTGTTGGGTGTGTTTGGGGTCATGTGTGATAATGTGTGTGTTAATGCAAGTGTGTGTATCTGTGTGAATGTGTGTTAGTGTTTATATTTTAGGGGTCTCACCACGGGGGATTGTGAAATACGAGCGGGGGGAGGGGTCCCAGCACTTAGCCACGGTCAGACTGATGGGGCTACAAGAGAGAAACACACACAGGGTCATTCTCATTGGCTATCAGGGGAGTCAATCATCCTCTTAGCCAATCAGGAGGGACATCCTCTCTCCGATCAGCCAGTCAGCATCTCATTGCTCACCCGGTCTTAGAGACGATCTCCCGGAGGATCCGCACAGCGTCGTCGTTGCTCATGTTCTCAAAGTTCACATCGTTCACCTGCGTGACAAAAACAAGCGCGTTTCGCAAAGTGGGGCCACATCGCCCAAACGCCATTTATCACAACAGAGAAACTGTTGGATCTGTGGCCTAAAAAAGTGTAAAGCGCACACCCATACACACACACACACACACACACACACACACACACACACACACACACACACACACACACGTCGTAAAACATCCAACCACGGTGGACCTCGGGATCAAGTTTTCCTCTCTCTAACGCGCTTAAGGAGAAAACATGATATTTTAATAATCCCCATTAATAATACATATTCAATTTCAGTATTTCATATCCCTGAGGGGGGAGGGGAGCTTCATTCATTCAAACCTTAGCTGTTTATACGGCCACTCGATAAGGATTAACTTCTACAGAAATATCTGATACCAGTCAAAATAATATTCACACCAGACACACACACACGCACACACACACACACACACACTTACTACAGCGTTGATACAGTCAGTGAGAAGCTGTGTTTTCTTTTGGTTTTATAAAAACAGGTTTATGGACAGAAACATCCCTCACCTGTAACAGCTTGTCTCCTGATGGACAGAAAAGTCTCTCACCTGTAACAGCATGTCTCCTGACAGACAGAAAAGCCTCTCACCTGTAACAGCATGTCTCCTGACGGACAGAAAAGTCTCTCACCTGTAACAGCATGTCTCCTGACAGACAGAAAAGTCTCTTACCTGTAACAGCATGTCTCCTGACAGACAGAAAAGTCTCTCACCTGTAACAGCATGTCTCCTGACGGACAGAAAAGTCTCTTACCTGTAACAGCATGTCTCCTGACAGACAGAAAAGTCTCACCTGTAACAGCATGTCTCCTGACAGACAGAAAAGCCTCTCACCTGTAACAGCATGTCTCCTGACGGACAGAAAGGTCTCTCACCTGTAACAACATGTCTCCTAACGGACAGAAAAGTCTCACCTGTAACAGCATGTCTCCTGACGGACAGAAAGGTCTCTCACCTGTAACAACATGTCTCCTGGCAGACAGAAAAGTCTCTCCTGTAACAGCATGTCTCCAGACAGACAGAAAAGTCTCACCTGTAACAGCATGTCTCCAGACAGACAGAAAAGTCTCACCTGTAACAGCATGTCTCCTGGCTCTATTCGCCCGTCAGCAGCCACAGCCCCCCCCCTTCATGATGGAGCCGATGTAGATGCCCCCGTCTCCCCGCTCGTTGCTCTGTCCCACGATGCTGATGCCCAGGAAGTTGTACTTCTCTGAAAGGAAGTTTAAAAAGGGGTCAAAGGTCAGTTGCCACATCCCCTCTCCCCTGTAATTAATGAAGAGTGGGCTGGGCTTGATCAGACCTGATATGACTGCTGTACAATGCCAGCAGCACACTGATCCACTCAGACATACAACACACAACTGAGGACAGACAGGTGGATGAATAGAGAGGGAGAGGGAGAGACGGAAAGAGAGATACGGAGTGAGGGAGAGAGAGAGGGAGACAGAGGGAGGGAGGGAGAGAGAGAGAGAGGGAGGGAGGAAGAGAGAGGGAGAGAAACATGTGGAAGGTACCAGGACATAAGGGAGAATTTCTACCCAAAATTTATAAAAATATGTCCAGAATTCATAACTTCAAATGACCAGCAAAACCTCCCCTATTTATTAGGGGAACACAGAAAATTAATTGCATTAGCGGCTAAATATGTAACAGGTTGCCATAAACAGAAGGATAACCAGTGATTATATTTGTGTATATTTATCTGTACACTGTATGTCTACATCTGTGTTTATGTGTTCAATTGTGTTCTTTATTCTGTGCTTTGGCAACATAAGATGCATCTTGTCATGCCAATAAAGCTTTTGTGAATTGAATTGAATTGAGAGAGGGTCTTACCCATGTTTAGAGTGACAGTAATGGGGGCGGGGTCTTACCCATGTTTAGAGTGACAGTAATGATGTTCAGGCTCATGGTGGAGTCTGTGATGCTACTGAAGGAAGATGACTGTTGGGGAAAAAAGCTAAATTAGTATAAAACACACACACAGAGAACAGCACGTTTAACTGATTGCAATACAGAGTCAGGTTCCTGCCCAACAGAGCTCTCTGCAAGCACTGCAGGGTAACTGCAGGCTAACACACAGAAGAGTGTGTGCAGGCTAAACTCACCCGGTCAATTTTGGCCACTTTCTGCCTCCGTCTCCGTCGCTTGTGTCTGCGCAAGAGTTTAGAGGAGGAGCTCTGCTCTGTGGAGCTGCTGAGTCTGACATCACAGGGAGGGGGGAGGAGTTCAGTTTAAATCTGAATTATGTCATGTCTGAACACACCAATCCGGATTAGATCCAGATTCTAATTCTGCTGAAAACGGCATCCTCCTAAATCCAGCTCAGCTCGCTGCCTGGTTCTGGTAATAAACACGCCACCCACTTTTCAGAGCAAATGAGCTGTAAGAGTTAAATCCAATGAGATTTTGGCGTTTCAGCCAATGAGCTGCATGCGTTTCAGCCAATCAGCTGCATGCGTTTCAGCCAATCAGCTGTGCGTGTTTCAGCCAATGAGTGGCACATGGTTGCCTTCAGTTTCTTACAGTAAATGACATTTAATGTGCTTCTCTTATCTGACCCCTGACCCCAGCACGGCAGATTCAGACTGCGCTAAACAATGACCTGCTGGTGTCGTCGTCTTCCTCGCTGTCGATGAAGGAGCTCGACTCCAGCTCGCTGCTCATCATGGAGGAGCTGTCGTAGCCCATGGCCGAGTCCCGCGCCAGGCGGTCTGTTTTGGTGTGCCCGTTCACGCGGGGGACTGAGGAGGTAGAAACACCACAGAGCAAGAGTGCTGTTAGTCCTCCAGTAGGAGGGGTCTCCAAAGCATCCAATTCAGACCCACATTTATCAGCTCATGAGACGGTTTCAGGAGACTTATTTGTGCAAGCTAGCTGCATATTAGACTGCCTCCTGCCTGCTATTCACAAAGAATGTCAGCATGAAAACTCAGGAGTCTCTTATCATTGCTGAGACAGGCCCACTAAACCAATCAAAAAATAAGAGGAATATTAGGTCTATGCCTTTCCCAGTTCAGACTTTTTGCTCTCAAAAGGAAACTATTGCTAGCACCTTATTGATTATATCAGCCATTTGTTGGTGTTGTCAGTAATTTTTAACAACCTGTCATTAGCCATCAAGCATGTGGCAAACATACAGGTAGTTATTCATGCAATAAAATTGCAAGCTGTCGAGATTATTTCTTGTGTAAGCGGAAACCACATAAGTATATTACAACCATGTGGACACATATTTATGGAAATAAAATCATGTTAATTCCCTACAATGCTTTAGATGTTGCCTGCCTACTCTAAACTCTAAAAACAATAAAAGTTGTTTCTGAAAACTTAAAACCACCTTCTCTCGTCAGCTCAACAAGAAAAGTTGGTAGAGGAGGTTGTTGTAATGACAGAAAATTCTGGAGAAATGTACCTGCTATTCATGAATCACATGTCCTGCGCATGTATGCACTCCTCAAACATAAATGCTGGAATGATTAACAAACGGCAAGTATATGGAGAAATCAGCATGGACCACTTGCTTCAGAATTCAGAGCTATGACTTAAGAGTAAGAAACTTGCTTTAGAACTCAATGCTGTGATTCAACAGTAAGAAACTTATTTTAGAAGTCAGAGCTATGATTTAACAGTAAGAAACTTGCTTTAGAATTCAGAGCTATGATTTAAGAGTAAGAAACTTGCTTTTGAACTCAATGCTGTTATTCAACAGTAAGAAACTTGCTTTAGAATTCAATGCTGTGATTCAACAGTAAGAAACTTGCTTTAGAATTCAGAGCTGTGATTTAACAGTAAGAAACTTGCTTCAGAATTCAGAGCTATGATTCGACACTGAGAAACTTGCTTCAGAATTCAGAGCTATGATTCGACACTGAGAAACTTGCTTCAGAATTCAGAGCTATGATTCGACAGTAAGAAACTTGCTTCAGAATTCAGAGCTGTGATTTAACAGTAAGAAACTTGCTTCAGAATTCAGAGCTATGATTCGACACTGAAAAACGTGCTTCAGAATTCAGAGCTATGATTCGACAGTAAGAAACTTGCTTTAGAATTCAGAGCTATGACTCCACAGTACTTTGGGTGTGGTCCTGCTGCCTCCATCTTAGGACAGACACACAGACACAGAAAAGGTCATAAACACAGTGTGGAATTCAGAGAGGCGTGGGAAAAAATGGTGTGAGAGTGAAAAGAGAGAGGGGGTCAAAACTGAATTCAGAGAAAGAGCGAGAGAGGGAGAGAGAGAGAGAGAGAGAGTGAGAGGGAGAAAGAGAAAGTGGTGGGGGAGATGGAAAACAAAGAGATAGATCTCCATAGAGATTAATCATCATAACTCCCATACATTCTGCTTATGAAAAAATAAAAAAGTTAAATGCTAAGTGAGGAGAAGCTGTAGGAAATGAGACTGAAAAGAGAAGCATTTATGAGGAAATGGAGATGGAAGGAAAAAAGGCCAGCTTATCCTCTGAGGCTCTCTCTCTCTCCCTCTCCCTCTCCCAGAGAGCCCATGGGGACTGGCAGAGCACACGTCTAATTGGCCATTATCTAGGGCCAGTGAGGACTCAGGAACATTCAGAAACTCAGTAATTACCACTTATGCTCAGTCCGAATCAGAGCCCTATCTACTGCGTCCTGTTTACTGTGTACTAGCGTACTGTATACTGCTTACTGCATACCCTTTAGTGGCATGCAGTATGCAAAAAAATATCCTCCGTACTATTATCAGCAAAAACCCAGAAATAAGTATATCATCCAGGGATATTAAGAACACTCAATTTTCAGAATTGTCGCATACTAAACAGCTTTTTAAAAATGCATACTCAACTGGCAAAAATGTATCCTCAATAGTAGGCAAGTGCGCCAAAGTCCTGAACCCCAGATACTTAACCCCTCCCCCCTCCCCCATACGTACAGGGACGTGGGCGTGGCTGGGTCTCAGGGTGGCACCGGATTGGCTGGAAGGGTCTGGAGTGGCAGTGGGGTCTCTGTGAGCCTTGCTGATTTTGGAGTCTCCGAGGACGACTGAAACACTCCAGTAATTTTGGGGTACCCATTGCTGCAAACTCCCACCCCCTCCCCCCAAAATATCCTACAGCTCACTACGCAAACATGCGAACACTCTCAAACACACACCGCTTCCTGAAAACCACCAAGCAACGCACACACATACGTGCCCCCCCTCCCACCCACACACACACACACACACACACGCTCACTGCTTGCCGCGAGCACCCAGCAACATACACATACACACACACACACACACACACACGTCTATTTACTCTACAAGATCACCAAAGAACTACAGTAAAGGCCTTCTCCGCAGTGTTCTGTGTAGACAGGCCCACACAATCAACTGTAAAAGGCCCCACAAGCAAACACACACAGCAGAGACCTTAATGGCCACCAAGCGAGGACACACACACACACACACACACACACACTTTCATCACTCTCACTTGCAGACACTGTGGCTCAGCAAAATGTTTTGCTCAATGTCTCTGCAACAATAGTCCACACTCAACCCGTGTGTTTGCACGCACACAAATCTCGAACAAACGTTCCCTTTTATTATGACCGTGCAGAGAACAAGGCCCCGGTTTATTGGCGGACTGCAGGCTCCAGCTCTTATCTACAATGGAGAAAGAGAAAGGAGGGAGCAGAGAGGAAGATGGAGAATGAGAGAGGAGAGAGAGAGAGAGAGAAATCGTTTTGACTCAATTCTGTACGGTAGATCTCGGAGGGTCATGGCTGGAAAATGCGGCGTAAAAACAGCCCAGCAAAAGCCTGCTCTCCAAACATCTGTACTCAGCTGCGGCGCACGCTTGAAATTTCTCCCGCGACGTCACTCAGCGACGGTCGGTGCGGCCCGACGGCAGCCAGGGAATGCAATCCATTTAAGACTAGCATCACAAAAGCAGCGTCGAAACCGCAAACAGAAGCAATCCATAAATCAAACATGTTTCTGGCTCAGAAATCAGCATAACACCGTCGACTTAACAGCCTCCATAAGTCCAACGCTTTAAACTGCCCATTAGGCTACTAATATTAAATTCTGGCAAAAGTATTCTATTTCATATGTTATCAACAGAAAATCATTATTTTAACAGGCTAAAGCACGCCATATGTCGCAGATTCACGTGACAGGCGCTTTTGTGGGGGATAGATATTGTTTTATTCGAAGTGATAAAGAACAATCACTGTGATTTCAATCAGACATTTACATACAATTTCAGCTATAGATAATAGCCGAATGTTTAGTTTTTTTATCATACATGGCAACAGGCGTTTTGCGTAGTATTAGTAGGCTAGCTTACTGTCCACGTGAAATCACAACTGCCAAGAATAAGTAGGCTAACTATTGCCAGAAGATGGAGACATCATCATAAAAACCCGATGCTGAAAGACTGATTAGAAAAGCGCGAACTAAAGTAGGCTATGTCTGTGGAATGAAATTACGAATTTGAAAGACATTCTTCAAAATTCGCGCATAATCACAAATTAGTTAATTTTATTTTGCATTTACAGTATTAAGGGCGCCTGGGGCGATAGGTAGGATTCTAGGTTTTGTTTTGATACACTGTCAAAATACTTGAGCATAGGACGCCACAGGGAGTGTGAAAAACGATAAGTGGATACCGGGGAATGTTTGTTTGCCCCGCAGTCAGGGAACGGTTCCGTTCCGCCGTGTCACTTCGATTAGGATCATATTTCTTACAGGTGCCTGGCGTGTCTGGGACAATTTCACGAGCGGAAGAAGCGTGTTCATGTCACTGCGGCATCATACTAAATAGGCTAAAAACCCTTTGACATGTTGCCTGGTAGGCTATTACTAGATTTCCAACGCACACTTATGCAGATCGCCTATATTTAGGTATGCAGTCAGAGTTTAGACAAACTAATATAAATAATATAGGCTTAACTCTTTAACATTTTGTGGGAGCCAAATTAGTGACTGCATGGTTAGCTACAGCGATAACTGAGAATCCCTGGTTCCGAGGCTAATTGATTTTACACTTGTTTTACACAAGTCGTCCAGTCGGCTATTTTTTCCATGCAATTTGTAAATCACCCCTAAGTAAGACTGTTCGCTAAATTACTATATGCTATATATATATATAATATACTATGTGAAGCTCCGTCATACAGTTCGGCAGCATCTCGTCCACATATAGTTTCCCTGTCCCGCGTGGGTCATTGAGAATAATGCTGTGCCCACGGCACTTTCATCTCCGTACAAAACCCTCCGTATCTGCAGCCGCACATTGCGTAAAGACAATGTTTAACATAGCCTAAAACACAAAACACAACCGTATAAAGCTTCAGTGAATTACTGGACGAAAATAGAACCGCTTACAAAATATCTAATATAACGGTAAAACGAACGAACTTAAAATTATGGATCCGTATCAATTTATTCATGAAGTATCTATATAGGCCTACCACAAATCAATATATAATGTTTATTTATACGTTACATTTATACATCTGCCTAAGGCACCGTCCCAAAAACAGCAACACATTTTAAACTATGTTGGCGTCGCTAATATCATCTCTATGTCTGTGCTTCTAAACTTGCGCTGTAGCTACTTTTAAATGCTTTCTTTTGCACAAAGTTAATGGAAACAAATGCAGTCTTACCTCCCTAGTCGATGACCGAGCCTACAACTAGAGCGCATCAAGGCGCAGCCAGCTCCCTCATCATATCGAGAGCGCGCAGCAAGCCTGCCCCCCACACAGGCGCAGCCCCGCACTCAGCGCATCGTATGCACTACCATTTCTCACCGACCAATGGCGTCGCGGGATTTCACAGAAGAGAGGACGCGATTCTTCCGCGCAATAAAAAGAAAATCTGACCCTGCGCGAGCCAGAGCCACAGCAAGAGCAGGTGCGTGCGCGTACCAACAGGTGATTATTACTGTGCGATGTTCGCTGGCACACACACACACACACACACACACACACACACACACACACACACACACACACACACACACACACACACACACACACACACACACACACGGGCTACTTCTTAAAGAGATAAATACCAAGCACGTTCCAGTATTTATCTATGGAATGCCTTGTGCCAATAAGCACGGATAGATCATAGTACAACGTTTACAAAAAAAAAAATGAACACGCCTCCTATAGTTTTAGGAATTTCATATCACATTTCCTATTTTAAAGGTTTCACAGCCAAAGTAAATGCCAAACTGACTGGTTCAAATCAACGAACAGCTAAAACAAATACAAGCATATCTATTTCAGCTCATGAACGAGCCTATCTTTCTATGCGACTAATTTTAATTCCAGTTGAGATTACTCAGGCAGGTCTGTCTGCATGGACAGACCCAAGAATAGAAGGCAGATTGTGTGTGCAAGCAGCCCTTCGGTAACAGGTAATTACAGGTGGCGAGCACTTGCTACTGGCAATGAAACAGATCCTCACACATAGCCCACACATTTGCCCCTGGGCCAGACACCCATCCACACCTCACAAATAACCCAAAAGCCGTACATTATTCATTCCTTTCGACTCCTTTAAAAAGGGCACAGGAAGGATAGGTTTACCGCCATATGCGCTGTCACTCACAACGTTTTGTTCACACAACTGTGTATTATCAAAAACTCAAAACGCCAGACTTACAGGCTGCTCACCCAATTTAGCAATTAATCAATTTATCCAATACGTCTCCAGGTACTGTAGCACAGACGGAGAAATGATAATAATAATAATAATAATGCATGGCATTTATATAGCGCCTTTCTAGATACTCAAAGCGCTTTACAATGATGAGGGGGAAACTCGCCTCTACCACCACCAATGTGCAGCACCCACCTGGGTGATGCAACGGCAGCCATTTTGCGCCAGTATGCTCACCACACATCAGCTGAGGTGGAGAGGGAGAGAACAATTTTTTTTAGCCAATTAAACTGGGGGATGATTAGGTGACAGATTGAATGAGCCTGGGTTGGGAGTTTAGCCAGGACACCGGGGAAACCCCTACTCTTTACGATAAGTGTCATGGGATCTTTAATGACCACAGTGAGTCAGGACCTCGGTTTAACGTCTCATCCGAAAGACGGCATCTCCTACAGCACAGTGTCCCCATCACTGCACTGGGGCATTGGGGTTTATTTGACCAGAGGGAAGACTGCCCCCTACTGGCCCACCAACACCACTTCCAGCAGCAACTTAGTTTTCCCCAGAGGTCTCCCATCCAAGTACTAACCAAGCCCACAACCTGCTTAGCTTTAGCCATTCAGCAGGCGCAGATTGCATAGTGGTATGGCTGCTGGCTAAATGGTCATTAAAAAGTAAGCGTACATTATAATTGCAGTAAGTCATATTTGCGAGAAAGGGTATAGCAGGCGTTGCCACCACCCGTTTCTTGACAATCCGAACCCTTAATTATGCAACTGGATCAAATTTCCTGTGTTGCCACAAACTATCTGATTTTCAAAGATAAAACCTGTCCAAACGTGTCAATAGTATTCATTTTTTATACTTGTCGTGTGACCTTATCCAAGGTCATTGAACATGTGACGTTACAAGCTTACATGCGGCTTGTCCAGCGTGTGGAATTAAGTGGAGACACTCTTGCACCCTCCCACGGGGCTGCTTGGACAAAATTATATTATTATAATATTCCTGGGCCCGGGACAGAAATATTTACCACAATATTTACACCACCCCCCCCAGGGGGACAACCTACCCGTGCCCCCCCACCCCCCATCGTATTAACCATTAATCCATAATCATTCAGTCACAAAACAGGGTCAGATGGTTTGTGTCGTCCATTAGAAACAATAATAACCTTAATCTATGAAAAGATCAGCCACTCAGAGAGAGGCTTCAGTTCAAACCGCCTGCGGATCACGAGGTGATTTTCACACGCTCCCCCACCAGCACAGGTGTGAGGAGACGTCTCACAGTCTCTCAGGGAGACGCGCTCACTGCGCACACGCGTGACGGCTCAATCTGGAGGTGTGAACCCGTGAGCGTGCGCCTGGGGCCCGATGATCCTTCTCATCTGTGATCCACATCTACTGCACACGTAACTGATGAAGTTACCGCCGCAGTCAAACGCTGTCAAAAGCTGCCTTCTTGTTGTCTCTAAACACCCGATTTGTGGAGCAACGAGCCAATAAGCATTTAATTTAATTAGCAGAATTACTGGAAGGGTCTTGACGGGCTTTTAAGGGCGGTAAAAGTTGGCGCAGAAATTCTTTCTTTTCCCGCATAGCGACGGCAGCGGGTCCCTGGCGCTCGTATTTAATTAGAGCTGAGAAAGGATGGGGCCCTGAGAGGGTGATAATTACTCCTGCACCACCACCTCCTCCTCCTCCTCCTCCTCCGCTAGCTCCTTATTCAGGGACAGAGCCTCCAGGCGAGACGCGAGACCTGACACACATCGCTGCCGCGATTCCAGAATAACCCCAACGAGCCGCTGCCCCCCCTCCAGCACTACGGAGCGCGACACCGTTACCGCGCGCGGTGCTGCAAACGCGACACACTAAAGGATGCTGAGAGGAAGAGTCTGTTCTGTGAGCTTTATTTTCACCACACAGAGGAGCCTGGGCCAGCATGGGGCCGGCTCAGAGAGGGATATTACATACAGCCTACTGCCAGAGACAACACAGAAATAACAACAGCCCTCTCTCTCTCCTTCGCCCTTTCTCTCTCTTTCCTCTCTCTCTCTCTCTTCCCCTCTACCTCTCTTTCTCTCCTTCTCTTTCCCTCTCTCTCTGCTTTGCCTTCCTCTCCCTCCTGTCACCCTCTTTCCCTCTCTCTCTTCCTGAAATTAAGTCTCTTTTCCCTCTCTCTCTCCCTGAAATTAAGTCTCTTTTTCCTCCCTCTCTCTCTCTCTCTTTATTTTAAACAGTGTGGTTTTATATTAACAAGCCCTTATTTTGATGGCCCATGACACCAGGCAGGGTGTGAAGCCCCAAACTGAGCCTGAGTGCACAGCTGGCCCCCAGGTAACCCTTTCCGTCCTGGGGAGTCCATTCTTACCCTGCACGTATCAGTGAGTTTCTAACAAACATCTGTTTGTTCTTGAGGGCAATTTACAGAGCTCACACATGAGCTTATTACTCACTCTGGACAGGTAGATATTTACTGGGGTGGTTCAGCCCAAGGACCTTGACTGAGATGGTGATAACTCCCCTCCCAGGGGGGGATTCTGACTTAAGGGCAACCCGCTGGTTAAAAGCCTCCCAAGGGGGGATCTGACTGATGGGCAACTCCCGGGTAAAATTCCTGAACAACCTGCCATACCACTGTTCCACAATAAAAACCACAACACAATCAGCACGCACGCACGCACGCACGCACGCACTCACGCACGCACGCACTCACTACG
>CM056378.1:125364132-125396632 GCA_029718625.1 Synaphobranchus kaupii
ACGCACGCGCACACACACACACACACTGCCCCTCGCAACCCTATATACACACACGCATGTGCCACACACGCACACACTGCCCTCACAACCCTATATACACACGCGACGCTACACACACACACACACTGCCCTCACAACCCTATATACACACGCACGCAGTACACACACACACACACTGCCCTCACAACCTATACTACACACGCACGCGCACACACACTGCCCTCACAACCCTATATTACACACGCACGCGCACACACACTGCCCTCACAACCCTATATACACACGCACGCGCACACACACTGCCCTCACAACCCTAATATACACACGCACGCGCACACACACACACACTGCCCTCGCAACCCTATATACACACGCACGCGTACACACACACACACACTGCCCCTCACAACCCTATATACACACGCACGCGCACACACACACACACTGCCCTCACAACCCCTATATACACACGCACGCGCACACACGCACACACTGCCCTCACAACCCTATATACACACGCACGCGCACACACACACACACTGCCCCTCACAACCCTATATACACACGCACGCACGCGCACACACACACTGCCCTCACAACCCTAAATACACACGCACGCCGCACCACACGCACACACTGCCCTCACAACCCTATATACACACGCACGCGCACACACACACACACTGCCCTCACAACCCTATATACACACGCACGCGCACACGCACACACTGCCCTCACAACCCTATATACACACGGCACGCGCACACACACACACTGCCCTCACAACCCCTATATACACACGCACGCGCACACACACAGCTGCCCTCGCAACCCTATATACACACGCATGTGCACACACACACACTGCCCTCACAACCCTATATACACACGCATGTGCACACACACACACACTGGCCTCACAACCCTATATACACACGCATGTGCACACACACACACACTGCCCTCACAACCCTATATACACACGCATGTGCACACACACACACACTGGCCTCACAACCCTATATACACACGCACTGCGCGCACACACACACACACACACACACACACACACTGCCCTCACAACCCTATACACACCACACACACACACACTGCCCTCACAACCCTATATACACACGCACACACACGCACACACACGCACGCGCACGCACGCGCACCGCACACACACGCACACACACGCACACACGCACACACTGCCCTCACAACCCAATATACACACGCAGCGCGCACACACACACACCCACACACTGCCCTCACAACCCTATATACACACGCACAGCGCACACACACCCACACACTGCTCTCACAACCCCTATATAACACACGCACGCGCACACACACACTGCCCTCACAACCCTATATACACACACGCGCGCGTGTATATACACACACACACATACATACATACATACACACACACACACACACACACACACGGCACTGCCCTCACAACCCTATATACACACACACGCGCGCACGCACACACGCACACGAACGCGCACAACCCTTCATTCTTTGCCTTTTTTCCCCCCCTAATTTTATGTGAAGCACATTGAGTTGCAATTGTTATATGTTGTATTGACAGAATCCGCTTTGTTCGCGTTCGTATACATGCTAGAAGTGTCATTTTGAGACCGTTTTAGCTGCCCCATAGAAGTGAATGGAGAGCCACAAATACCCTATTCTGGATTATCACCCCAGAGCAACTAACAAACATATCTCGCCACCATTTGGGACTCATGGCCAGGTAACTACACAACCCAAAGTTCTACCAAAGTTCAGTTGTGCTTTAAGGCTGCAAAAACAGCGCCCCCTTCTGGACTGGAGTTTGACAGCACTGGATTAGAGGTTAAGAGCACCCCTACTGGCCCACGGACACCCCTCCCAGCAGCGGAATTCTCAGGATGTTTGAGCTCAATGGGAATTCTGGAGGTGAAAGTGGAATTTCTGTTTCTGATGGATGAAAACTGTTTTTTTGTTTCTGATGGTTAGGTTCTGCTGAACTGGTAAAGATTATTAACACTCTGACAGAGTTACTCTCACACTCTCAGTGTTACTTACACTCTGTCTCTCGTGCCCTCCTCCTCGCTCGCTCTCGTTCCCTCTCTCTTCGGTGGCTGAGCAAAGACTCGCTGCCCGTCTCTGTGTCCAGGCCATCCCTGCTGCTCACGGCATTGGCACTGAAACACACACACACACACACACAGGCACACACACACACGCACACGCACACACACACAGCTTTAGCAAGTCTGTCATCATACAACAAAATTAGCTCATGTGACATCACTGTGGAGAAAGAAGTTAAACGGAAAGTATCTGAAATTAAGAGTGGAGTTCACACCCCCCCCTCCCCCCCAGATTCCTTCTGCACGTCATCGTAGCGCAGTGTGTGATATCTATAAGAGGAGGTGTGTGATATCTATAAGAGGAGGTGTGTGATATCTATAAGAGAAGGTGTGTGTTATCTGACAGGCCAGGTGTGTGATATCTATAAGAGGAGGTGTGTGATATCTATAAGAAGAAGGTGTGTGTTATCTGACAGGCCAGGTGTGTGATATCTATAAGAGGAGGTGTGTGATATCTATAAGAAGAGGTGTGTGATATCTATAAGAGAAGGTGTGTGTTATCTGACAGGCCAGGTGTGTGATATCTATAAGAGGAGGTGTGTGATATCTATAAGAGAAGGGTGTGTGTTATCTGACAGGCCAGGTGTGTGATATCTATAAGAGGAGGTGTGTGATATCTATAAGAAGAGGTGTGTGATATCTATAAGAGAAGGTGTGTGTTATCTGACAGGCCAGGTGTTGTGATATCTATAAGAGGGAGGTGTGTGATATCTATAAGAAGAGGTGTGTGATATCTATAAGAGGAGGTGTGTGTTATCTGACAGGCAGGTGTGTGATATCTATAAGAGGAGGTGTGTGATATCTATAAGAGGAGGTGTGTGTGTTATCTGACAGGCCAGGTGTGTGATATCTATAAGAGGAGGTGTGTGATATCTGACAGGGGCCGTTTACGCCTCCCCAAAGAAGGTTTATTGTATTATGTTTATTATTGATTACACCAGACAGCGGACAGCGTTCTGACTAAGATGCTTCCTGGCAGCGATGCACTTAATTTAAGAATTGAAGCGTTAATAAACGGTTCTTTTTCTACCATGGCATACGAGGATGGAACTTAACACAGACAACAGTAAAGTGCAGGGTTGCTGTGTGTGTGTGCGCGTAGAGTACAGTATGTGTATGTGTGTGTGTGCTAGAGTTAGAGTTAAAGCAAGCAATTAGATTTGTAGTAATGTATTAATGTTTGCCATGCTGTAATAGAATTTAGTAGTGTTTTTTCGTTAGAACAGGATTAAACTTTTTTATTGTTGTGTAGTTTGCATGTTCTTGCTTCATTATTTTTGCTCCATTATCAATTATCACACAGCAGACGATACTTCAACTTCAACTCGAACGCCTACATTCGCCGTATGGTTACAGCAGACGGGAGATGTTGGATGAATAAAATAAATAGCTACATTTTAACAAGCAGAGAAAGTCTTGACAATTGATTGACTCCAAAATTAGCAATCAGCACCACATGTAAAAATGCAGATTAGCCTCCTGCAAATACACACACAGAGACATTCTTTTCTCTTTTTTTGCGCAACCTGAGCCCTACCTGACGGGCTTTTTCATTTTGTGTGTGTGTAGGGGGGTTAGTGTAGCCTGTGCTTCCTCAGCAGTGTGTGTGTGGGGTGTATTGTGTGTGTGTGTGTGTGTGTGCGCGGGGGGGGTTTGTAGTAGAGTTTCTGTGTGTGTGTGTGTGTGTCTGTCTGTGTGTGGTGGTGTGTGTGTGTGTGCACGTGTGTACCTCAGCAGTGTGTGTGGGTGGGAGGGGGTTTGTAGTACAGTTTCTGTGTGTGTGTGTGTGTGTGTGTGTGCGCGTGTGTGTACCTCAGCAGTGTGTGGGTGGGAGGGGGTTTGTAGTACAGTTTTCTGTGTGTGTGTGTGTGTGTGTGTGTGTGTGTGTGCGTGTGTGTAACCTCAGCAGTGTGTGGGTGGGGGGGTTAGTGTAGGGACACACACAGATGTGCTGGAGGGCGTTCATTTATTAGAGGTGTTAAAACACTACCCTACACCCCCTCGGGCAATCTGTGAGCAGGAAACCTGAAGCCGGTGAGAAAAATGCCTTCAACAGCAAGGCTGTGGTCACTGAGTCTGTACATTGTTAATGTGCGACTTTGTTTTGGGTTTTTTACTCATGTCAGGTATTCAGACAGGGAGTAATTTCGACCTAGAGTGCGGTAAATTTCCAATTTATTGTTTAATTTAATTTCTTCATGCCAATTGTCAATGTACAGATTTTTGTTGATCTTGTCAAATTATTTTAATGCTGTTGTAGCATTTTCTTCAAATTGTTTATTCATGGCCAGTTGTCCGAGGGGGGTCCCTCTCTGGGTAGAGCTGGTTGCTTTTCAGTGCCTTGTGCTGGTAGCAGTGTGGGTCAGCCTGATTCAGATGAACCCAGAATTTGAGTGCTCTTTTTTTCAATTGGCAGCAGGAGGGGGAAGCGGCCTAATTCGGCCCTGCACGCATTATTTGGGGCATTTCTGTGGACATGTAGTGCAGGTTTTGCAGAACTCTAGGTGAAATTTCTCAATTTGATTTTTATCCCATTTTTTGTTTTTGTTGTGCAATAGAGGGCCCCATATTTCACTCCCATATAGGAGAATGGGCTGGCTCTCTCTCTCTCTCTCTCTTACCTGTCTCCCCCCCCCTCTCTCTCTCTCTCTCTCTCTCTCTCTCTCTCTCTCTCTCTCTCCTCTCTCTCTCTCTCTCTCTCTCTCTCTCTCTCTCTCTCTCTCTCTCTCTCTCTCTCTCTCTCTCTCTCTCTCTCTCTCTCTCTCTCACACACACACACACACACACACTCATATAGAGAGAGAGAGGGAGGGCAGAGAGAGAGATAGACTCACCCATCTCTGTGCATAAAATTCTGACAGGTTTCATAATTCAATGAAACAGCAGCAATCTGCCCTACAACACAATGACTGAAGCACTGTATGCTCCTCGTAAACCTCAGGGATTGCTCTTCTGTGAGAGCACATTTCAGCCGTTCATCTTTTTAAAACACTCTAATTTATAGTTTTTTTTGCTCTCCTGCTATTTTTATAATGAATGAACGGGAGCTTTACAGCCTGTTGATAATGTATTATTATGAAAATACTTTATGGTGTAAATACTGTCAGACTGTTAGCAGTACCACGCAGCTACGCAAAAGCAGGCCCGTTTTCATGAAGCTCGGTTGTGTTGGTTGAGGTGAGGGCTGTAAGGATTTCCTTTCTGCAGTCCTCGGTTTCCAGCACTCCTTACTGAATTCTGTGCACACAGCCCCCCCTGGTGGTATACGTGTGTGACTGCACCTGCCCATCTATGCAGCCCCGTTGCAGGTCTCCAAAATTAACACAGAGGAAAGGACAAACCGTCGCTGATCGCTGACTTGCTGAATGCAACTGTAGCAAATTATCCAATATACGCATAATTCAGTATTACACTACAAGGAGTTATATAATTTTATAACATTTTATATCATGTGCACCTGCTGTGTAAACATTAACATTCAGATTTTTGTAGCTTGCTATAATGAATGTGGAGATGCAAGTGCTGTGATATTACGGTGAGTAACTGGCTGCAGTCAGAGCTGATCTTTGCTGTTTTGATTACTTACTGACACTGACCCTTGCTGGCTCCTGAGGAAATGTAGAATTTTAATATTCGTTAATCTGGATTAGTCAAAAGGATTGAAATTGTTAATCAAATTGGCAACATTATCCCAGTGCACCAAATAGAAACAGAGAAGGGGGTTTGCAACATTCACTCATTCACTGAACTGTTTTTGTACAGGAAATGCATAAATTTAGAGTGAGGGAAAACACACTACCATGAATACACTGTATAACTGTATGTGTTGTGTGTATGTGTGTGTCTGTGTGTGCGTGCGTGCGTGCGCGCACAGAGTGGGGGGGATACTATGAGAGAAGCCTGCATTTCCACATGCTTCCACAAGATGGCAGCAGACACAAACAGGATGAAGAGAGGCTCAGCAATACAACCATCAGAGGGCCTGACTGACATACTGACAGCCAAGAGCAACTGACAGAGTAACCGGCCTCCAAAGGGTCCGAGTGTTTAAACACTCAATAAAGCACACTGAGTTGACAGACAGCCTGTTCTGAATATAGTCCCTGCAGTAACTCACGGGCTGCAGTAACTCACAGGCCGCAGTAACTCACGGGCTGCTCTAACTCACAGGCACTGATCCCCGGGGACATTTCTTTCTATATTTAGCTCAGGAACAACTCTGACTATGTGATGAGAATGCACATCTTCTGTCACATCTGCTGTTGCGTAACGGCGTGACTGAGCGTAAGGACAGCCCACCGCCAGGCTCTTAACGCACGACTCCCATCGTGCGTCTATTTATTTATGTATGTATTTCCCTCTGTCCCTCTGGTCTCAGAGCAGAGTGGCTACTGCTGTGTGTGTGTGTGTATGTGTGTGTGTACACATTTCCACAGGCAGGTTTAACTCACTGGAAGGAGGGGGGGTCTGGAGTCGCCGATGCCCCCCGTTCTCTCCAGGGGAGGGGGCAGCTCCGGGTGGACTCTCTGTGCACTGGAAGCCCCCGTCCGACTGCGAGCTTTCTGCCAGTACCAGCTGAGGACGGACAGAGAGACAGACACAGACAGACTTCAAACGGAGCTGGACTGCACAGTGGACTACAGTGACACTGCCTCCATCCCCCACAATGCACCACAATGGACCTGCCTCCCATCATTCTGCAGAAAAAACCCAACCCTTTTAAGGTGTGAGAACACAAATATTTTAGCAGAATGTTCTTAACTGAACATTCTAATGCTGATGTAACAATCGCTGCTGGTAACTGAATGCAATGGAGTTCTAGAACACTGACTTGGAATTCCAAAAAAACCTGCTCTTAAAAGGGTTAACAAGGAGAGCAGGAGCATGTGTGATACTGTGGACATGCCAAAGGGGGCGCCCTGCTGGGAGAGAATGACCAAAGACTAACCTCTCTCACACATACAATACGGAACAATTACCGGAAAAGTTGATCCAGCAATATTCCGAAATGTTCCGTATTGGTAGCGTTCATACACCAACGCTGCCTATGTTGCTAGGATACGTTTGTTTATTTACTACTGAAAAAATAATATATATATTTTTTTTTTATCGTAGACGACCGCGTCTTTCACGGTACCCGACAGATTACGACATATTTCTTCTTCAGCACGGATGCTGAGAAGCTCGACAATTTCTGAGTCACTCCAGTTAGACATAACGTTATAATGTTGCTGTTTAGGCTGTCAGCTTAGGTCGTTTGAGGTCAAGAGGTTTGAAAAAATGAGGCGCAGCTTCGCTGACGTTTTCCTTCAAATACAACAAAAACAACACGTGACATGGCAGCGCAAGAGTGGGGGTTGCCAGATCTGGTAAGACTTTCCAGTCAAATGGCGACTCAAAACTAGCCCAAATGATTGGCTATTTTTAACCGAAATCATCATGTTTCTACTTTTTAAAATAAGTGCGTGCTTTGCGACTTTTCATTTATTACCTGTGACTGCACTTTGAAAGTATCCCAATTTAGCTGAAAAAACTGCGGACATGGCAACACAGATGGGACGTCTTTTGACCTGCTTACGACACTTCTACGTTTGCGGTTGGAAAATGGTATGGCGGATATTTTTCACGGACTGCTAAACAGTGCGCATTAAACAGCACACTTCTGCCAGTGCACTATAGGCAGGAGGCTGGGCGCAGTAGATAGGGCTCTGATTTTGGACCACAGTGCACTGTACGCAGGAGACAGGACGCAGTAGATAGGGCTCTGATTTCGGACACAGTGCACTGTACGCAGGAGACAGGGCGCAGTAGGATAGGGCTCTGATTCAGACACAGTACACTGTACACAGGAGACAGGGGCGCAGAAGATAGGGCTCTGATTCAGACACAGTACACTGTACGCAGGAGACAGGGCGCAGTAGATAGGGCTCTGATTCGGACACAGTACACTGTACGCGGGGAGACAGGGCGCAGTAGATAGGGCTCTGATTCTGACACAGTGCACTGTACGCAGGAAAACAGGACGCAGTAGATAGGGCTCTGATTCGGACACAGTACACTGTACGCAGGAGATAGGGCGCAGTAGATAGGGCTCTGATTCAGACACAGTACACTGTACGCAGGAGACAGGGCGCAGTAGATAGGGCTCTGATTCGGAACACAGTACACTGTACGCAGGAGACAGAGCGCAGTAGATAGGGCTCTGATTCGGACACAGTGCACTGTACGCAGGAGACAGGGCACAGTAGATAGGGTGCAGTAGACAGGGCTCTGATTCAGACACAGTACACTGTACGCAGGAGACAGGACGCAGTAGATAGGGCTCTGATTCGGACACAGTACACTGTACGCAGGAGACAGAGCGCAGTAGATAGGGCTCTGATTCGGACACAGTGCACTGTACGCAGGAGACAGGGCACAGTAGATAGGGTGCAGTAGACAGGGCTCTGATTCGGACACAGCCACTGTAATTTCATTAGTATCCGTGTTTCGCTTCCTCTTTACAGTGTCGCGTATTACCTGAGCTACGCCTCCCAGCTGCTAGCCTACCACCACACAGGGCTGCACTAACGCGTCTATCGCAGAGCGGCCTTCACAGCACATAGTGTTGCTTGTGAAGGGTCGTTTGAAGGGTCCGCTGGAATTCTGCTTCACAGCATGAAACCTCCGCTGGAATTCTGCTTCACAGCATGAAAACTCAGCTGGAATTCTGCATCACAGCATGAAAACTCAGCTGGAATTCTGCTTCACAGCTTCAGACAACTTCACAACTGACAACTGTCCTGGCGAGAGTGTTCGAGCGGTCAATGCCCTGAGAATACACCGGTCTGACTCTGGTTTCCAATCTGCATTTGATATTGGTTTTGCTGAACGGTCAACTTTGCAGAATACAGCGACACATTTTGAATGGTTGAAATAGTTACGTTTAAGTTGAACAGCCTAAAGTTTTAAAACGTTTGTCAGATTACTTGACCCTACTATCAATCAACCAGAACTTCTCAGCAGTTTTACATGACATAACGTTCACTCCACAGAGTCACTTATCCTGAGAGGCTTACTAAAGTATAATGTTCACCAAACAAACTAACAATGAATAATGTATACAGATAACCTATCTTTAGTCAGATATGGCTGTAACACTATTATATATAGCACTATTATCCCCAAAGGAAATCCAAAAGAAGGAAGGAAGATAGGGACTGTGATGGAGTCTGACGATACGGGTTACTCACTCAAATCATGTCCGTTACCCTTCCTGTAGCATTGCATAACAACAATAAAAGCACTTCCTGTACGGGCTTCATCTTGCCTGTATCCCTGGATAAGAGTGTCAGCTCAATACTGAATGTAATGTAAGGTGTTTTTACACAGCGCATATCCCTGGATAAGAGTGTCAGCTCAATACTGAATGTAATGTAAGGTGTTTTTACACAGCGCATATCCCTGGATAAGAGTGTCAGCTCAATACTGAATGTAATGTAAGGTGTTTTTACACAGCGCATATCCCTGGATAAGAGTGTCAGCTCAAAACTGAATGTAATGTAAGGTGTTTTTACACAGCGCATATCCCTGGATAAGTGTGTCAGCTCAATACTGAATGTAATGTAAGGTGTATTTACACAGCGCATATCCCTGGATAAGAGTGTCAGCTCAATACTGAATGTAATGTAAGGTGTTTTTACTGCATGCGACGTGCATCCCGGTGCTCTGATTGGCCCAATTAAAATGCGACCTGCTGCGCTGCTCACTGCAGTCATGCTGTAGGCCAAGAAAATATTTTGAGATGGGCGGGGGCTATGGAAGGGGCGGGGCTATAAAACAGGTGGGGCCAGGGAAGGGGCGGGGCCATAGAACAGGCAGGGCCAGGGAGGGGTGGAGCCAGGGAAGGGGCGGGGCCAGTGTTTATCACACTTACCCATGACACCACTCTTCCATTGAAGCAGGGCAGCTTGGTGTTATCGTCAGAGATCTCTTCCTTGACAACACTGTAGATTGGAGAGGGAGAGTGAGAGAGAGAACACACACACACACACACACACACTCACACACACTCACACACACTCACACACACTCACACACACTCACACTCACACACACACACACACACACACACACACACACACACACACACACACACACACACATAGAGCATCCAGGAATGCTTTCTTGCTTCCAATGTATTAGCAGGGCCAAGACATTCCTAAAATGAGTCACGCTTGAAGGGTGGAATTTTCCACTTATTCTTCAACCACTCTGTCCAGGTGACGCAACAGCAGCCGTGCAGCCGCAGCACGTTCCAGTCCACTCGCGCATGCATGCAGATTGTTTGTGCATGCGCCCGTTCTATCTCTCCTCATGTGTGTGAGTGTGGGACTCAACCGCGTGTGTGTGTGTGTGTGCAGTATGTATAGAATTTTGTGTAATATGTGCCTGTAATATGTGTGTGTGTGTGTATGTGTGTGTGAGAGAGTGTGTGTAAGTTTGTGTAAAAACATGTCCCTGTAATGTGTGTGTGTATGTGTGCATGTGAGTGTGTGCAGTATGTATATAATTGTTTGTAATATGTGCGTGTGTGTGTGTGTGTGTGTGTGTGTGTGTGTGTGTGAGTGGGTCTCTTCCACACTAAATCCCTGGCTGCAAATACGCCCCCATGACCCCTGACCTCCAGAGTCGTAGGTCACGGCTGTCACACCTGCTGCTGCGGGAGGGGGGGGGGGCACAGAGAGGTCACACGCAATACCACCAGCCGCCTGGCAGGGGGGCAGCGGTGAGCTGAGACTGCTTTCACACAAATCCACAGCTCATCATTCTGCAGCCGGCATGCGGGTGCTAACTAATGTCTGCTTGCTAATGTGACGCCCGAGCGTCAGCCCCGTAGGCGTTACAATTCCAGCCCCGTAGGCGTTACAATTCCAGCCCCGTTCCCAGGAGAGCCGCCCGCGAGCACAATTCCGGGCCGCTCCACACTGCCAGTGGCGAGCGGCGAGTCGCACTGGCGGCAGATCGGCGAGTAAGACGACGACACTGTCGGCTCTGTAACAGCCTACCACAGATCCACTCTCTCCAGCACTTTCCCACAAAGCACTGCGGCTAACACAACAACATCTGCGCAAGAAAAATAAAATAAACACGACTGCTAGAAGGTTCATTAGGATACAAGTTGGACGACTACACACCCGCGAGTTCCAGCACAGCCAAACATGCCGCTGAAATTTCTGCATATTCACACATACATACACACTATATGACTGAGTCTTGTCCGGCTCAGTGTGAATTACTTTACAGCAAAATAAATAATCATTTGTTCAAATATCAAAGGATTACACATTCAAAATAATATTTAATAAAACTGAATATAAACTCCTCAAAAAAAGTTCGGAAACGTTATTTCGGTCGATTATTCCTCCCCTTTAATAATACCAATTGGTATTGTATTTTATATCGTTGGAAAGCCTGATTAGTCACCTTTACAACGAGGTACAACTTGTAAGGATCATGCATTCGTGGAATGAGCAACACAGCTAACCGTGTGGGTAGCGGCCCAAAAAAAGTGCCAAAATCTCCTGCAATATTCTTCTGTTGGTATTCACTCTCGTTTTGAGCTTCAAGTGCTGGCAGGTGTATGCCAGTCAGATTGCTGCACAGATCGCGTGACACCTTTCAATGGGGGCAGTGTCATGGTGTGGGGCGGTATCTCTCTCACAGGCAAAACAGAACTTGTCATCATTGAAGGCAATCTCAATGCAGTGAGATATCGGAATGAGATTCTGGAGCCAGTGGCGATCCCATATCTCCAGAATCTGGGACCTAACTCCATCCTCCAGGATGACAACGCTCGCCCCCACAGAGCCAGGATCATCACAGAGTACCTCCAGAATTTGGGAGTGGAGAGGATGGAATGGCCTGCCGTGAGTCCAGACCTCAACCCAATTGAACACCTGTGGGATCAGCTTGGGCGTACTGTACGTGCCAGAGTGACCAACGCAACCATGTTGGCTGACTTGCGGCAAATCCTGGTTGAGGAATGGGATGCCATCCCACAGCAGTGTGTGACCAGGCTGGTGACCAGCATGAGGAGGAGGTGCCAAGCTGTTGTGACTGCGTATGGATCTTCCACACGCTACTGAGGTCC
Organism: Synaphobranchus kaupii; assembly: GCA_029718625.1. Classification (NCBI taxonomy): domain Eukaryota; kingdom Metazoa; phylum Chordata; class Actinopteri; order Anguilliformes; family Synaphobranchidae; genus Synaphobranchus; species Synaphobranchus kaupii. The sequence goes on from CM056378.1 coordinate 125,376,412, forward strand.
CTGACAGTGTAAAATGAATAAAGTGTAAAAATGGCCAATATGTGTTGTTTTTTCCTTATTACTGTGGGAGAGTGCAATCATCCAATCCACCAAGCAACTCAAAACGAGAGTGAATACCAACAGAAGAATATTGCAGGGGATTTTGGCACATTTTTTTGGGCCGCTACCCACACGGTTAGCTGTGTTGCTCATTCCACGAATGCATGATCCTTACAAGTTGTACCTCGTTGTAAAGGTGATTAATCAGGCTTTCCAACGATATAAAATACAATACCAATTGGTATTATTAAAGGGGAGGAATAATCGACCGAAATAACGTTTCCGAACTTTTTTTGAGGAGTTTATAAAGTAAAATTACAAATGTTTCTTTGAACTTGTAGCGTACATCTGTTTGACAATCTCCCCGTTTTATCATGCTATAGAGATCTTATTAGCAAGGCAGAGTTACTTCTGACAACATCAGACAAATAATTCATAACCCCAAACAGTAATTCCAATTCCAGTTGTAAATATTATGCTGTGAAAGGACAGAAAATGGCAGTAAAGTCTGGCACACCCGCCGATGCCATAGTTCTGAGACAGCTCAGGACACTGAACTGCGGACAGTATATTATGAGGTTATAAGGCTGCCGTTCCCAGAGAATTAATTTTTACTCCAGTTACTGCTGTGCAGCTACAGAGCGTGTGGTCCGTCAGCATTCAGCCAAGGGCCTGCACGGGGGGCCTACTGTGGCCTGGGCCCGGGGGCCTACTACAGTCTGCCCGCGGGGCCTATTACAGTCTGCCCGCGGGGCCTACATGTCTGCGCCCGGGGCCTACGCTCCACACAGTGGGACTACAGGTCTGCGCAGTACTACAGGAGAGCATCAGCATTGGTCTGAGGAGAAACGCTGACCTCCCTATCTGTTAGCCTATGTGTGTTAGCATGCTACCGAGAGGAGCTCATTTAGCAGTTAGCCTGAGGGGTAGGGAACCCTGGTCCTGGAGAGCCGCAGGGTCTGCTGGTTTTAGTTGCTACTCCCCACTTAATTGATCAATTAAAGCAGTTAATTACACAGTTAACTCACCTCACCTGGTTTCTTTGGTTTAAGTAGTTGCTGTATTTAAGGTGAAAACAAAAACCAGCAGACCCTGCGGCTCTCCAGGACCAGGGTTCCCTACCCCTGAGTTAGCCTGAGGAATCCTGTCTGATTTCAGCCCTTCACACTGCTGTATAACACAGCTATAGCACACTAAAGCAGTCAGTCACACACAGTATAGCGCACTACAGCTATAATGTAACTAATGGGCCTTGAAAAAAAGCTTGAGCTTCTTTTACTTGAAACAAGAGCGCATATCTAACAGCTGGAACAGCTAGCGGCAGTGGCAGAGAATACAGCACAGCGCTAGCTGTATAGCGGTAATTACACCGACGCCCTACGGTGCTCAATTTAAATCTGAGTCTAAATAATGAATACCTCAGCTAAAGGCGTCGCACAGCAGAGTCCCTGCACTCAATCTCCACGCTTTTTCCTGCAAATTCATGCGGATGGAATGAGACGAAGACCTGAGATAGCGAAGAGCTGAGATAGCGAAGAGCTGAGATAGCGAAGAGCTGAGATAGCGAAGAGCTGAGATAGCGAAGAGCTGAGATAGCGAAGACCTGAGATAGCGAAGAGCTGAGATAGCGAAGAGCTGAGATAGCGAAGAGCTGAGATAGCGAAGAGCTGAGATTGCGAAGAGCTGAGACAGCGAAGAGCTGAGATAGCGAAGAGCTGAGATTGCGAAGAGCTGAGATTGCGAAGATCTGAGATAGCGAAGAGCTGAGATAGCGAAGAGCAAAGCGGCGCAGAAACCGCTGAAAAGCAGGACTGAGACCTGCGGCGTGGCGTAAAACCAGGAAAAACAGAAACGCTCGCTTTAGATGTAAGGAGGAGACCCATGGAGGGATAGAAGCCCTGCCGGAATAACCTGGAATAACCTTGGCTTTCCTGCACAGCTCCTCTACCCACATTCCCATGGGAATCTTTATCCCACTACACAAAACACCAGCGGTGTCCAATCTTACCCCATAGGGCTGGTGAGGGTGCAAAACTGTCAGGAACATCATGTTTAGTGCTTGTGATCCACTGAGGGAATATCGGAACTCTTCATGGGAAACTAACAGTCAGCTCATGCACTGAAACATGTTCCCCAAGCAGCTCTGACAAGCCAGTGTGCGTGTGTGTGTGTGTGTGTGTGTGTGTGTGTGTGTGTGTGTGTGTGTGTGTGTGTGTGCGTGTGTTTGTGTGTGTGTGTGTGGATGAGTTCACATGGAGGGCATCACTTTTCAATAACTTGTGTTTGCGTGTGTGTGTATATGTGATGGGTGAGTAGGTGTATGTACGTATAGGTGTGTCTGTGTGTGTGTGTGTGTGTGTGTATGTGTGCATGTGCGTGTGCGTAGTAGCAAAAAGGACAGGCAGTGTGAGTGTATGTACTGCAAACTGTAGTTGTGTTTCTTGTTGGCACGGTGACACGTTATAATTCACGTGTTCATGAGAATTGCTGAGTGGTGAGGTTATGGAGGTTCATTTTATAATCACCCCACAACCGTCTCTCATTTCTTTTTTCAAGATTAGAAAGCCATGCCAATAAAAAACAGACTCGTCCTTTCCTAACGGACTCTTCTTTAAAAAAAACTGCTGCGGTGTTATTATGTTCGCTCATAATTCCAAACTATTTAAGGATAATAATACAGTAAACCTTGTACTCACTCACGATCATAATTATTTAATAATCTCCCCATAAATGACGTTGCATGTTCTGCTGCACTGTATCTGTCCAATGGCACATTGCACAGCTGTGACTCACACGGTCTACAGTGTAACAGAAAGCCAGGAATGTTTTTTCCCCCAGTACTGCAGTTTTCTACGAACCCGTGATGGAATGCAGGAAATCTAGACTCATTTCTGTTGAATTGCAAAAAAACTTTTAAACAAGAATCTCATTCCTTTAGAAAATTTTTAAGTTTTATGCATGGATTTTATCAATCGTTGTATGCACGCATTTCCTTTGATATATCCTGTATGCTGTTTGAATGCTGAATGTTAACGTGTGACTGAGTTGTACTGTTTCTCTTTAAAGTTTTATACGTGTTTTGATTTTGTTCGCAGGTCTCTCTTGTAAAAGAGATCTTGATCTCAATGAGACTACCTGTAAAAACAAAGGATATAAATAAATAAATGAAAGCACAGGATGCTTCAAACTGCATTATATTGGTATAATGGCCATGGAACCTTGTAGGTTCCATTCCCAAGTGGGGGACTGCAATGTCATTGCGCCCTTAAGCAAAGGTACTTGCTTACTTTGCTTAAGGTAGCCTGCATTGCTTCAGTATATATCCAGGTGTATAAGTGGATACCATGTAAATCTGTGCAGGTCACTCCGGATAAGAGTGCTATGTGCACGTAAGCCGACATACAAACACACAACATTATAAGATTGCCATGCACGGTTACCGTGTACAGATAGACGTAGCCTATAGCGACAGACAGACTGGCACTGAATTTACTGAGCAAGCAGACTGATTACATGACCCTGTAGCTACTCATGTTTCCAGTTAAAATAACATGCAACTGAAAACAGAAGGGTTTTTTTTTTAATGTCCATTTTGAAAAAGCATCAGCCTACTTATGGAAGTTCGAAACCATAAGATGATCCGTATATATGGTGCGGTGCACCGAACTGATTAAACATTGGTATATTTTATCGAGCGAAATATTTGAAATGCGATGAGTTCAGTAAGATGCGCGGCGCTACTGCAGAACCGAACCGCTGAGGGAGGGGGGGGGGGTTTCCCAGCGCGCGGTAACATAACCTTACGCTAGCCGTCGTATCCTTCACTGATTTCGCGGGATTCTCCCGCTCGGCTCGCGGCAGGTGGCAGGCTTGGCAGCGCTTCCGGAAAGCCCCGCATTACCGCGTTAACAAGCAGGACGGACTAGCAGCGGCAGGTTAAACAGGCCTAATGCAGACGGATTAACGGCTGTCGGGAAACAATTTCACAGCTTTGACATTGAGAGGGGAGTAAGGCTAAGGCTAAAAATACAGACACAAAAAAATAAACTACCTGGAATATGTGCGCTGTGCAGTAGACGGGCTGTCAGAGAAGACAGCAGGTGGTAATATCAGCTCTGCGGTACCGCATAAAACCCTGCTGTTGGCCCCATGTAGCAGAACAGGCTTTAAATACACTCACACGCACTCACACAGACAGACTCTCACAGACAGACTCACATTGTGTCGCCTAAGCCTAATATCATCGCACATACACACACACACACACTCACACAGACAGACACACACTCGCACACCCACAGACACACACACACTCGCACTCAGACACACACACTCGCACACACTCACACAGGCATACGCGTGCACAGAACACGCACACAGCAAAGTTTCTGTTAAAGCCCTGCGAGGCAGTTGGAGGTCAGAGATGTGAAAACAGACTTCAAATGACTAATTATGAAGTCGTAAATTATTTAAATTATTATCGCACACCGAAAGGCCTTAATTACAGGCTAGACCATGAATATGCCCGTAACCTGCAGCAAACTGAACAACACAGCTCTATTATTTAACTAGGAAAGAACATTTTACAGATGAAACAGAGCACATAAGTTTAGTTAACTCAAATGTCAAATTAATAAACAAAACCCTTATGGAATCAAAGTAGACTAAATAATGAGGGGGCCCATTTTTATGGGTGGGGTGACACAGGAGAGACCTTACAGATTCACACACCGTGGGGCCGCGCTTTGTCCTGCGTAAACGCAGGGCCGTTATTTTGACCCAAGACAGGGTACGACGCAGGGCGTCGGCTAGATCGCTAGCCCTCCATCCTCTGCAGGGAGCCTCACCCCACACAGACCCAAAATCCTACCATTTTACAAACATATCGCATTCATTTAGCACAACTGGATATTTACTGCGGCAATTCCGGTTAAGCACCTTGCTCAAGGGTACAACGGTAGGGTCCTACCTGGGAATCGAACCTGCAACCTTTGGGTTACAAGCCCAGTCCCCTAACCACTATGCTGCACTTCCCCCCCGAGGGTCCTGCCTTACTGCATCCAGTGTCTCACCCCAAACCCGGGCTGTGGTAGCATGCAGACGTAGGCCTGCGTTCGGATAGGGTACGATATCCTGTTCTGGCTCAGATGTGGCTCCACGTGGCTCCCCGGTCCAGAGCATGCGGGGGTGCGGTCACCGTGGGAGACGGGGGGGAGGAGTTACGGCTATCCCAAGGGCCCTGATTGACAGTGAGGCCCCTGAACGCATGACTCAAGGTCCAAGGTTTGGGTGTACAGGAAGGCCACTGTTGACAGGTGCTCCCAAACACGCCCGGCTCTTCTCACACAACTTGTGGCAGTTATGGAATTATTTAAAGCCATTATTTAAAGCCCTCAGTCAGAGGCGTCCAAGTACAGGAATAACTCCACAAACACGGACACGTCTCCACTCAGGTTGTCCGTTTTACCATGTGACATGAGTTCTTCTACCTTTGAGCCATTGTTAGGGACTGAAGAAAGTGCTATTATTTTTTACAGGCCTATTTCTTTCTGAATAAATATTTCTGAGGAAACATGCCAGCCAAATAAATATATAAATATAAAAAAATATAATAAAAGCCTTTCAGCATTAAATAACAATCATGTGCGAATAACAATTAACATTTAATGACCAAATAGACTGAACTTCAAAAGTTTTTGGGCACAATAACATTGCTGTTTTGATGTGCAGCCAAAGAGCAATGCAAAACAAAAAGCTATAAATTATAAAGATAACATCTCTCACGCTCTCTCTCTCACACACACACACACATATACATACATATATACACACACACACACACACACACACACACACACAAATTCCTCAAATGTTCACATACATGTCAGTTCACACTGAACACACACTGGATTACCAATGCTATAGGATAAGTAACCTGAGCTTGACAGACAGACAGACAGACAGACAGGCTCTTTAGACAGGAGGCAAAATGACAATCTTAGATAAGGTGAATGGCCTGTTCTTGTCATCAAGCATTTTTGTGTAATTTTCTAACCCCTTGGTCACAACAAGCCTGTGGTGAGACAGACACACAGAAACACACCCACACAAACATACACACATACAAACGGACACATAGACCCAGAAACACACCCACACAAACATACACACATACAGTGCATCCGGAAAGTATTCACAGCGCTTCACTTTTTCCACATTTTGTTCTGTTACAGCCTTATTCCAAAATTGATTAAATTCATTTTTTCCCTCAAAATTCTACACACAACACCCCATAATGACAATGTGAAAAAAGTTTTTTTGAGATTTTTGCAAATTTATTAAAAATAAACAAATAAAATTTCTCATTTACATAAGTATTCATACCCTTTGCTTTAACGTATTTTTAAAGTATCATATTTCATATTTGGTCGCATATCCTTTACATGCTGTTACTTCCTGAAGTCTGTGACCATCAACATCAAAAAAACTGTCGATATCTTATTTTCAGGTACTGTTACAAGCGATACTATAACCTCTCTGCATTTGAATGGATCTCTATGGAAATTGGGGGGTGAGACTAGATTCAGCTGTAAATTACACTGGTACAGTATGGAACACATGGCTGGCTAAATGGCTGTAAGTTATCAAGGGTCTGAGCTATCAAACGAGCCCCAAACCACCACTCACTTTAAGGGTTGTTTCTCCTGACTTTTTTCCCCATAAAGTTCTATAGGAAAATGAGTCCGGAGAAATAACCCTTGCAGTGATCCATCCACATCTACTCCATATCTGGCAACAGAGTGATGGTTTGGGGCTCGTTTGATAGCTCAGACCCTTGATAACTTACAGCCATTTAGCCAGCCATGTGTTCCATACTGTACCAGTGTAATTTACAGCTGAATCTAGTCTCACCCCCCAATTTCCATAGAGATCCATTCAAATGCAGAGAGGTTATAGTATCGCTTGTAACAGTACCTGAAAATAAGATATCGACAGTTTTTTTGATGTTGATGGTCACAGACTTCAGGAAGTAACAGCATGTAAAGGATATGCGACCAAATATGAAATATGATACTTTAAAAATACGTTAAAGCAAAGGGTATGAATACTTATGTAAATGAGAAATTTTTGTTTTTTATTTTTAATAAATTTGCTTTTTAATAAATTTGCAAAAATCTCAAAAAAACTTTTTTCACATTGTCATTATGGGGTGTTGTGTGTAGAATTTTGAGGGAAAAAATGAATTTAATCAATTTTGGAATAAGGCTGTAACAGAACAAAATGTGGAAAAAGTGAAGCGCTGTGAATACTTTCCGGATGCACTGTACAAACGGACACATAGACCCAGAAACACATCCATGCACACAGTGGGACGTACGCATTATAAACAGCTAAAATTCACTTCACAGTGAATGCACTTTATATTACCAGAGCTTTCCCACAGACAGATAACCTTTTGTTCAAAACACACTCTGTGACACAAGCATGTCAACACACACACACACACACAATGTCTGTTATCAGCCTTGTTACTCAGCCTCTCAGAAGCCAGAGGGCTTACCCCAGGCATTAGCAGATTTCTCAGGATTAACGCTTCATTCACTGGCCATTACGCAACACCACATCGCTGTACGCCAGCTGTGTGTGCGCGTGTGCATGTGTGTGTGTGTGTGTGCGTATATGGGAGTGTATGTGTGTGCGTGTGTGTATATGGGAGTGTGTGTGCGTGCGTATATGGGAGTGTGTGTGCGTGTGTTTGTGCGTTTGTGTGTGTGCGTATATGGGAGTGTGTGTGTGTGTGTGCGCGCACGCATATGGGAGTGTATGTGTGCGCGTGTGTGTGCGTACGTATATAGGAGTGTGTGTGCGTGTGTTTGTGCGTTTGTGTGTGTGCGTATATGGGAGTGTGTGTGTGTGTGTGTGCGTGCGCGCGCGCATATGGGAGTGTATGTGTGCGCGTACGTATATAGGAGTGTGTGTGTGCACATGTGTGAGTATGCGTGTGTATATGGGAGTGTGTGTGTGTGTGTGTGTGTGTGCGCGCGCGCATATGGGAGTGTATGTGTGCGCGTGTGTGTGCGTACGTATATAGGAGTGTGTGTGTGCACATGTGTGAGTATGCGTGTGTATATGGGAGTGTGCGTGTGTATGCATGTATGTGTCTGCGTATGTGGTATGTGTGTATGTGTGTGTGTGTGTGTATATGTGTGTGTATGTGTGTGTGTGTGTGTATATGTGTGTGTATGTGTATATCCTGTGCATAAATCCCTGCACAGAGTAAATGGCCAATACATATGGTCTGGCAGGAAGAGCTTTTTGGGGAGGTTTCATTTTTGGCAGTTTACCACAGCCTGTCTCTCAGGAGGACCTGAAGTTGGCCAATCCAGCATTTTATTTAACTTTAAAATGCTGGACATTTGAAATGTCTCCAGTTCCAGAGTGGTTTAGAGTTTCTGGTTTTAAACGGGGTCCATCCTACTGAGGCTACTCAGGTTGGGCACTTCATTTAGTGGCACAGAGGCAGTGCCCTGCATGCCTAGGACTTGAACCTGCAGCCTCTGATTTACAGGTATAGCACCTAAACTGCTACACTGCACAGGCTGTTGAAGAAAGGCACCATAGTGTCCACTTACCTGCACGGGAGGCAGACACAACAGGACTTACCAGCATTACCCAGAGTTCCCTTCTTCTGCCCCCCTCCCCCCTGAGGCCATTAAGAAAGTGCTAATTTGTTTTTATGATTTGGGGGGGGGGGGGGGGGGGTGTTAGGGTTTTCTTGTTGCCCTGTTATGACAGCAAAGTATTAAATTTTACAGCCACCTTAAACCCTGCCCAAAGACTCCATTACCCACACCCCCATGTCCCCAGGCTGGGCTTCCCAAGGAGCCTTCTCCATGTGCTTTCAGGAGTGATCACTTGTGACTAAACACACACACACACACACACACGCATGTGCACACACATGCGCACAAACACACGCAGGATCTCTGAACCAACTGAAAGGAAACACATGCAAATAATGTGTTTCGAAACATATTTTGTTCCACTACCAACCACAGGACCTCACATCAGCCCTGCTACACACTGAGCTCATACACTACACACAGAGCTTACACGCTACACGCTGAGCTCATACACTACACACAGAGCTCATACGCTACACGCTGAGCTCATACACTACACACAGAGCTCATACACTACACACAGAGCTTACACGCTACACGCTGAGCTCATACACTACACACAGAGCTCATACGCTACACGCTGAGCTCATACACTACACACAGAGCTCATACGCTACACGCTGAGCTCATACACTACACACAGAGCTCACACGCTACACGCTGAGCTCATACACTACACACAGAGCTTACACGCTACACACAGAGCTTACACGCTACACGCTGAGCTCATACACTACACACAGAGCTCACACGCTACACGCTGAGCTCATACACTACACACAGAACTTACACGCTACACACAGAGCTCATACACTACACACAGAGCTTACACGCTACACGCTGAGCTCATACACTACACACAGAGCTTACACGCTACACACTGAGCTCATACACTACACACAGAGCTTACACGCTACACGCTGAGCTCATACACTACACACAGAGCTCATACGCTACACGCTGAGCTCATACACTACACACAGAGCTTACACGCTACACGCTGAGCTCATACACTACACACAGAGCTTACACGCTACACGCTGAGCTCATACACTACACACAGAGCTTACACGCTGAGCTCATACACTACACACAGAGCTTACACGCTACACGCTGAGCTCATACACTACACACAGAACTTACACGCTACACACAGAGCTCATACACTACACACAGAGCTCACGCTACACGCTGAGCTCATACACTACACAGAGCTTACACGCTACACACTGAGCTCATACACTACACACAGAGCTTACACACTACACGCTGAGCTCATAAACTACACACAGAACTTACACGCTACATGCTGAGCTCATACTACACACAGAGCTTACACGCTACACGCTGAGCTCATACACTACACACAGAGCTTACACGCTACACGCTGAGCTCATACACTACACACAGAGCTTACACGCTACACACTGAGCTCATACACTACACACAGAGCTCACACGCTACACGCTGAGCTCATACACTACACACAGAGCTTACACGCTACACGCTGAGCTCATACACTACACACAGAGCTTACACGCTACACGCTGAGCTCATACACTACACACAGAGCTTACACGCTACACACTGAGCTCATACACTACACACAGAGCTCACACGCTACACGCTGAGCTCATACACTACACACAGAGCTCACGCTACACACTGAGCTCATACACTACACACAGAGCTCACGCTACACACTGAGCTCATACACTACACACAGAGCTTACACGCTACACGCTGAGCTCATACACTACACACAGAGCTTACACGCTACACGCTGAGCTCATACACTATACACAGAGCTTACACGCTACACACTGAGCTCATACACTACACACAGAGCTCACACGCTACACGCTGAGCTCATACACTACACACAGAGCTTACACGCTACACGCTGAGCTCATACACTACACACAGAGCTCACGCTACACACTAAGCTCATACACTACACACAGAGCTCACGCTACACACTGAGCTCATACACTACACACAGAGCTTACACGCTACACGCTGAGCTCATACACTACACAGAGCTTACACGCTACACGCTGAGCTCATACACTACACACAGAGCTTACACGCTACACGCTGAGCTCATACACTACACACAGAGCTTACACGCTACACACTGAGCTCATACACTACACACAGAGCTTACACGCTACACGCTGAGCTCATACACTACACACAGAGCTTACACGCTACACGCTGAGCTCATACACTACACAGAGCTTACACGCTACACGCTGAGCTCATACACTACACACAGAGCTTACACGCTACACACTGAGCTCATACACTCCACACCAGGACTAATGCTGGCTCCTCATACCACTCCAATGCTTTCAATTCTGTAACTTCTCTCACTTCTGCTTTAGTTATTAACATGCCTTCAACCATGAATACATCACCTTTTAAACTTCTTCAGACTGTTCCCCACAGGTCTGTTTCTGGCTTAGTGGTACTGCTCGTCTAAGCCTGGAGATTTTGCATTTCCACCGAGGCACAATTACCTCATGCTGTTATAATCCTGGCCAAGCTTTACCTGTGAGCATGATGTATAAGTGGCACCAATGGGAGACCGCGACTAGCACATGCGCTCCCCATTGGCTGCTTGTTTCATAGCAACCAAGTTGGCGGTCAGTTGTGCTGCACCCTGAGGTCCCTGGACGTGCCCACCGCCCCCATCACTTGGCAGGACAGACACAAGTCCACAGACCGCGGAGACCAACTGACCCGCGCTGGGTTGGAGGCAGAAACGCTGTCGGCCCAGCAGCCAAAAGATGGACGTGGGCCTGAAAGGATGTACAGCAAGGCATCGCAAACTTCCCACGCCCGCGGCTCACACCGTCTCAGCGAACCGCCCCCTCTGTAAAATGTAGACCGACATGTATGTACCGCTCAGATATGGAATTCAAATGTTCCAACTGGCCTTCCTCCATGGGATTTGCATTCTCTGGCGGTGTGCGTTACATTATGTTCTCAACAATACAGCACAACCTCCGGGAAAACCATTCCACAAACAAAACAGGGCTCCGGCAATAATCTCCTGCAGGTACTGGACTCATCTTTGATGCGTTTAGGATAATCCTCTCATCTGAGTGTAATCTAATGTAGGTCTAAATCTACAGCAAACTACCCACATGCTACAGCCTGGCTGTACTAAATGTGCGTCTGGAACCTGAAGTCCAGCTACACGGGATTCATTACGTAGAAAACCTGTTGTAGGCTATCTCCACCCCACCCTCCAAGGAGGTGACCTTTGACCTCAGGTCTATTCAGGGCTGACATCATTTGAATGTGGGTGGAGCAACACCACACAGGGAACCGTGCTGTCAACCACGGATAGCTCTTCTCACCATAAGTTCTCTAAACCAGTTTGGGGACATTTTTTGCCAAACTGAAAGTGTATTAAAGTAAACGATTAAGCACCTGGGAAAAGGTATACACAGCTTCAGGTACCTGTGAGACCGCAAGATCTTGTGACCCATTTCTGTTCAATAAATCCAAGCAGAGCAGAAGAGATATCACACCAGCTCAGGCACTGTGATAAACTGTTGCGTTAGGAAAATATGACAGCAAACCAAATTCCCTAAGTGCTTGAAAAGTATTTAAACTGCCCCTTAATTACTTCCATAAATTAAGCCCTTATTTCACAGATTAATTAAATGATGTACGAGATGAATGGGGCATTAAACTGTCTCTCTCTCTTTCTCTAAATATAGCCGATATAGCAACATACCACCAATAGAACATAACATCATCCAGAATTAAAACCTCCAGTTCCTAACACCCTAATGCCACTACCATAGTCCACCATAATTTCGATTTTTAAAAAACCTGAACACAGACAAAATGTGGGATTATGTCAATAAACTGAATACCTACTTATATTCCACTATATTCCAAAAATACATTCCAGATTTCCAGGATCAACTTTACTGTGATATGCACATTTGTGCAAATCTGGTAAATTTGAGAACTTTACAAACAGGTTTAATTGTTGTCATCAGTGGCACGGTTAAATGCATTATTCATGTACTTTCCCAGAATACATTTATAATAAGTAGCAGGGTTGCTTTTATGTGTCTAAAAACCACAAAGTGCTTATAGCTGTCTGTGCATTTGCTCTCTTAAATTCCGCGCTGTTTGAATTAGGAAACTGAAAGGTTGAATAAGGCCTTAAATAAGGCCTTTGGTGTGTCAGAGCTCAGCTGTCACAAGTCCAGGCAGGCCGTTAGTCCCCGGCTCTCGCCTCCGTTCGGGAGTGCTGTTGTCTCGGGCCGCCATGTTAACGCTCCGGGCTGCCTGTCGCAGGCATTCCCAACCTATCGCAACTTTACTATCGCACACAACCCAACCTTAACTATCGCAACCACTATTAAAAGGAAGGGAATATACAGTATATTAACACATAGGCTATCAACCTCAGTCTTGGCCACAAGTCTAATAAAACACATGACATGGTGGTACGTTTTATGTTTAACGTTAGTCATCCCACAAACACTATTATGGAAATAAAGCTAGCTAACCTTCAGGTAAATGCGATTAAAGCTTTGAGAAAAATAAGATAAACTCGTGTGCATTAACGTTACCACACAAGTCTTTTAAACACGCACGAAGTAGCCTACAGTTAAAGGGAGTCTAAACACAGCGAAACATATACTGACATACAATAGTAAAGGTTTATAATGCTTTATTATATTAAAAATATAATTTTGACTCAACAACGCGAAGTGGGCACACATTAGCCTATGTCTGTCAAGTGTTAACTGTTAAGGTAGGCTAATTAAGTGATGAAGCCAGAACACAGCGGTGTAACGTTAACACTTCTTCAAAACAGACTAATGGCAGCAATGCATTGGCAAGGTGTTGCACAATTGCTTCAAGCAAAGGACAGACAGACAGACACACACAGCGGTTCCAGCATTAAGTTGCCCGATTGTAGCTCCCTTTGTAATAAGGTTGAGCTTTTCTATAGTCAACCACGGGGAAGCTGTGGGAATCAGTTAAGAAACTGTAGCTGTATCTGTTATGCATCCAGAACCGCAGCAAAGCACAGGCTGTCATGGCACTTGCAATACAAACACAACAACTAAAGGACATAACACACAGAAGCGAACTGTAAAATATGACAAACGACAAACGAGCTAAACCAATCTCTACACGTTTAGCTATGAAGTAAGATCCAATATTGCCGTGGCCATATTATTAACTTAAGAACTGTCAGTCTCTTGGACGTAGCCTACAAGCTGACCAATATTCACACCACTGGCGTGTCGAGACCACGGACTGCAGTGTTAATTCCACAACCAGTCCAGTGACATTAAAATGCACAAAAACAAAACGGGTGCAAAGTGTGCTTTAAAACAACTAGCTTGGATTAATGAGGCTACGGGAGAGGTACGGTCGGTCGTAACGCGTTGGGTTGTCATTTTTCAGCAATTAGACTACGATAGAAACAGGAAAAACAAGCAACCAAAATACGAAGAATGTTTAAGAAGAAAGCAATCTAAGATAAGAACTAACTTAGCCACCAGACACGGAGAATAAGAAAACAGGAAAAATCTAGCTATCGATTTTAACTGAGGTTACTCACCCAAAATCCTGGTCCATAGATTTAAAGAAGAATTTGTAGTTGTTGACCGGACGATTGTTAAGGACATTTTTGAAATCTGCTAAAGTGACTTTCTCCGGAGGAACTGTCAATTTCACTAAATAAGGAGTTTCCTCCTCATCTATATGATAGATTATTTTAGTCTCCGCCATGAGTATGTGGATAAAACAATCATTGGATCAGAGAAGGGAAAAGACCAGTGGCTGTAACTACAATGCAAATCATAGCTAGCTTAGCCTAGCTAGCCTGTCGAATGTAAATCATGGCGGTGGCTATCGATAGCATTGGCAAATACATATATCTGTGGCCTATACTCCTCGCGAACGAAATAAATAAACCCGTCTTTGGCAGCACAAGCAGAGACACATGGAGACTCAGGGTGTCTAACAGCCCGCAGTAAAACAGGAAGGGACGGTTTAGGTTCACATCCTTACGAGATTGAGTTTGGAGCGCAGCTCGTTTTCTAGCTATTTCCAAAGCCGGTGCTGCCACCTTGCGGTGCATTTGGGCGGTGCTATTCCATGTGCTAGGCTACAGTAACAACAGTCTTGCGTTGTGTTTGGAACTAATGCTCCAATTAGCCTACATTTTGGTGGCGTATGTATGAATATATCAATAGTAATCATGTATTTTATTTAGTCTGATACCGTTCAACACATAGCTATATTTTTAAGCACTCTATATAATTCAGTCTTCCCACGGGTCATTCATAAGGATCTTCACGTTGCCATAAATCACACCCATGATAATCACATGATTATTATGATGATGATTTTACACACTGATCCACCTTTACCATCCTCTAAAAAAGGGAAATGAGGACTATTTTCATAAATTAACATTGCTGATAAAATAATAATAATAATAATAATAACAATAATAATAATAATTCGTATTATTATTATTATTATTATTATTATTATTATTATTATTATTATTAATAATAATAATAATAATAATAATAATAATAATAATAGAAGCTTTATCTATCATTTGGTTAAGAGCAAATTAATGAAAGTATAGGCTAATGTTACTGCATTTGTTCAGAGCATGTGAAACAGGTTGCTAGAATCTACAAATTTGAAATATTAACAGAATTGAAATAGGTTTACCTTAGGGATATTGTTCAGCGCAACAGATGTGCTACAACCATTTAGCCACTGCCATGTATTCCCGTTCAGGAACGCGCATTATAATCCAAGCGTGATTTATGTTTGACAGCAGAGGGGACTTTCTATTATAAACCGTTAAAGCCTTCTATTACAAAGCATTGCATCGCGCAGTGAAACAATGGCTATTGATTGTTGTTACGTACAACCCTTTTGGTCCATCGATTGATAAACCATACGGTAATGTCTAGAACATTTGCAAACAAAGAAGTCATAAGCGATAAGAAGTTATAAATTGTAAGCCTATATCAAATAATAGTTTCAGCAGTTTCCAAGGGGCTCCTCAACAGGTAGGCTATTCACGTTTTGCCGTTTCAATATCGTGTTACTTTGTGCTTTTAAATTATAGTCATGAATCTTTTGTGAAGACATTTCAACTCTCTCCTTGCTCACTTTTTAAGACTAGGGATGTGATACAGAAATATCACATTGGCTAGCATACATCAATATCAGCCACCATCTATTTCTGTGTGGAGCTGTCTGTCCGGTGATGTAATCCTACATTTATTCCCACAGCGAGTCTTAAAATTGGGTCGCAAATATTGATCGAATTTACATCTGTTCTCCCGACGGCGCGCATAGCATTTTAGGGGCGGTACGGTTAGTTCTCTCCAGTTTAATCTTATTTTTCCACGAATTAGCCTACTTTCGTCTTTTATATATAAAACACGATACTCTAATTAATTTACTTTAAATGTATACCCTATAAAGCAACAACAAAAACACTACCGTACCAGGGTCCGAATTGTGTGCGTCTTCCTTACTTTTTGGATCCCGATATTATGGCCACACATTCCGAAGCAATTAGGCCAGACTTGGCATTTCCTGAACGTATTTTAACACTGATAAAATACAAGAATTCTGTGGCGATTTAAAATAGACAAGGGACCAGACGTCGCCGTAAAGGACGCACGAAAGGAAAGGTTTCTGGTGTAGGCTAATACGAAGTATGCTAATAGAGCCCAATAAAAAAATTCCACAGAATGTATTTCATTAACCATTTTAATTGGACGTATTTTATTTTAGCGCGTGGCATTAACGCGGTCCAAAAACGAATAGATTCTGGCCATTTTCCCATCCACAAAAACACGATTATCGAAGACAATAACATTACATTCTTGCGCAAGATTGGCATGTAAAAACCCCCTGGAACAGTTCACAGTTGTTTTCTTTTTATAATACAACGCAATCTCACCAAATTTCAGCGAAATTAAAAGGAAGAGGCTCGAGTATATTTACTGGTCATGTGGCTGTACAGATTGGATCACCGTGTAAGCGCCGTTTCCCGCTATCGTCCACCAGGTGGGGTAAAATCATTGACAATGGACATGGATGCCTGAAACTTTTTTCCATGTGGCCGTACACGGACAGACATTGAAATTTGTCATAAGTTACAAATGCAGACATAGAAAGTCCAGGATCCAGTTGTTACGGGAATATTTATTTTTTTTAAAACAAAAACACAATGCCATTGACTTCTGTAGTCTTAAAAAAAAAAACATCTCATACCCTCTGCTGAATGTGTTGCTAATTTCCCCACTGGAGCAGTAGAACCAGTCTCAGCACTTGATTTCATGGGGCAACTATATTTACCTTTTCACATGGTGAGTTAACCGAGGAACCGTGATGCAGGTGAGTTACTGTTAACGTCTGAGTGACAGACACTGTGTGCTGCACTAAGGCTGTGACCAAATATGATCCCTGTTCCCTGCCCCCTGCCCCCTGCCCCCTGTCCACTCAGACCCCAGTCTACCATGTGCCATCTCCCCTCTATTTGCAAGCAATGTGTGAAAGAAATCCTGCAAAACTCTTTCCAAACTAGTGAGGAAGTAGTTCTTATCCCGCTCTTGTACCATACACATGCATATATGCTCTAATGTCTTGTACTACAAGTTGTAGTTTTTACTTCCAGTTTACTTCCTGAAATTGTCGGATGAGTGTGCTCCTGAATCCCCTCAACAAAACCCCCCCCAAAAAAAGGTTTTCATCTGGGGATTTTGCGTGCCCCCATTTGTGAGAAAACGTCGCCCACTCAAAAGCTTTTTAATGAAGCTGACTCAAATATGTGTCCTCAAAGGGGTGAAGGGATCATATTCGGTCATGGCCTAAGTCTACCACAGGAAGCCATCCATAGCAAGGCTAACTCAATCAGAGATGATGGAACAGGCCACACCTCAGCCTTCCAGGTGGAATTTACACAAGAGAAGCTATTGAGGCAAAAGACAGGCTTCCACTCGCCTACCGTCACTTGAATATGGTTCGTCAACAGAGAGAGATAAAGAGAGAGAGAGAGAGAGAGAGAAAAAAAACAAAAAACCACATTTTTTCTCAGTCTGGGCAAGTTACATTCATGCAGGGAATATTTTCCAAATTTTCCTCATGAAAAGTTTTCCTTGCGGTTTACAATGTCCACCAGAGGTGAGATGGCACTTGATGGGGCCAATGTTCCATATGGCAAAGGGTTCGATGCTTAATAGGAGAGTTTGGCTGGGTTTAGCCCAATAATATCCTTTATGGAATAACTGTACACCATGTTCTACTGTCGTACCTCAGACACAGCAATATGCATACCGGCGCAAGCCATGAGCTTTCCACCTCTGATATTATAAACAAAAAACTAACAAAACATTTAGCAGTTTTACAGGAATTTATATAAAAAGTAAAGGTTGCAGACAAAAAGGACGACGGTGCTCTTGGCCAATAACATCTGGACAGTACAGTTTCATACGTACAGTACAGTTTCATACGTACAGTACAGTTTCATACGTACAGTCCTTTTCACTGGCTATTCTTGGTAAGTAAGGAATTCCATTAATCTTGGTCCAGACAAGAAAACATTTCAATAATTACATAAAATCCTCCAAACAAATACACAGAAACAAATGACTATTGTGTCACAACAGATACAGTAATAATAATAATAATAATAATAAAACACAAGAGCAATTGTTTTACATTGTCAAAAGTATACCTGGCGAGACCTTCTACTGTTATGATATAAAACAATGTTACATAATGTTTTTTCATAAAGTAAAATGACATATTAAAAGTATACATTATGAATAAATCTACAGGCAGACAGATTTAGCCCTTTAGTGAAAACAGAGTACAGATGGAGTCCTGTAGTTTATCCCTGTTAAAAGAAGTGGAACAGCAGTGAAAAGGGGTCATAAGAGGGGGGGCTGCTGCCTATTTTAAAAAACAAAAATGAAAAAGCCCCAAAAGACAGTGAAGTTAAGAGTCTTCTCTTCTATACCTTCTACCCGTATCCCAAGGCTCCGCCCCTTCCTCTTCCTGTACCTATCCTGGGCCAGCCAGAGATGCAGCAGGCCTCATTTCCATGTCTTTCTGTCCATCTCTGTGGATGGAAATATGAGAGAGAGAGAGAGAGAGAGAGAGAGAGAGTGAGAGTGAGAGTAACAGTGTGGGAGAGAGAGAGTTCCAGAGAGAGTGCGAGAGAGAGTGTATGAGAAAAAAAATGAAAAAATTATATTTTTTAAATTTAAATCCAGGGAGAATGTCTCAACCCATCTACAAATTTCTCTGCCACGGCATGGCACTGTACTGTGATCCCGTCTCTCTCACTCTCTCTAAGCCTGTCTGCTTTCCTCCCGTCTGAATAAAGCGAGAATTATACATAAGGCGGGCAGACTATCTGCTCTTCTAAAAAAACAATAAAAAAATCTAATTAGCTCGTACTGCCACAGCACACAACACACATTGACAGCACAATTAATAACATATTAATTCACAACAGAAATAATAGCAATAAAAATAACGACATGAGAAAACCTATTCTCGGGACGATGTGATGATGGGATGTTGCAGCTACAGTGCAGCCAGAGCGGCCCTTTGACGCAAAACACAACACTTTTCTTGGGGGGGTGGCGGCATCAGTCTAATCTAATTACCACTGCTACAGCTCTTTCTTCTTAAACTTGAATATCCATATAAACAAAGAACTCAGTTTTCAAAGACTTTCCCCCTCCCCCATTATTGCACAACATTTCTTTGTAAATCTGATGATGTGTAAGGATAAGAGAAAAATGTACCGTTCGCTAAACCACAGCTAAGTGGACCGACATAATAAACGGAGACTGATCCGCTAAACGCTTTACCTCTGTTGCCTTTGTTGAGTTCGATGGCGTTTGGAGACTGCAGCTTGGACATCTCGGCCTTCTCCTTCAGGATGTTGTTTTTATAGTCTGTGACAGGAGAGAGGGACACATTCTATTACATTATTTGAAGAAGAGGAGGAAGAGGCGGGACAGATTCTATTGAATTATCCGGTTGCTTATTTCTCTTTATCTTTTGATATCTTGAGCAGACCACGCTCATCCACATAACCCTGGCTTATATTTTAATACACGGATATGGTACATATTTATACAGCCGGATATTCGCTCAAGTGACTAAGATACGGGGCTCAAGTGTGTGGCGGCAGCACCCCATCTGGGATATGAGGGAGAAACGTCCCAAAATCCTGGAGTATATGGCCTGGAAGCCAAGGAGGAAATGGGACTAAACCTGTTGTTTCCCAGGGAATAATTTTAGGGCTCCCTCCCTCCCCCCTCTCCACTGAACCCCCTTTTCTAGATTCTTAGAAGCCCACAGACCCCCCCCCCCTCACCGAGTTTCAGCTCCTGCAGGGTGCTCATCCTAAGGTCTGTGGCCCCCATTTCAAAGTTGCTGGCCGTCATGTG
>CM056378.1:125401632-125404132 GCA_029718625.1 Synaphobranchus kaupii
TACAACTGGCCAGATGTTGTACAGATGTAGCCCACTTCCTCTTCCCTAAGGGTAAACAACCCCATCCCCCATAGCAAAGGAGAGAGAGAGAGAGAGAAAGGGGGGGGAGAGTGGGGGAGAGAGAGAGAAATAAACAGCACAACCTCTATCGCTCTTCTCACTTGGGTCTCAGGTTTTGAAAATAAATGGATTATCTTTCCTTATAGACTTCCAAAAAAAACTTGAGGCAAGAAAATATATGGGAAATATGATTAATCGCCACCCTGGTTGGCTATTTTCTCACTTTTAAAGACTCACTTCTGGGCCTCAAATGTCTATTCACTGCCAACTGGTAGAAGGGAAATGTTGCCAGCCTTCCTTTTCTCAATCCCCCTTTCTTTTTCTCTCTCCCCCCTCCCCCCTCTCTCTCTCTCTCTCTCTCTCTCTCTCTCTCCTGGGTTCCTGTAAAGTTCCTCCCATGGGTATTATGGGAATTCCTCCTGGTCCAGTAAACTCAGCCACTGCTATACCAGAGAAAAACGAGGCTTTATTCCAGTGAAACCAAATGCGCTTCCTGAGTGCTGATTCATTAGCGTTTTTCTACAGAGAGAGAGGGTGAGAGAGACAGAGAGAGAGTGGGAGAAAGAGGGAGGGATGGCCCCCCAGTCCAGCCATGTCCCGGCTCATATATGTATCTCTCTCTCTCTCCCTCTCATTTAAATTTTTCACCAAATAAAAGAAACTCTTCCTTTGCAGAACTTGAAAAACAAATGCGGTAATCGAATCATTAGGCCCTCCTGTGTGTGAGTGTGTGTGTGTGTGTGTGTGTGTGTGTGTGTGTGTGTGTGTGTGTGTGTGTGTGTGTGTGTGTGAGAGAGAGAGAGAGAAAGAGAGAGGGAGGGAGGGAGAGCAAGAGTCACAGAAAGATTTATAGTCTTTTTCATATTCTCTGTGTTCACTTTTATCTTTTCTTATGAATCACTCTTTATCTTCATAATTACATAATTTATATTCTATTCATAATTATAAACCTCCCATAAATTATCTTTCTGTCACAGGCCCCTATAATTAAGTTCTTCTATTACCTCTAACTTCGTTATTATATCTTCTTTTAACTGCCAATACAATAATTATGACGACAACTATAGAAGCTCTGCCAGTGTGTACGGTAAAACACATCGTGCCAGGAAGGTGTGGATATTGATAAATTGAGAGAGAGAGAGAAAGAGAGAAAGAAAGAAAGAAAGAAACAGAGCGATGTGCAGCAGGAAGAGGGAAAGTGTGGAACAACAGGATTAGAGGAAAACAATATACTTGATGAATATTTATTATCTCCAGAAAGAACTCCTCGTTCATGTTTTCCCCCCTGAGTTTCTCCATATTCATACCAAAAGGTATGAGTGTGTATTATTTTTGCAATCATGTTTGTGCAGGAAATCATAAACTTCTTGTAACTTAGAGGGGTGGGAACAGAAGTCATGCTTGAAGACAAAAACAGATTTTAACACTGGGGTCTGGGCAGAGCACCAGTGCGCCTCCCCCACTATCTGCGCCTCCCCCGCTATCTGCCCCCTAACAGAAAGGAGGGAGGAGGGAGGAGGGAGGGAGGGAGCTGTCTGGCAAAAAGGAGAGCCGACTTTACAGGTGGGTCACACCCCCAACCCCCCCCCCCCCCCCCCCCCCCCAACCCCCCCAAAAATAACCTTCTCAGACTGCAATATGTCGAGAGAGGGAAATATTTGGCAAGACAGAGTGAGAGAGAGAGAGAGAGAGAGGGTGAGAGAGAGAGAAAGAGAGAGAGAGAGAGAGAGAGAGAGAAAGAGAGAGAGAGGGCGGGGGTTATGGTTAATATCTGTAAATTTCCCTGTGCTTTGGCAATGTAGAATTTCTCATGATGATAAAGAAAATTTAATTTGAGAGAGAACAAGAAAGATGGAGACAGAGCAGAGATAAATGGAGGGAGGGAGGGAGAGAGGGAGGGAGGGAGGGAGAGAGAGAGAGAGAGCCTTCAGCAGGTCAAAAGTAAACATTGAAAAGAGGAGAAATAAAAGAGGGGGAGATGAAGAGAAAGCTATGAGGAATGTGTGAGTAACAATCTGAGGGAGTAAGGGGGCGGGGCTGTCTTATGCGGGTCATTGTTGGGCATGCTCAGTGGGGTAAGGGGGCGGGGCTGTCTTATGTGGGTCATTGTTGGGCATGCTCAGTGGGGTAAGGAGGCGGGGCTGTCTTATGTGGGTCATTGTTGGGCATGCTCAGTGGAGTAAGGGGGCGGGACAGGGGGCGGAGCTCTCTTACGTGGGTCGCTGTCGGGCATGCTCAGTGGAGTAAGGGGGCGGGACAGGGGGCGGAGCTCTCTTACGTGGGTCCCTGTCGGGCATGCTCAGTGGAGTAAGGGGGCGGGACAGGGGGCGGAGCTCTCTTACGTGGGTCACTGTCGGGCATGCTCAGTGGTAGTTCTGAGGGGAGCTCAGGTGGAAGAGGCGGTCCCACGATGAGCCTGTAGACACGCCTCTCGTGCAGG
>CM056378.1:125409132-125436632 GCA_029718625.1 Synaphobranchus kaupii
TAACAATAGAGTAACCTTTTTAACAGTAGAGTAACCTTTTTAACAGTAGAGTAACCCTTTTAACAGTAGAGCAACCTTTTCAACAGTAGAATAACCTTTTCAACAGTAGCGTAACCCTTTTCACATTTCCCATTACACATGGGTTAGCCACATACCGACAGAGACAGACGCACCACACTCTTCACCATTATTCCATTTGAGCCTAGCTATGTTTGTTTTGTTTTTTTATGATATTAATCTTATCTTTGGGGAAGGGCAGGGGAGGAGAAAGGTATGCTACCTTTTCAAAGTCAGATGGTAAAAATGTTTTTTAAATATTTTAACAGTGTCGTCTTCTAATTCCACTATCTTCTGCATCTTGTGGCACAGAAAAAGAAAGAGAAATAAGAATAAAAGTAGAATGTAGAGAAAAAAGTAAAAATATGTAAAAATAACACCCTGTTTCTAATCAAAGAAAAGAAGTGATTTAAGGGCCTGATCTACTAAGACATGTAGCCTGTGAACACACAAAACTAATAACACAACCAATCATTGGTGAAAAACAAATACCATGACCAATCATTGGTCATGTTATTGGTTATGTGTGTGCAAAAAGGTTTTGCACAAGCTAAAGGTCTTAGTAAATCAAGCCCTAATTGCGCTAATGCTAACCCAAAGCTGTACAGGAAACAACACTCCCATTTCTGCACAGCTGGTTTCTATCAATGCTAATCACCTTAAGGACAAATTGTGGTAACTTTCACATGCCTGCCTGAAAAGCGCTACTGTGAACAACACATTAGTCTGTGACACACATCGTGTGCACACGTCTCTTTCGTGCGCTAAAGTAAACATTGGCCAGTTTTAACACAAAACTATGTCATAGTACAGACCATGATGCAGTACAGATCTTCATTCAGCAGGAAAAAAAAAACATCTCTTAAAATCGAGCTGCATATAAATCTCTGTATAAGTGTGAATTTATACACATGCAGGAGTCTCTCTGCATTGTGTGTGTATGTGCACGTGTGTGTGTGTGTGTGTGTGTGTGTGTGTGTGTGTGTGTGTGTGTGTGTGTGTGTGCATTTTCCTTTTATGTCAGGACAGGAGACGAAGAGTTTAAAGACGTTACAGGAGAGAAGTGTAAATATTAAAAAGTATAGTTTATACAGGGTTAGGGAGCTGTATTTGGGACATGGCAAAGCCCCTCCCCCAAATCCTCATATAAAATTCCATGATGTGGAAGAGCTGGACAGAGTAAGATTCCGGTGCTTCAGTGCAGGGAGGCTTCTTCCCTCTGTGCCTCGACAGTACTGGTATTCCCATACGGAGCACTGTTATTACCATACGGAGCACTGGTATTCCCATACGGAGCACTGGTATTCCCGTACAGAGATGCTTTTTCCATCTACTCCTCCACAGAAAGGGCAGAGCTGCCCGCATTATCCACCAGTTGTGGGTTTGGGCTCTGCGAGGGCCAAGGCTCCAGGCAGAGAGACACAGACACAGACATATAAAAAAACAGCTGTGCCCGACATGCTTTTGTGAAGCCTCCTCTCGCTGATTTTAGTAAGATGTGTTTGAAGAAAGGCAACAGTAGAATTCCTCCTCTACTGGGAACGACAGAGAGGGCTTCAGTGAGTGGATTTCATTACACAACATAAGCAATCTATCAGGTAACAAATGTTTAGTGATTTAGGGGGGGGGTGGTTTTACATTTTTTTTTTTTTCCCCCAGGCATTTAGCAGATGCTCTTCTCTGGTGCAAATTATACTGTTATTAATTTTTAATAAGCAATCCTTTCATACAGCTGGATATTTACTGAAGCTATTGAGGTTAAACACCATACTCAAGGGTACAGTAACAGTGCTCTACCTGAGGATTGAACCTGAGCCATTGGCTAGATGTCCACAAGTAGAAAGTAAATGTATTGATTACACAACCAATCACAGCGCAGCCTCACTGCAGCTGGACTACACAACCAACCGCCATGCAGCCTCACTGCAGCTGGACTACACAACCAATCACGGCGCAGGCTCACTACAGCTCGACTACACAACCAATCACTGCGCAGGCACACTACAGCTCGACTACACAACCAATCACTGCGCAGGCACACTACAGCTCGACTACACAACCAATCACTGCGCAGGCACACTACAGCTCGACTACACAACCAATCACTGCGCAGGCACACTACAGCTCGACTACACAACCAATCATTGCGCAGGCACACTACAGCTCGACTACACAACCAATCACTGCGCAGGCACACTGTAGCTGGAGCAGAGACTATATAATGAAGCCACTGCGCAGACTCACTGTAGCTGGAGCAGAGACTGGATAATGAAGCCACTGCGCAGGCTCACTGTAGCTGGAGCAGAGACTATATAATGAAGCCACTGCGCAGGCTCACTGTAGCTGGAGCAGAGACTGGATAATGAAGCCACTGCGCAGACTCACTGTAGCTGGAGCAGAGACTATATAATGAAGCCACTGCGCAGGCTCACTGTAGCTGGAGCAGAGACTGGATAATGAAGCCACTGCGCAGGCTCACTGTAGCTGGAGCAGAGACTGGATAATGAAGCCACTGCGCAGGCTCACTGTAGCTGGAGCAGAGACTGGATAATGAAGCCACTGCGCAGGCTCACTGTAGCTGGAGCAGAGACTATATAATGAAGCCACTGCGCAGGCTCACTGTAGCTGGAGCAGAGACTGGATAATGAAGCCACTGCGCAGGCTCACTGTAGCTGGAGCAGAGACTATATAATGAAGCCACTGCGCAGGCTCACTGTAGCTGGAGCAGAGACTGGATAATGAAGCCACTGCGCAGGCTCACTGTAGCTGGAGCAGAGACTATATAATGAAGCCACTGCGCAGGCTCACTGTAGCTGGAGCAGAGACTATATAATGAAGCCACTGCGCAGGCTCACTGTAGCTGGAGCAGAGACTATATAATGAAGCCACTGCTGGCTGAAACCCTCCATGATTTCTTTCCATGCGTCTCCCCTCATGATACCACATGGTGGAGCCGGAGGAGGTTTAAATGCTGCTTGCCTGTGAGGTCACTGTGGCTCAGACAGTCTGGTGGCTCAGACAGTTCGTTTAACTCAAATTAAGGGACGGTTTTCCCCACTGGAAACCATCCTTAATAAAATAAGGCAGATCCTATATTTTTTTCTGATTTGTATTCAGGTCAGACTCATAGCGCTGGAATGCATCCGCGCGCGGACTCAGCACTAGGTCAGAGCTCCGAAGCGCAGCACACCCACCGCCCGCGTGCGGACTCATCGTTAGGTCACCCAGCGACTGCTCTGATCGCCGTGGCGCCCGAAGGCCGCATAACAACAGCGGGAAAAGCGTTTAAAACCACAATGTCTCAAAGCAACATTAAAAGAAAATGACACAACATAATAATTTAAAAAAATAATGTGCTGACAGTGCAGAGGCTCTGGGCCCGCTGGGAACAGGTTGTTAGTAACACCAGTGCTGGCAGAGGCTTTGTATCCAGGGGGAAGAGGTTGTTAGTAACACCAGTGTTAGCAGAGGCCTTGTACCCAGGGGGAAGAGGTTGTAAGTAACACCAGTGCTGGCAGAGGCTTTGTACCCAGGGGGAAGAGGTAGTTAGTAACACCAGTGCTGGCAGAGGCTTTGTACCCAGGGGGAAGAGGTTGCTAGTAACACTAGTGCTGGCAGAGGCTTTGTACCCAGGGGGAAGAGGTTGTTAGTAACACCAGTGCTGGCAGAGGCTTTGTACCCAGGGGGAAGAGGTTGTTAGTAACACCTGTGCTGGCAGAGGCTTTGTACCCAGGGGGAAGAGGTTGTTAGTAACACCAGTGCTGTCAGAGGTTTTGTACCCAGGGGGAAGAGGTTGTTAAAAACACCAGTGCTGGCAGAGGCTTTGTACCCAGGGGGAAGAGGTTGTTAGTAACACCAGTGCTGTCAGAGGCTTTGTACCCAGGGGGAAGAGGTTGTTAGTAACACCATATGACAGACTCCTTTATCTAGAGAAGCATGCATAGCCGGTATGGCCAAATTCATATAGTACAGTCTGTATCTTTATTTTAAAAAGGCAGAATCAAAAGCAGCACAAAGTGAGAGACTAAAAACAGTGATCATGTGACTGTAGCCCTTATCAGCGTAACGGTAGTTAAAGTGATCATACAGGGGGGAGACTGTGGAGCCAACTCTCAAACCCGCATACAAACCCCCACAATTCCCTGCCAGGACACTTCCTGCACTATAATCCCTCTCTTTCTGCAACCCTCTCTGCTTCCCCTCAAAAATACAAGAGGAAAAGAGGATTGCCAAAAAAAGATAATATAGTTAAACCCGTCTGTAATATGGTATGGACATCAAGAGCCCAAAATGGTAAATGAGAATAACTGTACCCCCCTAACACAGCCATAACTGTACCCCCTAACACAGCCATAACTGTACTGTAGAGCCAGAGAGTGATCTGAGAGAGTGACAAATACTACAACGAGCTTTACTCTGAGAGTAGGGTCACCGGGCAGGTTGTGGCTGGAGATGTACCCAGGACAGGTGGGAGGCATGAGTCTGCCGCCTCAGGGATCTTTACAGTATGACTAACGCCCAGATGAGGGTCTATACTCTGGGAACAGGAAACCTGAACACACTCGGGTATGAGTCAACCAGCTCACCCGTGAAAAACAAGGATTCGCCATGTCTTCAGCCCGAGACCCTCTGTATAACTACACATCTCAGTCTCTCCCAGTACGCTAAGACTAAGTGCTGCTTTATCAGTAAGCGCTGTTTGCAACCTCATATCTACCAAACGGACAATTCAATCTGTCACCTCGATGTTCATACCGTCTTCTTGGATTTCCTTGTGTCGCCCCACCAAAAACACACAACAGTGAAATAAAAAGCAATACAACATAGATGTGTGTGGCAGCTTCAGTCTCCGTGGGACCTCAAGACATGGCACAGAAAAGGAAGGCAGTGTAGTACAATGGTTAGGGAGCTGGACTTGTAACCCGAAGGTTGTGGGTTCGGTCCTCAGCTGAAGATATGTTGTACCCCGTGTATATACACCAAGTGTGCATAAAACATCCCCTGAATGGGACTGTATGTAAACGATTCTGTGTAAAAGTGTCTGCTAAATGCCATTTTATATCAACTGTAAGAAGACAGTAAACGGTAAAGTCTGTATTGCGCAGACTTTACCTTCAGAAGATGTGTCAGTGGAGTCTGAGCTCCCAGTTGACTTTGGCAAAGAGTTCCACGTTCCATTGGCTGCTTTACGTTGTTTAAAGGAAAAATAAACATTCTTTTAGAAATTCCATTGTGCCACCCAAAGCCCGTCTTGTTCTCTTCCACATCTGTAACCCCCCCCCCCCCCCCTCCATCCTACAGCTTAAGAAAGTCCTAAGAACTTCACCACCCTCCTTCAACTCCGAATCTTCCTGCATCAGTTTAGTCAGAACTCTCCAGAGGGAAACATACTGTATAATTATAGCTATGGAGTTGGGTGGATGGGGAGAGGGGGGAACCAAACACTACCACCACACCTCTAACTCAAAACACATTCCCATAAAACAGTCATAGAACCAGGATAACGGATAACTAACAGGCGCCAAGCGCCCTCACTCCACTGCTAAAGCCGTACGGCCGCTCCAGGAACGCTTTGGAGACACTACAAAAAGAATTCACGCTGAAAGCTGTCGCTTTTGTGCAGTTACACAGTAAAACATTTGTATGGGATATAATAGGACTCCACAGAGTAAAATGTAATCAGAGCTGATTTTAACAACAGGGCACTGTGTGTGTGTTTGCAAAATATTCACTACAGTTTATAGGCAATTTTACATGATCAAAGACCACTTTCAACTGAAATGCCTGCTGTGCATGTTAATCTAAGAGTGCATGATAATCTTGCCCACAACAAAAAGATCTTTGAAAATCAGGTACGCCCTGATAAATGTGAGCTGGTAACAACATTCCTGCGTCTAACTGTTCTGAACAGCAGTGAGGTGAAACAGATCCAGAAACCATGTTGAAATTATTTAGTGCGTATAAAGCTGTTTCCATGCAGTGTGTCTTTAGTGCGTATAAAGAATATTTAGTGTGTATAACATGCAGTGTGTTATTTTAGTGCATGTAAGAGTGCACATTAATCTAAGAGTGCATGTTAATCAAAGAGTGCATGTTAATTAGAGTGCATGTTAATTTTACCGACAACAACAAGAAATTCGTGTAAAATCAGGTAAGCCCTGATAAATGTAATTGGACAGGGTGAGCTGGTAACGACATTCCTGTGTTTAACTCTTCAGAACAGCAGTGAGGAGAAACGGACTCAGAAACCCAGATGAAGTGTGTTTGAAATTGAAAGCTGTGTGTTTGAAATTGTACGGCCTCTTATCAGCCAACTATTAAACATTAACTGCATCACTGACCCCTGCAATGGGCGTTTTTCAAACTCATATTTCAGAGAATTGTCAAAAGAAAGAGGTCACAATCATCAGCTGCATTTTTATTATGAATGTATTGCTAGACTAGGTAGTATGCCTTTGAGACTTGACGTTTGAGTACGCAAGGCCAGGCAGTCCAGAAAAAAAAAAAACTAATAATAATAATAGAAATATATATATATTTTCTGACATGCATTTTAATACCCACCATTAAAACGCATGGTGTTTCATGCTGGCATTATTTTGCTACTGCGTATTTCCTGAAGCCCCCACAACATGTTTGTAAGACTTGTGTTGACATTGAGAGATAGCCTACATTGCCTTGCTGTTATTCTCATCAGGATAGTCTAGAGACGGACCCTAAGATGGACCCCAGTCCAATGTTAAGCGTTTTCCTCAGAACTCTTCTAGGCCGTTCGCACTTCTGACACATACGTGCATACACCCAAACACAATACAACAATGTAAATAATTAGAATCGTTTCATGCGTTTCTCTACAAATACGCAACGGACGCAAGTAACTAGTTTGCATTGCATGCACACTTCAACTATATGGGCTATTAACGCATGGAAGCTGATAACTCAGAAAGCCAAAACTGAACGTGTACGCTATTGCAATCATATAAAAAAGGACTAGGCACAGAACCACAAACAGAATAGGATACATATGACGGGACGAGCACTTACTTAGAAACAGCAGAAAGAGGCGAACGACACTGCCTGTCGCCGTCTCCATCCTTGTATCTGTTCTTGACTTTCGCAACAAAACAAAAAAAGTTATAAAATAACTACAATTTGAGACAATAATTAGAAGGGGGAAGCGGAAGGTCGTTGAGATGTTCAGTCACTCTCTCGAATCTTCGAAGGTCCGGTGAAGGTTGAAAACACCTGAGCGCGAGCTGTTTGTCGACCAGCAACAACAGCAGTGCTCCTCTGTCTAGTTACGGGACTCGGCTCCACCCGCTACTACCCCGTTTCTGAAATTCAACTCCTGTACTGAGCTCTAGCCGTACCCCCTCCTCAAATTCATAACCCTGTTATTATTTCCCCAACATTGGATAACACACGATACTTTTCCCCTCTAAACTTCTCGTTGTATGGGATTGGACAACAAACCTTTGTAGTTATCTCCAGTTTCGCGTCCAACTGAAAGTCATTATAGAAAACTTTTTTTATCGTCTAAATTATTTGCGGTCAAGTAGCCTGTATCGCACGGGAAACGACGGATAACCCCTGTCGCATACCAAATAATTGATTTGACAGTTAATTTCGATAACTTTTCGTGTGCTAATTGCTCCCAGGTGAGTTGTTTCCACACATCACCGCCCCTTCTCACATTTTAGTGTGCTATTAATTTTTGTCCGAAATAATGCCATGGAGGGCAGTTTAATCTCATTATAATTTTTATTATTATTTATCTGCATAGTACACAGAGGTTCACTGGTTACATGAAATGCACACCACTTGACCTACATTTTAACATCATACATTTTATTAATATTAATATATTATTAGTGATTTAATATCAGTAATAATAATTATAATAAAAACTCTGCACTGCTCCTCAAAAAAAATCACAGGAACGAACTTATTTGAGTCAAATAGTGGCGGGAATAATTCACCTTAACAGCCTACAGCAGGGGTAGGCAACTCCAGGCCTCGCGGGCCGGTGTGTATGCAGGTTTTTACTGCCACGGCTCAATCAGCTAATTAGTCATACACACAATCACGATTCACTCGTAAATTACAGAACGATAAAACGCTACAATACACGCATACCGGCACAAGAACATTCATCAGCTGCTGTTCATATCGCGGATATGTAGATTAAAATATCAGATCATGTAAACGATTGGGCTAATTAAATAATTGCTAACTGGTGGCAGCAAAAACCTGCATACACACCGGCCCGCGAGGCCTGGAGTTGCCTACCCCTGGCCTACAGTATGGTTTTAAAACCACAACCAAAAGGGCTGGCGTTTCCTGTTCCTTCAGCATTAAACGTTAGGGACGTTTGCAGGCTTTTGCACATGTTCGAACAAATTGCACGACAAAAAGATTAAAATGACCACATTCTTCAACTATGAACTTGAAGTCCGAAAAATTCAATGCTAGATGTGTAATGACAATATAGAAGATTGCATTGTTTCAGCACTGGATTGAAGTAATTCTGAGTCACAATTTAAGGCAGCAAAACTGCCTTGTATAAATAAATTTAAAAAAACTTGAAAACCTCATCATTACATTTTTGTTTAAATTTCATTATAAGCACTAGGTCATACCGCCTGTTTTCTCAAATGACCAGTATTGGAGAAAAGGCATTTTTTCAAAGGTTCCACGACAAAGTGGGAACCTTTGGAAAAATAATTTTAAACCAACTCTGCTGACCCCTAGCGAATCTTTTCTGCGGTTGCATAACCTTCTAAAAATCTAGGCCAATGCAAGAGAACTGATTAATTCCTCTCTGCTAAAAAAAATAAAAATAAAAATACAATTTAACCAGTGATGCCTGTTTTAGAAGCACATTAAATAATTACAGCTGGATTATTGAGATGAGCAGAAGTGTTTATTAGGGGATCGCTTGGCTCAATAGGACATGTGTAACTCAAAAGGCATATGAGCCTGCTCCTTCCGCAGTGGAGGTACAGTCTAGCCTTTTACACTCCTGGCTGAAATCATTAGTGTGACTTCAGAGAGCATGTGACACTGTACGGAGGTAAGACGGTTTCCAGGTGGTGTGCGCACACGTGTGTGTGTGTGTGTGTGTGTGTGTGTGTGTGTGTGTGTGGGACGGGGGGCCTGGGCAAGGCTGCATTTGTGCGTGTGCGTTTGTGTGTGTGTGTGCATGTGCGCGTGCGTGTGCGTGTGTGTGTGTGTGGGTGGCAGAGTCAAGTTGCCCATCTCAGTCTCTTGCCATGGTACTGTCGGAATTAGACTGTGTGTGTGTGTGTGTGTGTGTGCGTTTGTGTTTGGCACAGAGCATCTCAGTCCTTCTTGCTCTGGTACTGTCTGATGAAGATCTTGGGTGCGTGGGTGTGTGTGTGTGTGTGTGTGTGTGTGTGTGTGTGTGTGTGTGTGCGTACTCAAGGTGAGTTGCGGATCTCAGTCCTTCTTGCTCTGGTACTGTCTGATGTAGATCTTGGGGGTGTGTGTGTGTGTGTGTGTATGTGTGTGTGTGTGTGCGTGGCGGATCTCAGTCCTTCTTGCTCTGGTACTGTCTGATGAAGATCTTGGGGGTGTGTGGGTGTGTGTGTGTGTGTGTGTGTGCGCGTGCGTGGCGGATCTCAGTCCTTCTTGCTCTGGTACTGTCTGATAAAGATCTTGGGTGCACTCCACCCCTCAGGTGCAGTTTTCAGTCCTGCTCGCCTCCAGATCCTCTTCAGATCTCTCTCGAATCTGACCTGCAGTCGCAAACACACCCCGTCAGTAACCCTCCTCTGACAGATCCCCAAAAACCACCAACAAAAATATAAAGTCCCTCAACTCAGAGGGGGTAACATTCAGTGGCCAAAATAAGACCCATTACATAATAACTAGCAATCAAAGGTAATTTCTCACCACATAAGCCTCACTAGAGCAATATTAATAATAACCAGTCCTCGTACGTATTTTTTTCATGTGACTAAAATTATTTATAAAGTAGCCTATACTATTTTCTTCTAGGAATCCTAGTACTAGTATATATCTATGGTCCGACCTGCTGACATTTCGGCAGTCTTTTCTGGTACCTTGCTAACAACATTGAAGAAAATAGCATAGGTTACTTTATAAATAATTTTAATCACACAAAAAAAAAAATGTTTATTACTATATACTGGTTATTTTTTGTATTGACAGAATTCGCTTCTGTCGTATATGTGCTAGAAGTGTCATTTTGAGACCGTTTTAGCCGTCCCATAGAAGTGAATGGAGAGCGACAAATACCCTATTCTGGATTATCACCCCAGGGGAGCACAGAGCAACTAACCAACATATTTCATCACATATCATGGCCAGGTAACTACACAACCCAAAGTTCTACCAAAGTTTAGTTGTGCTTTAAAGGGGCAGTTCACCTAAAAATGTAATGACGCTATGTTTCTATATACCCAGAGTGCTAGTTATCCATCCAGATAGTTTTTCTGAGATTTCACAAAAGATATCTGCTACAGCTCACCTTGATATGAGCTTGATATAAGCTTGATATGAGCTTGATATAAGCTTGATATGAGCTTGATATGAGCTTGATATGAGCTTGATATGAGCTTGATATGAGCTTGATATAAGCTTGATATGAGCTTGATATGAGCTTGATATGAGCTTGATATGAGCTTGATACAATGAACCTCAATGGGTCCAATGTTAGTGGCGCTCAAAGCACCGTCTCTTTCCAAATATGACACGGTTACTCATGAACATCCACGGACCTTGTTGTGCAAGTTTTGTTTTCCAAAACTAATTTCTACCGAAGTACGGTAACTGTGTACATCTGTGCAAAGTCTCAACCAATGCATGCCAGTCAGTATTCGGTGGAGCACCGTGTCGACACAGCGCACCTGCGTCACGTTTCAAGGCCTGCTGTCTGTTCTGCAGACACAAACGCGTTCACGCTCGCACTCTCACTCTCTCTCTCACACGCACGCGCACACGCACCCCCTCATCTCTTACTTGTTTTCTCTTCCTGCGTCCCTCCAGCACCCTCCTCCTGAGGAAGGTGGTGCGTTTCATCAGCTTCTGGTACTTGTGTTTGTTCATCTTCCTGCGCCGGATCTCCAGGACGTTCTTACAGCTGAGCGGAGCAGAGCCCTCGCCCTCCTGCTCTAGCACGGGTTCGACAGCAGGGGGCAGCACCTTGGACTCCCCGTCACACCTCCCGTCCTCCGGGCGCTGCGGCTCCTCGTTTGGCAGCGGGGGGAGAGAGTAGCGCAGGGAGAGCCAGCTCTCCAAGGGAGACACGGACATTTTTCGGGGCACGAGGACCTCCTCTAGCTCCGGCTCCAGAGCAGTCCATCGCTGGGGGGGTTGTGTGTTTCCTGCAGAGGCTGTGTAGTAGCAGCATCCCCTACCGAGCGCTGGGGTGGAACGGGCCGGGCAGAACCGTCTCACTGCAACACCAGCCGACTGTGGGAATTGCAGTGCACCTAGACAGGCAGAGGAAACCGTTTTTTTTACAAACACTGTGCTAAGAACTAAAGAAAAGGCAAAGCAATACATTTTCATACACTATACTACCAACTGTGGCGTCGGCCTTCCGTGCATTAGATTTGAAGGGCTACGCTACGTTTCTGTTTAAGTATATTAAGCGAAATTACGTTACGTGTTGTTAAGTACTGCATACTTTGTAATAATTGTTACCGACTTACCAGGTACCCTAGATACAGCATTCAGGCTCAAGGCCACCCTCGAAAGAAACATTTTGGTGTATCCTGTAATTCATGAAGTCATTGGAAGCATTGGAAGTGGGCAGCCGTTTCCTGGAAGATAATAACACAAACTGATAGCAACACAAACTGAT
The DNA here is from genome assembly GCA_029718625.1 of Synaphobranchus kaupii. Lineage (NCBI taxonomy): Eukaryota > Metazoa > Chordata > Actinopteri > Anguilliformes > Synaphobranchidae > Synaphobranchus > Synaphobranchus kaupii. Next base: position 125,421,041 of record CM056378.1, read on the forward strand.
AGCAAAACAAAGCTAATGTTACGTTACATATATCAACAACAGATTCGGAGTTATTCTGACCTGTCAAGGTTCAATAGATTAAGTAACGTTAACATTTACCGCAAAATACCCAGCATAATGAAGTGCCGATACTAGCCAACACGGGTAGACATGCTTTCTTCACATACTGTTTAGCTAGGTAGTTAGCGTTCGCTAACATTAATTATTAAAGTTCATTCAAGAGTAGATCATATAGCTAGCTAGATAGCAACCTCTCTTAGCTATTACACGGACCCAGCGAGCTAGCTAGTTGATGACTATGAATAGGATATAGCTCGCTAGCAAGTTACCCATATCTGGCTAACCACACTAATACAAGCTAACGTTATCCAGCAGTAGCACTGAGCAGATCACACATCATTAGCCAAGAACAGCTAACGTTAACGCAAGCTAAATAACAGCCGATGTTCACGCTAGCTAAATAGGAGGAGCACATCGCCATTTGCAAACATATTCAATATCCTCAAATAAACGTCATTAAATTATACGTATGTAAGTAGCTCATTTCATAGTAAAAACGTTCCCAATTACTTAGCTAGCCGTTACAAAGCCAACCACCGTGAGCTGTAGTTTTCAGCATTCAATGTGACTCTGAAGCACAACTTCCTGACCAACATCTAAATTGTCCCCCTGACATCCTGTGTTCTCTTTCGTATTGATGATTCCGGCAGAAAAAGTGAATTCAGTGAATAAGGTTCCAGTATACACTCGGTATACTAGGCTACGAATATTCTACTACTGCTGATTTTAATGGAAATTATTATTATTATTAATAATAATAATAATAATAATAATAATAATAATAATAATAATAAAGAAACTACACATTTCTTGAACATTTCAGCAGAAGGTCAAAATCTAGCTTTTCAGTAAAGTACTTGCCACATGCATTCATTCACCCTCATATCACTATTATATTTATGGATTGCTGGGTTCGGAGTTTCGTCCAATCAGAGTAGTTAAGCATGTGTGTGTATTGATCAGAGATTTAGTGTAGCAGGTGAGGGTTGATCATTGTGGCCTGGGATGTAAATAGTATGGCTGGAGGGCAAAGGCTGAGATTGGACAGGCCTCTGCCCTCCCTGACCAGACATCAAGGTGCCATAAGGTATCGGGCACGACTAATGGCGTGCGTTGTTGATGAACAAAAGGATATGTCATTCTGGAACAAAGAGATAGGCCCTCACAGATAATATGGACATGTGCGTCAAGTCAAGGCCTCTGAGGGTATTTAAGCCTGATTAGATGACCGGTGTGTTGAGGGTTGCTTGTGCTGTGTCTCAGTGATCTTCCCGCTAGCCGGCATGACATACAATACACTTTTAGTTTCTTTAGTAAAGTGTTTGTTGTCTTGAGGAGTTCCTGCATTGTCCTGACTTTGATTCCATGGAAACAAGCCGAGTCCTAACAGGAATATGAATCGGCCATCTTTGCAGTCAAGGGCTATGTCAGAACATATTGTGTTTTTCCTCGTATTATGAACCGTTTAATAAAATACATGATTTTTATGTTTGTGGCCCCATGATAGTGCTGTGAGTGAGCTACGATATGACCTCTGCACTGATGTACATAATGTATTATAATGTGACTGTTCTCCACAGATAATACAGGCCTTCCACAATCCCACACTCAGGCTACATAACATGCGGATTCATAGAAAGGCCCTTCGATGCTTCGGATGAAATGTGATACCATTTATGTGAGACTGATTTTATTTATTTTGGAAGCTAATAAACATTTATTATGCATATCAGTTTAGTCTAACTCCATAACGGACCTCGCCATTTGTTCTCAGGTCATATATTTTGATGATTCAGCCATGGAATATTAAGAGCTATTTATCTAATCCAGACACAGATTTACAAGACATATGGTCGCAATAGCACTTTATGGTCAAGTTGCCTATGTCTGTCATGATTATGTTTATGTTTATGTATTACAATGTGATAAATTATGGCAATTATCTATTGCATACGAGCCGTGTATAATGGATGTGTTAAATCCATCACAAAATAACAACACAAACTACAAAGTGGTCTTTGCCCTCCAGTGTGTATCGAACCCCCATTATACCGTTATATCATTCATAAAACACATTATATAGTCATTATACCATTCATAAAACACATTATCCAACAGTAAAATTGGACAGAAAGGCAGTGAAGTACACTAGAGAAGACTCAACAATGCACACAAGTGCTCATATATCCAGATTTTTTTTATTCCAGTTTTTTATTCCCTCTGGCAGTATTTACAAAAGAAAAAAAAAAAGCAATATTTACAATAATAAGACTTTGATACAAGAACTCACTTCAGCATTTTAATATCAAACAGAACACAAATACAATCATTTGAATGGAGGACAGTGTAGTGCGGAGATGGGCTGGTGACAGCGTCTATTTGGAATACTGTTCTGAAGTTGTCAGCATGGACACGGGCTTTGCTCTATGCCCAGATTGAGCTACCACACCATAACACAAGAATAGAACAGATACAGCACTAAAGAATGGCCATGTACAAGTTGTTTACACTAGAGGGCACCACAGGCCTATATGTGGTTATAAATCTTGAAACCATCTAGTTGGTCTTGTTAAAAGAATAAAGATCCATGACACTAGTGTAATAAGCTTCACACGACAAAGACTGGGCTTACTGATATTGCCAGTCTGTTACCACTGCCTTTTATGTATGGAGAAAGTCAGGACTTCTATGATAATTTGACACAAATTTTGAAATTGCATGAAATGTTCCATTTGGCTTTTAGTGGATAAAGTGATATTTCAAGACGTGGGCAGTTACCCAATGCGTAGTATTATATTATCATGGTGTTCGGCCTTTTGGTGCCTGTTTAAAGCCTTGTCAAATTAACCAATGGTGAAACACACGCCTTTATGACATCATAAAGGGAGCAAAAAGGACGATGGCGAGTTGTTCAAGGAAGAACTGGTTTATACTATATAAACCGTCTCAGTTCAAATGTACACAGTCTAAATGAGTTTTTCAGAATCACGTGGCACGTTACGTAAACATATGGATGCAAGCTTGAGTAAGAATGCCCACAGACGTGATACGTAAGTGGAGAAAACACACATTTCTTCTACATTTCTCACCAAATACCTCCATGCATACTTCTGCTACAGGATCTAAAGTCAAATAATAAATAACAAGAGTTGTTATTCATTATCCTCCAAATAAATTTTCATAAAATATTTTGTTGTTCAAAATATTCATAATGCAAGGCAATTCTCCATAGACATTTTATGGTACCAAAGATATGCACATATGCTTTTCCTTATGGCTAAAATGACCACATTAGTTCTACATTCAGACTGATTGCTACTCAGGGAATTAGATTTTAGCTTCTGCTCTCGTTCTAAGGCCATGGCAGCTGACAGTAGCTCTTTTAAAGGCAACCTGAAGGAACTTCACAGTATCAATGTTACATTTAATGTTTATTTAGTGCACAGTATATTTTTTTGTTTGTTAGTTTTTTTTTTGGCCTCATCTTGGGCGGTCACATTTCATGCAAAGTAAACGAAAGGTCAATAACAGCACAATAAAATAGAGCACATGTACACTTGCTGTTTTGAAGGTCAAACTGACTCAAATTATCTCAAAGGAGGTTGAAATAAATAGACACCACCACCACCTGCTGTAAAAACATCTCATTAAGAATCCATGTTTGTGTCCTTAGTTTGGGGCTCGGACCAGAGGAGCCGCAGCTGTCTGTGGTTCATACACACAAGGCCCCGTCTCTAAATGTCTTTCCACTACAGCTCACGCAGAATCACAAACAAATGTTGTCACACACAATATGTACATGTACATCCTCAAACATACATACAATTAAGCTGAAATACACTATTCACCTTAAAAAAAAAAATTTAAAAAAAAGGTAAAGTTGTTTAGATGCTTATTCTCAGCAGGAATGACATTGGACTGTAGGATCCCTGTCCCGGCTTTGATGGGATTTGGGGTAACAGGCACTGCTACATCACTGAACTGGCCCTGATTACAGCCCACGCAGTGTCAATCAATCAACTCAGCCACTCCCCCTTCAACCTGCTCGCTGTGACTCCACAACGAGCGATTGCGTTTTGAGCGTGTTTTAAATGAACTGTCACTGATAACTCCATTAAAGAGCTGACAGCCATTTCCGAGAACACTTGTAAGAAAAGCCTGTTTGCACAGTCACATTAGAGTCTGTTTGAGTGAATGATTCACTAGCATCTGAAAACTGCGCTGTGTTCAGAGAAACAGGCAGTACTCTTACAAAGCGCTCTTTTTTCATTCAAAACGCATCATAATCCTCCACCTGCGGTTACTCATTTTTGGGGTTTAGCCTGGTTAGCGTAACTGATATGGTAATCCCCTTTCGCCAAAAACTGTTTTGAGATTTTGTCAATATCCGTTGCATCGCGTTTCCCCCTCACGGCGCATCGCTGCGAAACTGTGAGCGCACGCTACCGCAGTGAACACGTAAACCCTCCATAAACCGGTTATCCTGACATCTGTACACCTACAATACACACGAGAGGCTGAATCTGCCTGTGTATTTAATTTAATCAGGCCTTTAGCGAATGCAGTAAGGCCCTGCCACTCAAATCCGAGAACTGCCGGTTTTTCCACCCTCCCTTTGCCTGGGAGTCAGGTGTGAAGACAATCTGGCCAATCAGTAGCACTAATTGTTCAGATAATTACCTGGGAGAAGGAAAAGAAAACCAGGGCCGGATTTGGATTTGAGGTCCAGAGTTGAGTATCCATGCAGTAAGGCTTATAATATTGTACCATATTGGTAAGGGCAATAGTTCCTGTTGTATTAATCTATACCAGCAGATTGATACTTGCGTTTACTGGCCTTATCCCCACTCTCAACAGTAGACAGAAAATGAAGACATTCACTTGTGAATAAATTATATTCAACATTATTGGTACCAGTTACAGTAAAACTAACATCTAATCTGAAAACACAGGGCTGTATTTGGGTGGTAAAGTGTACACGCGTGTTGGCGATAAATGGAGACATGGATCTGGCTCCTCCACGTCCCGTTATCCTGGCCACTCGCCGTGTAATACAGCCACTCACACGCTGCATGCTACGTTTGGACGGAAAATCTCCGCGTGGAGTCCAATGGCACAGCTTCTCAACCCTGCGCGACCTGCATACTGGCATCTACTCCACAAAATAAAAACTTACACCGACTGACGAAGTAAGCAAAAAATGTAAAAAGTGCGTCCCGGGTAAGCCGTGTTAGGTCAAAAACGGAGGAACGGGAAAGCAAGCGAACGAACACACAAACATGCGAGCGAAGCGGACGAAAGAAAAAAACGGTCACAGTGCAGATGTTGCCCCCTCCCCTCACTGCCCCCCCTCCCCCCACCCGTGCTGCACTAGGCCTGCTGGGAAACGGTGTTCACAAGGTGGTGTGGTGAGGGCTGAAGGGACACGTTCACAGTCTTGGTCTGTGCGCCGGTCTCAGGGCCCCTGCCATTGGCTGGGGTCCGCCTCATCCTCCTCTTCCTCGTCTTCGTCGTTGGTGGTGCCAAAGACGCGCGCTCGCCTCGTCTCCTGGAGCAGGTGTTTCTTATGGGAATGCTGCTGGGACAGAACACAATCCAGAGAGAGAAAACCAGGTCAGAGGTCAAAGGTCATGTGATTACAAGAAAAAAATGCTGCGGTACGTCCCAATATTCTTCACTCCCCACCTCCTTTCCTCCACTCCCCCATACCACTCCTCTCCTCCTTTCCTCCACTCCCCACCTCCTTTCCTCCACTCCCCCACTACCACTCCTCTCCTCCTTTCCTCCACTCCCCCACCACCACTCCTCTCCTACCCGGAAGTATACAAAACTGCCTGAACGTTTCGAGTACAAGTATTTACATGTACAGTATACAATGTACCTGACATATATGGATATACAGGATATGGCACTGTAGGCTTCATAGCACAGTACAGGCCTCATAGCACACTGCAGGCTACATAGCACAGTACAGGATATGGCACACTGTAGGCTACATAGCACAGTACAGGCCACATAGCACACTGCAGGCTACATAGCACAGTACAGGATATGGCACTGTAGGCTACATAGCACAGTACAGGCCACATAGCACACTGCAGGCTACATAGCACAGTACAGGATATGGCACACTGTAGGCTACATAGCACAGTACAGGCCACATAGCACACTGCAGGCTACATAGCACAGTACAGGATATGGCATACTGTAGGCTACATAGCACTGTACAGGATATGGCATACTGTAGGCTACATAGCACAGTACAGGCCACATAGCACACTGCAGGCTACATAGCACAGTACAGGATATGGCATACTGTAGGCTACATAGCACAGTACAGGCCACATAGCACACTGCAGGCTACATAGCACAGTACAGGATATGGCACACTGTAGGCTACATAGCACAGTACAGGCCACATAGCACACTGCAGGCTACATAGCACAGTACAGGATATGGCATACTGTAGGCTACATAGCACTGTACAGGATATGGCATACTGTAGGCTACATAGCACAGTACAGGCCACATAGCACACTGCAGGCTACATAGCACAGTACAGGATATGGCATACTGTAGGCTACATAGCACAGTACAGGCCACATAGCACACTGCAGGCTACATAGCACAGTACAGGATATGGCATACTGTAGGCTACATAGCACAGTACAGGCCACATAGCACACTGTAGGCTACATAGCACAGTACATGATATGGCATACTGTAGGCTACATAGCACAGTACAGGCCACATAGCACACTGCAGGCTACATAGCACAGTACAGGATATGGCATACTGTAGGCTACATAGCACAGTACAGGCCACATAGCACACTGTAGGCTACATAGCACAGTACAGGATATGGCATACTGTAGGCTACATAGCACAGTACAGGCCACATAGCACACTGTAGGCTACATAGCACAGTACAGGCCACATAGCACACTGCAGGCTACATAGCACAGTACAGGATATGGCATACTGTAGGCTACATAGCACAGTACAGGCCACATAGCACACTGCAGGCTACATAGCACAGTACAGGATATGGCATACTGTAGGCTACATAGCACAGTACAGGCCACATAGCACACTGCAGGCTACATAGCACAGTACAGGATATGGCATACTGTAGGCTACATAGCACAGTACAGGCCACATAGCACACTGTAGGCTACATAGCACAGTACAGGATATGGCATACTGTAGGCTACATAGCACAGTACAGGCCACATAGCACACTGTAGGCTACATAGCACAGTACAGGCCACATAGCACAGTACAGGATATGGCATACTGTAGGCTACATAGCACAGTACAGGCCACATAGCACATTGTAGGCTACATAGCACAGTACAGGCCACATAGCACAGTACAGGCTGCATAGCACACTGCAGGCTACATAGCACAGTACAGGCCACATAGCACACTGTAGGCTACATAGCACAGTACAGGCCACATAGCACAGTACAGGCCACATAGCACAGTACAGGATATGGCACACTGTAGGCCACATAGCACAGTACAGGCTGCATAGCACACTGCAGGCTACATAGCACAGTACAGGCTGCATAGCACACTGTAGGCCACATAGCACAGTACAGGCTGCATAGCACACCGCAGGCTACATACAAGAAGCACACAGCAGGCACGCAATATGCTTCAGAAAAGAGCACATCCTTGTCTATGTTCTCCCAAATCAACAGCGCAGGTTGCTGCAATAAGCGCTAATAAATACAATTGGCAGTTCAATATTGGGGTGAGAAGGGGGGGGGGGGGGGGGGGAATACACAGGTCCCAGCGCACATGCCCCTGCACCACACGTCTAGACCCCTCCCCTGAGAGACTATTGGCTGACCTGTTGATGGACATCCATGAAGCGCTCGGGTGGGAGGGGCTAGCAGTTCTGGGCCGGGCACACGGATGAGTGACAGGGTGAGCAAGGAACCAGCAAAGAGCACAGAGACCGGTGGTCCAATCAGCAAGCCACAATCACAGGTAACAGGTCAAATGTCACAGGTCACAAGTCATGCAGCAGGAAGTAACAGCACATACAGATGTAGGAATTGATTTCTGTCCAGCGCGCTACTGTGACAGGTGAGCCTGTTTGTGGCATTGTTCATACACAGGTCAGGCACTGCATATACCAGCCATAGGCTTTAAGAATGGCTTACATCCTGGTTTATTTAAAGTGTATTCTGCATATACCAGCCATAGGCTTTAGGAATGGCTTACATCCTGGTTTATTTAAAATGTATTCAATGCCTGAATAGCAGTGGTGAGAGACCACCGGTTTCAACTCTTAAACTGTTGTGTTTTCCGTGCAATAGAACTGGCCATTCTGCACCTCAATGGACTGAGCCAAATATCCTATTATATCCTGACTATGTAACACAACAATATAAAACACTGTACAGACATCGCATGCATAGCATTTTAAACACACACATACACAAGTATACAGAATAAACTCACGGGAGAAAAAGACAATGCAAGCAAAAAGCAGTGCAGGGAAGAGAGCAGGAGATAGAGAAAGAAAGAAAGAAAGAGAGAGAGAGAGAGAGAGAGGGAGAGAGAGGGAGAGGGAGAGATAGGGAGAGAGAGAGGGAGAGAGATAGGGAGAGGTAGAGAGAGAGATAGGGAGAGAGAGGGAGAGAGAGAGAGAGAGAGATAGGGAGAGAGATAGGGAGAGAGAGAAAGATAGAAAGAGAGAGATGGAGAGAGAGAGAGAGAGATAGAAAGAGAGAGAGGGAGAGAGAGAGAGAGAGATAGAGAGAGAGAGGGAGAGAGATAGGGAGAGAGAGAAAGATAGAAAGAGAGAGATGAAAGAGTGAAAGAGAGATGGACCGTCTCATCCCACAGGTGATTTAGCATGCCTTTCACAAGACTGCTGCCCCCCCCCCCCCCCCCCCCCCCGCACCCCCCCGCACCCCTCCTCACCGATGAAGACTTCTGGTCCTGCGGCCGCTCCAGTTTGATCCGGACATCAGAGCGGGAGGGGTCAGGGCCTTTGCTGCCCTCCGGATGGGGGGGTCTGCTGGACGCTGTGACCACACACACACTACACCCTCAGTTTTTAGCAAAATGTCAAAACAAATAAAATAAATTTAAACAGTCACTAAAATTAATTCTCAGTTGTTGTGCACAGTGGTGTTCTCATATTACATGCCAGAGGTGTACGGCTGTATCCTAGCAACTGTCCTTCTCCCAGTCCTCCCCAACAGCCCCCCCTCATCTGGGGAGCCCCTCCCCCCTCACCTGGAGAGCTCCCCCTGCTGGTGGTGCTGGCGCTGCTCACGCTGTCCTCCAGCCAGGTAGTGTAAGTGAAGGAGTCCCGCTTGTGCGGAGTTCCAGCTGAAGACAGGCTCTCCTGTAGCATACACACACACACACACACACACACACACACATACATGGTCAGAGACAGCAGAGCAACCCACACACAGGGTAAGACACAAACGCATTGGTCAAACACAGCAGAGAAACCCTTACACAAATACAAACACACACACACACACACGCACTGTTTCCATGCCTTATACGAGAGAAGACGTAAAGCTGAGTGGCGTGTGGGCAGTGGGACCCACCATGCCAGTATCGTACTCTTCCGTAGCTTCGGTCTCGTTCTCCTCGACCACGCTGGCGAAGCTGCTGGCGTTGGACGATGAGCGTGAAAGGTCATGACCCTCAGGAATGGAGGGAGCCCTGCAACACATGGCAGAGCTACACACCTGGATTACACACGCTCTCACTGCGTCACACACGCTCTAACACTCATACTCTCACTGTGTCAAATACACTGAGTCCCCACAAGAGCTGCTATACACACACACCAACACACACGCTCTCACTGCGTCACACACTCTCACTGTGTCACATACACTGAGTCCCCACAAGAGCTGCTATACACACACGGAGTCCCCATAAGAGCTGCTATACACACACACAAACATACTCTCACTGAGTCACATCTAAAAAAGCCGTTGTACACTCTATCATGTGATATCGTGGCCATCTTCAACGGATTGTTGATGGACTTGTGACCTGTAGCTGCTTTGAATCTTGGGCAGAGCACTGCTGTTGTTGTACTCTTGATAAGGCTAAACCCAATCTAACATTTTGCAATTTGTACAGATACAATGTAAATTATTGTGTATATTTACTTACCAGGGTGTTTGGTAAGTAAATAGATTATGTATTGGAATGTAATGTAACACAATATACCTTATTAGGCAACAAACTGCAGTTGGTGTTACCTACAGGTGGCACACACAGGCTGTGTTCGGAATCGCTCCCTATTCACTATATAGTGCACTATTTAGGGCATCGGCCATTTTGTAGGGTGTCCAAAATTCAAAATGTCAATTTGACACCGTAAATAGTCCACTCAATATCCCCCACAATGCACCACAAAATGTAGGGGACAAACGATGTACACTACATGACCGGAGACATTTTTTTGTCAAGATGGCGACGGCTGAGCCTGCGCTGGTTTAGAAATGTAAATATAAATGCAAGTTTCATCTTGTAGCCTATATTAAATCAGTTTAATCGGCTTTATAACCGAAATTAAATAAACGCGGTAGATTAAATATCACAAAGTGTTAACTATTTTTTTTAATTTAACAATTATTACTGTTTAATGGAAAATGCAACTTAATTAGCTAGCTAGTTACCTAGTTACCTAATTTACCTATCTACCTACAACGAGACAACAAACCCTTGTTCAAAATTAAAAAAGATAACTTTTTTAAACCGTTTCTTGCATGCTTCTCACCAAGCCGGTGACCGCTGTCACGCAAGCGTTGCGCGTTGCTAAGTAACCTGTTCAAAAACGGTAGTGTCCGAAATCGTCTCCTCCTTTCACCAGTGAATCCCTATCTAGTGCTCTATGTAGATTCCCTAAGTAGTGTATAGGGAGGGAGTGAATGAGTGAGCCATTCCGAACACAGCCCCAGTGAATTCTACTCACCTGTTCTTTGCGGTGGGCACCTCAGGTGAGCTCTGATTGGATGAATCCTCAGATTTGGGGTCCTGAGAGGCGTGGCCACTGTCTTGAGTCTTTTGAGTGCTGGGGGAGCACTCTCTGCTACAGGAGGGAAGAGGGGGTGTGTCAGAATACGTGTCAGAGGACGCTACTCTACAGTAAACTACACTAGAGTAAATTACACTACACTACAGCAAACTATACTAGAGCAAGTTACACTACACTACAGCAACTATACTAGAGTAAATTACACTACACTACAGCAAACTATACTAGAGTAAGTTACACTACACTACAGTAAACTACACTACACTATAGCAGACTATACTACAGTAAACTACACTACACTATGTCACTATACACTACAGTAAATTACACTACACTATGTTACTATACACTACAGTAAATGACACTACACTATGTTACTATACACTACAGTAAATTACATTACACTATGTTACTCTACACTACAGTAGACTACACTAACACTATGTCACTATACACTACAGTAAATTACATTACACTATGTTACTCTACACTACAGTAAACTACACTACACTATAGCAGACTATACTACAGTAAACTACACTACACTATGTCACTATACACTACAGTAAATTACACTACACTATGTTACTATACACTACAGTAAATGACACTACACTATGTTACTATACACTACAGTAAATTACATTACACTATGTTACTCTACACTACAGTAGACTACACTACACTATGTCACTATACACTACAGTAAATTACACTACACCTATGTTAGTCTACACTGCAGTAAATGACACTAAACTATGTTATTCTACACTACAGTACACTACAGTTTTCTTCAGTAGTGATGGCAAACTCGGTCTCCGGAGGTCTGTGTAGTTTTGCGCCAACCCCTGTTGATCTAATAGCAGTTCTTCTCTTGCCTTGACATTCTCTGTTATGGTGTGTTATAGATGATCTCTCTTCAGATCACAGCTGAAGCACACTGAAGGGATTTTTTTTTACCACTTTGCATTGCGGGAAATATCAATAGTCTTGAACTCAGGGCTGCGTTTTGGAATGGTTCCCTGTACGGTTTTATAGTGCACTACTTAGGGGATTGGCCATTCTGATGGTGTCCGAATTCTCAATTGAGAACACTGAACATTAGCACATCCGACAAAATGGCTGATTTCCCTAAATAGTGCACTATAAATGTGTATAGGGAACCATTCTGCACACAGCCCAGGTCAGTTAAGCCAGCAAGACGATTGGTTGGAGCAAAAAAAAAAAATTAACCAAAGCCCTCCGGGCGGTGAGCCTGACACCCTGGATCGACAGTGCCTTAAAAGCGGGGGGGGGGGGGGGGGGGGGGGGATGGGGGGGGGGCATGAGGGGTGGGCATGAAAGGGGTGGGGCATGAAAGGGGAGGTACTTGGAGAGGCAGCTGCTCGAACCCTTGCTCTTCAGGCTGATGCTGGGCAGGGGACACACAGAGCACGGTCCTGTCCACTGACCACAGAGCAAGCGCCCTGACCCACCAAACAGAGATGAGAGGGACATCACACATACACACACATGCGCGCGTGTACACACACACATGCCCACACACACACACACACACACACCACACACACACACACACACACATGCACACACACCAACCATGAATGCACTAGCTAGGCCATGCCCCAAACACCAAAAGCTAACTACAACTCCCACCTACCCCCTGTTCCTCCACCAAAGACAAACATTCACACTGAGAGCAATAGAACTCCACCTATCCCCTGTTCCTCCATCAAAGACAACATTCACACTGAGAGCACTACAACTCCCACCTACACCCTGTTCCTCCCTCAAAGACAAACATTCACACTGAGAGCACTACAACTCCCACCTACACCCTGTTCCTCCCTCAAAGACAAACATTCACACTGAGAGCAATACAACTCCCACCTACACCCTGTTCCTCCCTCAAAGACAAACATTCACACTGAGAGCACTACAACTCCCACCTACACCCTGTTCCTCCCTCAAAGACAAACATTCACACTGAGAGCAATACAACTCCCACCTACACCCTGTTCCTCCATCAAAGGACAAACATTCACACTGAGAGCAATACAACTCCCACCTACACCCTGTTCCTCCCTCAAAGACAAACATTCACACTGAGAGCACTACAACTCCCACCTACACCCTGTTCCTCCCTCAAAGACAAACATTCACACTGAGAGCAATACACTCCCACCTACACCCTGTTCCTCCATCAAAGACAAACATTCACACTGAGAGCAATACACTCCCACCTACACCCTGTTCCTCCCTCAAAGACAAACATTCACACTGAGAGCACTACAACTCCCACCTACACCCTGTTCCTCCCTCAAAGACAAACATTCACACTGAGAGCACTACAACTCCCACCTACACCCTGTTCCTCCCTCAAAGACAAACATTCACACTGAGAGCAATACAACTCCCACCTACACCCTGTTCCTCCATCAAAGACAAACATTCACACTGAGAGCAATACAACTCCCACCTACAACCCTGTTCCTCCCTCAAAGACAAACATTCACACTGAGAGCACTACAATTCCCACCTGCACCCTGTTCCTCCTCAAAGACAAACATTCACACTGAGAGCACTACAACTCCCCACCTACACCCTGTTCCTCCCTCAAAGACAAACATTCACACTGAGAGCACTACAACTCCCACCTACACCCTGTTCCTCCCTCAAAGACAAACATTCACACTGAGAGCAATACAACTCCCAACTACACACTGTTCCTCCCTCAAAGACAAACATTCACACTGAGAGCAATACAACTCCCACCTACACCCTGTTCCTCCCTCAAAGACAAACATTCACACTAAGAGCACTACAACTCCCACCTACACCCTGTTCCTCCCTCAAAGACAAACATTCACATTGAGAGCAATAAAACTCCCACCTACACCCTGTTCCTCCCTCAAAGACAAACATTCACACTGAGAGCACTACAATTCCCACCTACACCCTGTTCCTCCCTCAAAGACAAACATTCACACTGAGAGCAATAAAACTCCCACCTACACCCTGTTCCTCCCTCAAAGACAAACATTCACACTGAGAGCAATACAACTCCCACCTATCCCCTGTTCCTCCATCAAAGACAAACATTCACACGGAGAGCACTACAACTCCCACCTACACCCTGTTCCTCCCTCAAATACATTCATACTGAGAGCTTGTGCTGCCAAATTCTCAGTTCTCATATTTTTTTGTTACCAGGGATACCTGGACCATTTGAGTGCATTTTCCCTGGATGTCCCTTGAACATAATTTTACATTAATAAATTCACTGCAGGAACTGTCATAGAATATTCTGAAGTTTTGTTATTCCAGTTAAAATAATAATTTGAATTGTGGGTGGCCAATTTTATGGGAAAGGTTAGCAATGTTCAACAAGCCAGGCACTTTAAATACTTACACATGAACAATTCTCAAATACTTTTGATAAATCCTGTTGTTTTTTTTCATTAATAAATGAGAGGGAATAAACACTACCTTTAAACACTACCAAGTCTGTATTTGTATGCCTAGAAGGTTTTTCTCTAACTTTGACAGAACATGTGTGGAAAATAAATATAAATATTCTTAAATATAAATATATAAATAAATATAAATATATAAATAAATATAAATATATACAGTTGAAGTCGGTAGTTTACATACACTTAGGTTGAAGTCATTAAAACTAATTTTTAACCACTCCACAGATTTTAACCATTTTTACCCCCCCCCTCCTCTAACATGCTCACCTCCTCTCCCCCCACCCCCTCTCCTCTCACATGCTCACCTCCTCTCCCCCCCACCCCCTCTCCTCTCACATGCTCACCTCCTCTCCTGCACCTCCTGGATGTTCTCAATTCCAATAGCGCTGCTCCGCCTGGAGCTGAAGGGACCGGACTTCTTCCTGGTGGGGCTTTTCCCCGGGATTATTAATGACTGAAAGAGACACACAGTGAAGTTTAGTCAGCCCCACTGCATCATGGGATAGGTTGTTTGCTCATGGTCTCTGTTGCAAAATCACAGTGCAACAGGAACCATTTGTATTCCACTAAAATTCAACACACTATCTTTAAATATTCAAAACCTTTTAAGTTTGTGTCAAATACACGATGATCTGGATTTAAGCTACATTCAACGTTAACTTTGACCGACTGCCAGAATGCCAGAGTTACAAGCGTTTGTTTCTTTATTAACAGTCTATAAAATTAACTTTGCTTTAAAGACTGAACTGGCCCTGAAGACAAACAAAGTTACAAAGAGTCAAAAGCGAAGGGCAAATATCGATTAAATCCATCAAAAAACTGCAGTGGTGTGAAAGGTCATCCACCAACGCCTTGCTTCTGTTCCACCGAACACTCAACCGCCTGCGTTATGAAACGGATGCATTTCGATGAGCTGCAGCATGGGTGGAACCACACTGTGCCCAGGTTCTGACCTTCCGCCCAGCGCTAGGCTATAAAACGCACAGCTAGCCGTGCATCCGTGCAATGTGACGGGCTTAGC
>CM056378.1:125448952-125531452 GCA_029718625.1 Synaphobranchus kaupii
CGAAGTAGCCCTGCTTGTATAAAAGCACAATTACCAGCCCTTGACCTCCAGGCCCAAGCCTGTTCATCTCTCTCACTTAGAAACCCTCCTCCCAAGCTGGAGTGGGGCCAGTGGGAGGGGAAAGAGGGGGAGGCAGAGCACCACAGAAGAAGAGCAGAGACTCCGCGCGAGGACGGGTCGGCGTGGCCGGTCGGTGTTTGTGTGTGTCCGCGGCTCGGCCCCAGGGCGGGGTAGACAGTGACCGACAGGGTCCAGCGCGCTTCCTGCTGGTAAATGGCCCGGCCGGCCATATGCGCGAAGCCTCCGGCCTTATATCTCTGTCACGCCGGCGCGGGGAGAGGGTGGGAGGGGGGGGGAGCGGGGTTGGTGGGCGGCGGGGGCTCTCCGAGGCTGGCCGGGAGATGTAGGTCACCGCCCGTAATGACACCATGGATCTTATCTCGGCCTCTACCCCGTCCCTAAAGAACCTGGTGGGAGGGAGGCTGGGTGGACGCGGACGCCACCCGTGCCGCCCGCCCCTGCCCGCTGCCGAGAGATGGAGATGATGCACGCCCCCAGGGCTGGAGGACGGCCTACATGCCTGACCCTGGCAGGTGCCAGGCCGGACCCACTCCGGGCTGAGTTATACCGGCCTGGCGCCTCCTCCATCCGTCAGGCCCGTAACGACGCGGCCGGGCCAGAACCCTGCTGGGGGTGTGTGGGGGGAGGGGCTCTGCGCTGCGAACCAATGTGTGAGCTGCAGGACTCATGGTGTGTGTGTGTGTGTGAGAGAGAGAGAGAGAGAGAGAAAGGGAGAAAGAGAGGGGAGAGAGATAGTTGAGAGAGAGAAAGGGAGAAGGAGAGAGAGAAAGAGAGGCATGTATGCATGTGCTTTTCTGGTTTCTGGTGGACAATCAGTCGTTTCCAACAGTTCTTAAACATGGCACATGGCGGCGGCAAGTCAGAACAACAGGGAACTTTGTGACTTTGTCCTACTAAAACTTGGTTCACGGAAGAACTTTGTGCTCCGTCGTTCTAGTCACGATATGATACAGTATCAAAAACACACGCAGTCACTCCTCAAAAACACACACGCCGGTGGTATTGTGAATCCAACGCTACTAGAGACGGCTTTGGTTGGTGGCAACAGGTCACGGCTCAACAAGCAGGAGACTGAACAATCGGGAGCAGAAAACGTTGATCAAATTCGGTGGCTGTGCTTTTTCACTGACAGGAGGCACATGCTATGCACACGCTAAACGGTAAATGGTCAGGCAGTACACACGTTAAACAATAAACGGGCAGAGCACTCATGGTGAATGATAGAAAGGAGGGTTTGCCTTTATCAAATCAAGCCTATTTTATTCAAATTAATTTTTTTATTCAAATCATCCTTTTCATCTACTAAAGTTTTATAATTTAACTGCAAATTCACTTGCACTTTTATTAACTCAATTATTATCATGTAATTTTTGTTACTTCCACCCCTCATAGATTTTGTGAATGTATTTTCTATATAATGATAATAATAATAAGAAGAATATTAATAATAATTAATGCACAGCACACCTACCTGCCTAAGAACTTAATAACGAAAACCTGTCTCAGAACAACATATTTTCTTCCAATAAAGGAATTTGAACTTGAAAGACGGATTAAACAGTACCCGTTTAAAACTTTCTACTTAAAACTCCTTGCATATAATTCTTTGGCAATATTTACTGTATGTATTTAATTCCAATAAAATACACACCTGTCTCATAATTACACACCTGTCTCAGAACTACAAACCTGCCTCACAATTACACCTGTCTCAGAACTACACACCTGCCTCATAACTACACCAGTGTCAGGCCTACACACCTACCTCATAATTACACCTGTCTCAGAACTACACACCTGCCTCATAACTACACCTGTCTCAGAACTGCACCTACTTCATAATCACACCTGTCCCAGAACTACACACCTGCCTCATAATTACACCAGTATCAGGCCTACACACTTACCTCATAACTACACACCTGCCTCATAACTACACCAGTGTCAGGCCTACACACTTACCTCATAACTACACACCTGCCTCATAACTACACCAGTGTCAGGCCTACACACCTGCCTCGGAACAACACACCAGCCTGAGGACTACACACCTCAAAAGCGCTCATCTGTCAGAACTCAAAAGGCTGTTTGTTAGTCATCACATAAACTCTACTCTACACCAAATAAGCTCTACGCTCACGGTAAGTTTGACCCTGCAAACACCGAGTAACCGGAGTAATTGGAGCGGATTCCTGAGCATGTGAGCAGGGCGCGGGGGTACGGGGGCGTACCCAGCGGCCCCTGCAGGGGGTCTGATTGATTAACGGTGCAGCGGAGGCTGTCACTGCGCCAAATCATTACTGACGCTGAGCACGGTCCACTCTTCTGCCCTAGGAGCCATTCCTGTCTGCACTTTGCTAGCACTCGATTTCCCTTAAATTACAGCTACCCGTTACACCCTTTCATAAGAGATTAACCTGAGTGTATGTGTGCGCATGAGACTGTGTCCGTTTGTGTGAAGGAATATATGCAGTTGTGCATGTGAGAAGGAGGAAAGGAAAGATGGAAAGATTGCATACATGTGTGAGACACTATGTGTCAGTGTGTGTGTGTGCATACGTGTGCTCGTGTGTCTGTGTGAGTGCATGAGTGTGCGTATCTGTAAGGAGTAGGATATAGATAGATGAGGTAATCTCAGGAAGGAGTCCTGCTCACACACTGTTATAGCACATGCCGCTCTGACAGGAACAATGCAAGAAGACAAAAAGCTCTGCTCCCATTGGTCAACGATTCTATCATGCCACACACCCATAGGTTACCCCTGTGCCGTGCTGTGACAGGTCCCAGACATGCTCACAATGGGGCAGTTCTGGGCCTTGAAGTCTAGTACAATATTTACAGATAAGATCAGACTCTAAGATACAGGTTGTGTAGCCCAATGCATCGTTGGAACAACCGATTATTTGAGTTAATAGCAAGACTCATTCCAAAGGCCTTAAATTAATCTTTGCTGTTTTTCAGGGCAAGGTGAGTTGACAAGGACGGCATAAATTGTAAACAAACACAGAAGACTGCATAAAATGTGCCCCCTAGTGCACCTTTCCACATAGAAACCTACACGCAATGATCCTGGACTATGTTGCAAACCTTCAGGTAATACAAAAAGTCTGTAGGAATATAATTTAAACCAAAATGTCCTTTGGTTGATGTCACTTCCTGCTGTTCTGGGTGGGAGAGAGGAAGTTGATACTGACCTGGAGCTCCGTCTGGAAGAAGAATTTCTGAGGACACTGGGAGCAGTCATAGATCTTATCCTCCTGCCCATGGACAGCAAAGATATGCTGCTGCAGCTTATTGGCCTGGACAAAGACTGGGGGAAAGAAAGGAGGAGGAGTCAGTTCACTCATTGGATAAGAAAAAAACTGAGGGGGAGGAGTCACACTTTACTGGTCCAGAGGACAACTGAGAGAAGGAGGGGGAGTGTTTATTGGTTAAGACTGGAATTGAGGGAGAGTCAGAAGTTTTGTATGTCAAAATAAAACTCAAATAGTCATTGTTGAATGAGAGAGACTCGAGGAATGAGACACGGACAAACTATTCCCCGCAGACCTTGTGATATTTATCAATAAATCATCTTTTCCTTTTCTCCCTTTTAATTCTGTCCTTTTTGTTTTAGTAAACCTAAGTTTTTTTTTGCTCTATGGAAAGTATGAATTATTAACCCTCCCCAGGACCATGGATCTCACTTATTCATGACCACCCTGGAATAGAGTTAAAATTTTAAAGACTGTGGCAGGGCTGGGGGGTTTCTTCATAACACACAACCCTGCTGAACTACTGAGGGGAGAGAACGGGTACCGCAGGGGGACAGATGCCCCAGTGAGACGGGCAGGTAGAGCAGAATCCCTCCTTGTGGGAAATTACAGCTGCAATGCTTGCGGCTGCTGACAAAGGCACTTAATTTTATTTTATTTTTTTTTAAAAGAAAAAGAAAAAACCACGAGTCGCATGTCTCAATGTGCCATGTAAACTGAACAAGGAAACAACTTGCTTTACCCACGGGGGCCTGTAGAGGGAGCTCCGCCTCTGAGAGGCTGACATGAGCACCCCCCCCCCCCCCCCCCCCCAAACACACACACACACACACACACACCCCCCACCAGCCCCAAACTCTGGAGCCAAGTGGAACTGCTGTGCTAAATCAGGGATGTGATTGTTTCCTGATTTCTCCTGATGAATCAAGAAATAAAGATTTTTCAGACCTTAAATGCCTTGACCAGAGGCAGAGGACTGGGTATGGTGCAAGCACACAAACCGAGAGCCTTTGCACTCTTTGACAGCTGATAACAGAAGGGAATGTTCAGCAGTAAAGCCACATACTTAAGGCCCGAGAGACATACAGGGCCAGGAAAAATATCAGGAACAATCAAATCCTTGTATTGGCAACACTGCCTCAACTCTCAAAGAAATGGTATACAGTTGCAAGAAAAAGTATGTGAACCCTTTAGAATTTTCTGTATATCTGCATAAATTCGATCTAAAATGCGATCACATCTTCATCTAAGTCCTAAAACTTGATAAAGTGAACCCAACTCAACAAAAAACACAAAAAACATTATTCTTTTATAATTTATTTATTGAGCAAAATTATCCAACATTAAATGCTTTGTTGGAAAAAGTATGTGAACCCTTGGATCATACGTATTTTTAAAGTATCATATTTAATATTTGGTCGCATATCCTTTGCATGCTGTTACTTCCTGAAGTCTGCGACCCATCAATATCAAAAGGCTCTCAATATCTTATTTTCAGGTACTGTTACAAGCGATACTATAACCACTCTGCATTTGAATGGATCTTTATGGGAATTGGGTGAGACTAGATTCAGCTGTAAATTACACTCGTACATTATGGAACACATGACTGGCTAAATGGCTGTAAGTCATCCAGGGTCTGAGGTATCAAACGAGCCCCAAACCATCACTCTGTGGCCAGATATGGAGTAGATGTGGATGGATCACTGCAAGGGTTATTTCTCCTGACTCATTTTCCTATAGAACTCTATCGGGAAAAAAGTCAGGAGAAGAAACCCTTAAAGTGATCCATCCACATCTACTCCATATCTGGCCGCAGAGTGATGGTTTGGGGCTTGTTTGATACCTCAGACCCTGGATGACTTACAGCCATTTAGCCAGTCATGTGTTCCATAATGTACGAGTGTAATTTACAGCTGAATCTAGTCTCACCCCCCAATTCCCATAAAGATCCATTCAAATGCAGAGTGGTTATAGTATTGCTTGTAACAGTACCTGAAAATAAGATATTGAGAGCCTTTTGATATTGATGGGTCGCAGACTTCAGGAAGTAACAGCATGCAAAGGATATGCGACCAAATATTAAATATGATACTTTAAAAATACGTATGATCCAAGGGTTCACATACTTTTTCCAACAAAGCATTTAATGTTGGATAATTTTGCTCAATAAATAAATTATAAAAGAATAATGTTTTTTGTGTTTTTTGTTGAGTTTGGTTCACTTTATCAAGTTTTAGGACTTAGATGAAGATGTGATCACATTTTAGATCGAATTTATGCAGATATACAGAAAATTCTCAAGGGTTCACATACTTTTTCTTGCAACTGTATACTGCAATGACTTTTCTGAAAATATGACATGTATAACATAGAAAATATAATACCAGAAAAAATACTTTGAATATTTGCAGATATATTATGAAGTGTTGCAATATCATGAGTATAATTTGTTGCAATATTTATTTTACATAAGAGCTCCGACCATACAAACAAAGTTACTGTAGGTCATCCCCTCAAACATGTCTTTCTGGGGGTAAACATATAGACTGATGGAATCTGAGGAATGGACTGTTTTACCATTCTATCTGTGTACATTACAGTCTTTTTTAGCAGACGCTCTTATCCAGAGCGACTTACATTTATCCATTTATATATACTGAAGCAAGTCAGGTGAAGTACCTTGCTCAAGGGTACAACGGTAGTGTCCTACCTGGGAATTGAATGAAAACCTGGACTTGTAACCTTTCGGTAACCTTTATACTACACTGCTGCCCTTACACAATGTGTACCTTACACAATGAAAATATATTGCCATATATTTAAAAATAAGCTGTAATACATTGAATATATGGCAGCACTTCAAACATATTTTCCAACACATTCCAATATATAATATCTTTTAGGTTAGAATACATTCTGTTGGTTATTTTCTAACATATCCCCAGTGGCAATAACTGGAATTTCACAATATAATCTTCCTGCATTTCAAGTAACAATTTCATATTTAACAAATAAGCTCTGTTTCTTGATGCCATTGGCACGTGTAGTAAAATGCTGGAAATATCAGAACAGCCTTCCATGATCTTAAAACTCATGAATGGCAATATATTGGCCCTCTATATATAGAAAAATATATTTTTATTGTACACAGGTTTCTGATGTCTCTAGCAAAAATGAGTACATAGCATAAATCCAATTTTTATTTCCTTTTCTGTCTCAGTCTCTGCTCAAAATATCAATCTACACACATCACACATTTATTGAATAACACTTATTGGATTGGTGGGTTGTCAAACACACATATAGGTTTTTGTGTTATTGTGTGCAGTCACTTATGGGTAATCTCATAATGAATATTTGGGAGCTCTGAAAGAAGGAAATCTGTATATCCATGGAATGTTTTCAACCCTGGCTGTTAAACACGAACAAAATATATATTTTCAAATTAAAATGTATTTTATTGGCATGACCACACATCGGCATAGTACTGACAAAGTGATTGCAGCAGCTACTGTAAAACTAGCAGCAGCAACAACTATATGAACAGAAAGGGTGCTTGGACTATTATATTGTACTATTAAAACTATATACATATGCTTGTCAGTGTGCATGTACAGTGTGTTTGTACAGTATATGTACATTACGCATTCATACGAGTCGGCTTGTCTAGGCATTTGCTTGTGCATGCGTGCGTTTGTACGTGTGTGTATATACGTATATGCATGCGTGAGTGAGTATTTAATTGTTCTCATGGTTGTATATTCACATGCACACAGAGCGTGTTTAATGCACATGCATGCATTGAGACCCTGTGTGTCGCCTCCTTGACCGCCCTCGACCCCGCGCCGCCCCCCCCCCCCCCCCCCCCCCCCTCCGCCCCCTCCCGCCCCCTCACCTGTGAAGCAGACGGGACACTTGAAGGTCCCGCCCATGCCCTCGAAGCTGTGCTCGATCAGGTGACACAGGAGCTTGGCCGGAGAGTCGAACATCTGGTTACACAGCTTGCACTCATGATTGATGCCTTCCTCTGCAAAAAAAAGAAAAAAAAAGTTCACATGATAAACCCTGTTACCCACGTGGAGGACTAGAGACACGCAGATAAAAAACACACACAAACGAATAATACATGAGCCAATGAAAGCCGATGATTCTGCTTAGCACCAAGAAGAATTCAGCACAGCACATTTCTATGCAAAGTAGGTTTTAATACAATACAGACTGCATTTCAGCACCGATTAATATTGCACAGAGCTGCTTCAGCATAGCACTGACTTTCAATATAGCACAGAGCAGCTTCAGCATAGCGCTGGCTGTTTCAATATTGCACAGAGCAGCTTCAGCATAGCGGTGACTGTTTCAATATTGCACAGAGCTGCTTCAGCATAGCACTGACTTTCAATATAGCACAGAGCAGCTTCAGCATAGCGCTGACTGTTTCAATATTGCACAGAGCAGCTTCAGTATAGTGCTGACTGTTTCAATATAGCACAGAGCAGCTTCAGCATAGCGCTGGCTGTTTCAATATTGCACAGAGCAGCTTCAGCATAGCGCTGACTGTTTCAATATTGCACAGAGCAGCTTCAGCATAGCGCTGACTGTTTCAATATTGCACAGAGCAGCTTCAGCATAGCGCTGACTGTTTCAATATTGCACAGAGCAGCTTCAGCATAGCGCTGACTGTTTCAATATAGCACAGAGCAGCTTCAGCATAGCGCTGACTGTTTCAATATTGCACAGAGCAGCTTCAGCATAGCGCTGACTGTTTCAATATAGCACACTAACGGGTGCTACAGCACAACATAGACAGAGCATATCATGAGTAAGCATATGCAGTGCGTCCTCCCATATACGCACGGTGTACTGCAAGCAAACACAACACTATTTTCAACCCCTCTCTCCTGGTCAGTTAAAACACAAACGGAAAAGAACATCCACTAGAACACATCTGCTCTGCAAAACGCAAGGACCAGAGGGGGGCTTGGCTTGTCCCTGGCCAGTCTAAAACAGGCCGGGTCGCCGGGCTGTCGGAGTCTGTTCCCTCTTCGGTGCAGATCCGGCTCCACCCGGACTCTCCGCCTCGGGCCCAGCGCCACTCTTCTCCTGGCCGGTAATTGCCTTATACCCCCCCCCAGGGGCCCTGGCTATCTGCCCTCCCCGATCGGACACTCTATTTTAAGCCCCCGCGAATGACATCACCGCACCCCCCTCGCGGGGCAGATGAAAGGTGGGCGGCGGGGCCTGGCGGGACGCCCCCGCCTCGCGCTTATCGGCCGCTCCGCACACTGAGTTTCGTTGGGGGGGTTAATAAAGTCTTCAATCAAACGTTCCCAAAATCCCCCACTGCCTTGTCAGATGCAGGCCTGCCCGCACACCTGACACGTACCCCATCCTCTGTGTCTCAGAACACCCCCCAACACACACACACACACACACACACACACACACACACACACACACACACACATACAAACACACACACCAAACACAAGGACACATTAATCCATGTCTGTATTGTACTGGGGGGGGGGGGGTGATCTCAGGGTATCAAATAGGAACAGGAGAACTTGAAGTGGGGGGGGGGGTTGAGGAGTTAAGAGATTAAGAGACAGGGTATGAGATCGGGAGGGGGGGGGGGTATAGGGCACCTTAGGAAGGTATATGAGTGGGTATGAAAAGAGAAGAGCATAATCTAAAAGGGTTATGCGGGTAAGGGGATGGTATTTGGGACAGTATACAAAAATTGGGTGCTCAAATGCGCCAGTTTTGTGTGCCACTGTGCAGCGATAGCCCAACGCTGCTCCACGATGAACATTGTGCAGACTCAGATGGGAAAGGCAAAGACAACAACAGGTCACCCTCTCTAAAGACACTCCCAGTTCCTGTATGTGAACAGCAGTGAGCGGTCCGCCAGTAATGTGACCGCTTAAACCGCTGCATGAAAAGAGCGGTTTCGGGAAGATATCCCGACCTGTCAAATTTCAGTCAAGCTTGCCGCGTGGCGGTTGTAAGCGGTAGTTTCTCCGCGTCGAAGCGTATATATTTCCAGAAACATCTGCACACTCCCGGGCCGCGTCTATGATCGGGATTTCTGGACTCCGATATTCCCGATTAGGAGAAGCGGACGGCCACATCTGGTCATTCATGGCAAGTTTCTGGACAGGAACACCTCCATTTTCGACGGCAGATAGGCATCCGCAAATGACCAGATTCAGTCCGTTTCCCGTATTTGTGCGCTGTAATGTCCGCCCCCACAAACGCAGCTTTTCATGCAGTGAACATTGGCCCCTTCTCAGAGGGAAGTTTCTGGATGTATTTTTTGGCTAGAATTACTGCATTCTACTCAGTCCTACTTTCACCGGGTTTATGCGATTGGTCAGTTCAGAGCCTTAAACCCGCTCCCTCTTTTGGGGACACGTCCCAAAGAGGGAGCGGGTTTAAGGCTCTGAACCGCACTCCTTTTCGCCAGGCTTGTAGCAGAGAGGTACGTGAGGCTACCCTATGGTCTGCTCTTACAATGTCGCCATCAGAGCGTCTCGTGACCGTCACAAAATAAAGACCTCACTGACAGAGACGGGCATCGCACTCAATCAAAGCTCCCGTTCACTCCCATCACCATTCACCTGGCTGCTGTGAAGGACATTCCGCCAAACCTCATTTACATACTGATTAACAAATTTGCATATCGATTAGCGCGATTAATATGGCCTCAAGCGTTTCGCACAATGTGTACAGGCTGATAACAGAAACCAGACTACGGATATTGTGTGCTCCTTTGTGTTAGCCTGCGTGTTCAAGGGACAAATTCAGAGCGTGTCCGCGGTTTGACACGAAGAAAAACGCAGAAAGAAACTTTGAGTTGAAAAAAATGGGGCTCCATTCAGATTCTAGGGCTTGGACGCTGGACAGGAGGAGAACTTTTATTAATTTTCAGTATTCCTTGAGCGGGTTTTTTCCCATGAGATCTTTTTGGCTTATAGACATGGGTTGTGCAGATCCTTTGTCATGCTCTTTTAATCATCCCTGCTTATGATCATAAAGCATAACTGCTATGCAGTTACAATTCTGCAGTTATGCTTTACGATCATGAAGTACAACTGCTATGCAGTCGCAGTTGCTTCCTCTCAGTGATAAACAATTAAGTGCAAGCTCGCGTGTCTGTTTAGCTTAATGATTTACCGTTGCTAAATGCGTTACTTCCTGTTCTGTTTCCGTGCCCTTGTTCCTGCAGCTCTCGTGATGTGCGCTTCATTTATCAGGCCTTGATGGCCCAGTAAGCGCTTCTATATAAAAGCATGAAAGAAGAAAGAATGACGATGGCTACTTCTTCTGCTACTAACACTACTAGTAATGCACATAGAGCTCCTCCAAATGATGAAAAAGACAATCACCATGGTAACACGTTTAACTACATACCATGCAACCTATATAACACAGTTATAAGCATGGCAAAACACCCGTTATAACCTGTCATAACAGTGTGCAGACGTTACAAGCAAACATATTGTATTGAACATGTACAATTTGCTGCATATATTATGACACTGTTTGGCGTGGCCTGTAACTATGCCGTCCTGGCTGGTTATTACAGGTGTTATGTCATGCCTCCGGCAGTGTTATACAGGCGATCATCACTGCCATGATAAAGTGCACCGCCAGAGTAGTCCCAGGAAAGGCAAATAATCTTTCACAATATAAACACCGTTCTCCCCCACCATCCAAATATGACAATCCAAGTAAAGGGAGGAGAGCATTTATGCGTCTGAGGTCACGTGTTCTCCCTCCTCCTATGCGAAAGCATTCTCTTTACTACGATAAAGGCTGTTTTGTGACATGACAGGAGTTGTGTGGCCTTCTCTTGCTCTTTGTCTCTGTCTCTTGTGGCAGTCCGGAGGCCCTGCCCTTGTCAGACACAAATTTAGGCCTGGTTGGATTTGAGCAGGAGTGTCTCGCCGAAATTATAGGATCCGGTAACGACCGTTCTGCCCTCTCTTGTCCGGGTGAGCATTTGATCTCTGGCAGCCTTCAAGGATCGTACCTCCTGCCTTGTGGGGGTGGGGTGAGGGTAGGGAGGTGTCAGAGGAGAGGGGGGAATGGATTTTGGAGGAGGGAGGGGGTAAGCGTCTGAAACATTGAGGTGAAATCTGGGCCCAAACTTTTAACCCATCTCACAGTAAAATCCGCACGCTATTATATCGACCAGAGATACTGTTTGTGTGTGTATGTGCGTGTGTGTATGCGTGAGAGAGAGAAAGCGAGACGGAGTGTGTATAATGTATATCTTGCTTGTTGGAAATACCTATGTATACATGCTCCTCTGACTGCCTCTCAACAAGAGAGAGGCAGTGCAATTTTAAAACGCTACACTCTCATACAACATTAATACTGCATCACTATCGGCTGCTTGCCAATGCGCAAGCAGGTTTTGTCATTCTCGCTGTGACTAGTGCACGCGAAGATGGACTAATTGAGCAGAAAGAGAGTAAGAGGTGAGAGGTGAGAGGTCAGCTGGGTGTCGACACGCAGACAGATGGATGCTCAGGCACGACTGCGAGATTACGCCCAGCCGAAGGGAGGCGGCCAGACTTTCTAGAAAAGGAAGAAAAAAAAGAAAAGAAAGCGCACGATAACACAAGCATGCGCAAACAATGTCTTCCACGTCTCCATCTCTTAAACCTCCCCCGCAGGCCAAAAAGAATCAAGCCACCGTTTCAGTTAAAAAAGTCGGACGGGTCGCGATCGGAAAAGATTATTGGACGTCTGTTAGGCATTCGGCGTGAAAAAAAGAAAGCATTTAAAGGCGCTCGCGAAAAAGCAAAAGAGACGGACGGACAGGGGAAAAAAAAGCATTTCGCCACCTCCAAAGGTATGCGCCGTCTTAATTGAGAAACGGCGTGAGGCCGCGACACGTACGCCGAGTGAGTGATGAGGACGTTCCAGGACAGGAGGAGGGGGGGGAAGAGAGAGAGTAGGAGGAGAGACACGAAGGTAGGGAGAGAGAGGGAGCAGAGGGAGAGAAAAAACAAGAGAGAGACGGGGAGAAAGAAAGGAGGGAGGGAGGAAAGAGGAGCGCGGCGGGCACAGTGCGTTTATAATTCTGATCCGTTGTTCGGGGCTGAGTGGTGAGCAGAGCCGTGTTTTTGCACAGACGCTGGTGCTGGGGAGGGCGCGCTTCCAGCTAATTGACCAGGGAAAAGACCAGGTGGCGGCCCCCTGCTTTGTGGACCCCGCCTCCGTCACAGACCTCAGGGGAAGCGTCCTGTCTGCAGGGGAGTGTACCCCCCCCACCCCCCAACCCCTGCGGCGTGCGCAGGCACACAAATGAGCTCTTCTGGCAGGAGCAGGAACAGGGCCCTTCCCCAAGGGGGTCGCCCCTCGCTCGGCTCGCCAAATCGCCAAACCCCCTCCCCGGGCTCGCCCCCGTGGCCGGGGGTTGGGGATTGATGGCACGGACACTGGGAGCCATCCCGGGGAGGGGGGGGGGGGGGCGGATGGGGCTAGGGTGGAGGGGTGGGGGGGGTTTGGGCAAGAGGGGATGGTGGTGGGCTCCTTTGGGGGCTAGCTCAAGGTGTGTTGCCATGGAAACGTGGAGGGAGAGCGAGGGAGGAAGCCTGGAGCGCCGAGCTTGACCCAAGCTGGGGGGCGGGGTGGGGTGGGGTGGGCTCTGTGGGCCAAAACCTGAGCAAGCGCACGCACATACATACACAGGTCCTCATAAACATGGATATGTACACACACACACGCACACACACATACACACACATACGCACACATGGCACACACACTTGTGTTGCCTCTCTCTCTCTCCCTCTGTCTTGGCTGTGTCTGTGATTCACACGTTTCCTATTATCTGCAGTAAATATTTCCGGAGAGCGTGCGGGCCTGCCAGTGAGATGGAGACTCCAGCTCCAGATTATTTTTGGCAAAAGCCGACGGCATATGGGGCCGACCAGCTTGGAATCTCCTATCAGATTACATAACAGTGGGACGCTGGATCCTTCTACGCCATAGAAACCGACCTTCACGAAAACAAACACGCTCTCCTTCCAAAGCGCGCTCCCCCTCTCCCCCTCTCCCCCTCCATCTTTCCCGAAGAGCGCTCTGCTCTGCTCTCCCCTCCGTCCCCGCGCTTCCTCCCCTTCAGGACGGAGACCGGAGCGGCCGTCTGATGACCGTTTTCCCCCTCTGCGGTGACCACGCGACGACTCTGGTTTCTGCTGCTAATCAGACGTTGGGTTCTGCCCGTTGCCCACAGTTGTCTGTGCTGCATTTTGTGGGGCTTTTTGGGTTGCGCCGTCTGTGCTGCGTTTTGTGGGGTTTGTTGGGTTGCACTGTCTGTGCTGTTTCCCACCAGCCTCGGCGTGCGGCATCAGCGTCGAGCCGCGCTGCGACGTCCGCTGGGTCAATGACAGCGACGTCCCTTCAAACCGGCGCAGCTCATCCAGCTGCCCCGGCACCCCTTTGCATTGGGTTGCAGAGATGGGACGCGCAACAGACGCCATCATTACCCACAGTGCACTGCGGGAGCAGCTGCTGCAGACTACTGGGGCCCTGTGTCCTTCCCCTGGTCACACAGCCATGCCCTTCTCCACCAATGAGAGACGATGTCTGGCGCCCTATCCAGAAACCACACCCCGCTTTTCTCACACTGAGAGTCCCACCCTCTCTCTCTCTCTCTCTCTCTCTCTCTCTCTCCAAAACACCTCCAGAGAACCACTGACCACCAGCACACACTGCGATAGAAACATTCTGAACAGTGAAAGATATGCAACTGTGTGTGTGCGCGCGCATGTGTGTGAGTGAGTGTGTGTCTGTCCTTTGTAACAGCGCTTCTGTTGTTCCTCACTGTAAAGTACCCAGGGGTTGAAAATGTAAATTCACTGTTGGATAACTCAGAAGAGGCCATAAACATGAAAAATGTTAATATTTATGTAAAAAAATAAGAAGCCCTAACAAATAATTTAAAATGCACTAAAAAATTCAACAAGGTAACCGTCCCCGCACTTCTCAGGGAAGGCTACAGAACCGTACCGGGCTAGGGCATCCATGGCTAGGAGACACGTGACAACGTGGTCCCACACACACATGCACACACGCGTGCACACGCACAGACACACGCACACACTTCAAAATGGACCGCTTTCCGTATCTTCTGGGCAAAGATATTTGCGTTTTCAGTGTTAATTTAACATTCACAAGTGCACATGAGGGAATAGTTCTAATCAGCACACCAATAAACCCGCAAATGACATGTCTTTATAAGCTTGTTAAGAGCAAATCTCTCCCTGAGCATCCATTCAATTCAAGTGTCAGTGTAGTTCTCCTCCTTCTCCCCTCTTCCTTTCTTCTCTCCATCCCCTCCAGTCTTCCTCCCTCACTTTCCTCTCTCTCAATTCATTAAGGCTGTCTCACTCTCTCTGTAAGACACACGCTTGCCGAGTCCCAGTCCTTTCAAAAAAATTTGTTTTGCATCGTCGTGTAAATTCCCTGGTAAAAAGCGCTAATGTGTACCATCGCAGGAACGAAACCGATGCAAACTAATAGCACGCGTGAGTAATTGAGTCGTTTTATTTGTCCCTGATTTTAAAGCTACAAGGTACAAGCTGATTTCCAGGCCATAAATGTCTCAACCAGAGGCAGACAACTTGGTGATGTCATAAGCACACACGACTAGAGCTCTGGCACTCTCGACGGCTCACAGCAGGAGGGAAGGTTCAGCAATAAAAACCAAACACTAGTGGAAAAACCCAGGGAGATTTAAGGTCTGAAAAATCAGTACTGTATGACTAATCAGGAAAAAAAAACAAATCAGTGAATGAGCGCATGTATTCACAGACGCTACGCTCCCCAAACTTTGAGCGGGATGCAGATGGCATACGGACTGAGAGCGAGAAAGAAAAACTGTCAAAACCCCACCCTTTGACATCCTACCCCCCGGTCCAATCCGGAGCTTCGAAAGGCGGAATTGTTTTTAAGCAATTCTACGTGTCGATGGGCGTGGCTGGATGTGAAGCCCCACCCACTGACATCCAACCCCGCCCATCCGGTATCAAGTCAGATGTACTTGGAAATGAAGGGCAGAAAACAGGAGACGTTTGCATCACTGCAGCTCTCAGCCAGCAGAAGAGACAGGCGGGAAGGCTCGACAACGCGTCCTGTCACCACAGGAACTGTACCGGCACACTTTCAACTGGAGAGGACCGGTGAATTTAAATGCTCATTTGAGCTCCTGAATTACACTGCCACACACGTACTCCAAACACCTTAACGATTGTGCCCCAACGCAGACAGTTGCCCATCTCAGCACGAGAATCCTGCCCTAAACACCTAAATGATTCTGCCCCAACACGGAAAGGATTTTGCCCTAACATTCGGAAAGCCTGCCACAAACACTGAACTATTAATTCCCCTAACATTCCAAACGCCTGCCCCAACACAGAGTATCTTGCCCCTAACCTTTCGAACGCCTGCCCCAACACAGAGTATCTTGCCCCTAACCTTTCGAACGCCTGCCCCAACACAGAGTATCTTGCCCCTAACCTTTCGAACGCCTGCCCCAACACAGAGTATCTTGCCCCTAACCTTTCGAACGCCTGCCCCAACACAGAGTATCTTGCCCCTAACCTTTCGAACGCCTGCCCCAACACAGAGTATCTTGCCCCTAACCTTCGAACGCCTGCCCCAACAAACGAACACGACCTCAAGACACCCAGCGCAATGACACATTTCTAATTCATCTCCTCCCACATGCTGTCATTTCCTGGCTCTTTGCATTTGTTTCTGCATTTTAGTCATGTACTGTTGAGCAACACATCCTGTTTGGACGGTCCTCTGGAAGAGGCAAAAAAACTAATTTCCACAGAATTCGACAACAAAGTCTAATAAAACAAGTAATCTAATCCAACACGTCTAGCCCCAAGTATCTGGAGATTCTTGTCCTGACATTCTACTCGCTCACCCCTTTCCCGACACTGGAACCATCCTACCCCACACTTCCACACACCTGCCCCGACGCCCCGA
The DNA here is from genome assembly GCA_029718625.1 of Synaphobranchus kaupii. Lineage (NCBI taxonomy): Eukaryota > Metazoa > Chordata > Actinopteri > Anguilliformes > Synaphobranchidae > Synaphobranchus > Synaphobranchus kaupii. The sequence goes on from CM056378.1 coordinate 125,465,308, forward strand.
AGGTGAAGGTGAGTTCAGCTCGACTCACTGCCCCGTTCCAAAACTTTTAATGGGCCCGAGCACACGCAGACGCAGGCAGCAGATTGTTAATTGAGGCGGAGACAGTAATTGCCTCCTCTAAGTGGTCAGCTAACCCAATACTGGGCTGGGTTTGGGGGAAACGGGCCAGGACGGCGGCAGGTCTTATTGCATTTGGAGCGCGGTGTTCAGCATCGCACCTGGCCCCTCTCTGACCCCAAACGGGGGCCTGGTACACCTGCCCTGGAGCTGCCGCAGCGCCTCACTGCTGTGGCGTCCAACCAGGACGTGAGTGAGTATAGCATTATGGGATAGCAGTGATTATGGATTATAGCTATGACCACTGAAGTGGGGAGAACTCACACAAACACAATGCACCAACCACACACACACACACAGTCCCTCTCACACAGATTGACATACAGAGCACATCAACATATAAACACCCATGCAGAGTGCACCACCAACACACACACACACACACACGCGCACACACACTGCAACAACAATCACATACTGAGTATGCATGCGTGTATGTGTGTTGTTGCAATGTGTGTGTAGTGTGTATTATATATTTGTTTATGCATGTTCACGAGGTGAACTGGGTTTTTGTGTGTTTGTGTGTGTGTTTGTGCATGCATGTGCTTGTGTGTGCTTGTCTGTATGTGTGTGTGTGTGTGTGTGTGTGTGTGTGTGTGTATGTGCCGTGGCAATGTTTGTGTACTGTATACTATGTATTTGATGCATGTTCATATTAGTGAACTTTGAGTATCATCTGTGCTTGTGTGTGTGTGTGGTTTCTTGTGCTTGTCTATCTGTGTGTGTGTGTGTGTGTGTGTGTGTGTGTGTGTGTGTGTGTGTGCGTGTGCGTCTGCGTGTGCGTGTGTATGGTACATGGCTAATCCAGGCCCCTGGGTGCGTCTGCGACTTCTCACGGTAGATCTCCCAAATTTGGGCTAAAGGCAATCTCCATGACCCATTCCACAACAATAGCTTATTGTCAGCGTGTCCTGTGGGACCACAGCTTCCTGGGACCAAATTTCCTGTCTGTCAGCTGAGGGAGTAATAACCACGAAAACAACAGCAGCGACAGACACAGGAAAAACAGACAGTCCCTGTCCACAGTACCACACACACGCGCACACACACACAGACAGAGACACACACACACACACACACACACACAAAGACAGAGAGACAAACAGACACACACACACACACACACAAACGAGCACTGTCCCTGTTCCTGTCCAAAAATAACACACAATAATACACAGAGCACCATGGACGGACGAACACACGCATACAGACACAGACACTCCCTGTCAGACTCAGTAGATACAGGTGAGTGTGCTCAGGCCTCTCTCTCTCTCTCTGCCACTTTATTAGGACAGCCGCGCCTCTCTGGTCGACAGCCTGTAAAATATCTGGCAGCAGAGAGCAGAAAAAACCTCAGCAAATATGAGGAAGCAGCAGGACACTAATAATGCATCTCCAGCTGTTCAAGTTAACCTGCAAATGTGTCCATCTGTACCTCAGAGAGAGAGAGGGGGGGGGGGGGGGGGGGGGGAGAGAGAGAGAGAGAGAGGATGGGAGAGATGGGGAAAGAGGAAGGGAGAGAGGGCATGTGAGAGGGAATGAGAGCAAGAAGGTCGAGAGACAGAGAGGTAGAGAGAGAGAGGGAGATAGAGAGAGAGAGGGAGATAGAGAGAGAGAGGGTGGGTGAGGGAAGCGAGAGGTTAGAACGAGAGAGCAGACGGCAGGAGGGGAATGACGAAGAGGGGGAGAGAGGGAGGCGGAGAGAGACGGAGAGAGCACCCAGAGGAGAGCGAGAGAGGTCCCGGCCAAACGGCAGCTCGGTGCCCGCGGTCCGAGCCGCAGGAGTGACCTTGCTGCGACTCGGCCCGCTCAGGCCCCTGCCCCGTGCCAGACGGCGCCCCGCCGCCAGAACCTTCCGCTCCGAGCTGGACCCGACCGAACCGAAAGCGGGGCCAGGTCACGGGATCCGCGGCCCCAATACCCCGCGGCACATCGGCGGAAAAAACCTCTGCAGCCCGCCTCGCCCTTGCCTCCGCTCGCAGAGCCGCGCGCGGCTCTCTCTCCCGCATCACCGAGACAAACGCTCGTCTGAATGTCACCTCAAAGTCACCTGAACTGACTTTGCCAAAAATGCCCCTCCCTCCCCCTCTCTCTGTCCCCCTATCTCTTCCACTCTCACTCTCTCTCTATAGCTCTCTCTCTCCCCTCTCCGTCTTTGTAAGAGTATTTTCTGTCTACAGGTGTCTGAATACAATCCCAGCACTCGAGTATGAAGCACAGCGAATTGAATACTCTTGCAAACAAAAGCAGGCAACCTTAAGAGAACTAAACTGCCACAACATTATTATTATTGTTATTATTCATAAAATATTATATATTTTATATTATTAGATTTTTGGGGTCACACTGCCAGTTGAATTAGCCAATAAACCGACCCTCAGGTTTATCTCTTATGGGTGGATCTGCCGTAGCAAAACTCTCCAACTGCCCTTCTGTCACTCTGTGTCTCTGCCTCCGCTCTCTCTCTCCTCTCAGTATTCAGAAAGCGATTGGTCGTGGCGGGTCCACCGCACAAAGACCATAATTGGGTGAGCCACACCATGCAGTCAATCACAGACGTGTTTGGACCAATCAAATTACTTCCCACAGGAAAACCGTTTTGTTTGGTTCAAAACAGACGCTTTACGGTCTGCCAAGTGTTGCTATTGCTGGACCTGAAGTTTTGATTAAAGCCATCCACGAGAGACGGAGAATATTAAAGACGAGGCGTGGCTATGCCGAGATGAAAACCTTGGCGTGGGCTCATTTACGGTCCGAACCTCTGCCATTACACAGAGGTAAAAAAAAAAAACAAAAAACTGCATTAAAATGGCCTCCCGTCATGCGTTTGCTTCGGCCGCGCAGGCCTAATGGCTTTAGCGGAGTTCGGGGGGACAAACAAAGCCATTCCTCTCTCCCCGAAACGCAAATAGGTTTTCGGCAGAAGACGGCGCGGAGGAAAGGGGGCGAATTAGGAAACGTTCACAGCGTGGGAGACGCTGTTCGGCGAAGCCGCGAGGCGTTTATGAGAGCGGGTCCGTTCGCAAAGAGGAAATGATTTGCGGAGCAATAAATGAGTCGGGGTGTGGGGGAGGGAGAAGGGGGGGGGGGGGGGGGGGGGGGGAGAGAAACGATCAACGCGAAATCCGCGTTCGACGAGGTGTCTCTGAGCACCGGAACAAAAAATAAATAACGCTGATATTCAAAGCCGTGAATAATAGCGGCTCCGCAGGCAGGCCGCCTTTTACAATCCTCTGCCTCTCTCTCGCGCATGCGCTCAGCTTCCACGGATCAGAAGAGTCCAGTTAGATGGGAACATTGTCGGGAACGAGGCCTCTCCTAGGGTGAGACTTCCCGTGCTAGGAAAAAGACCTCCGTAACACAGCCTCGGTCAAGCCCGGAGCTCAGCGGTGCCTCGCTGTGCCCCGGGCCCAGTTCCCAGCATGCATTTCTGTGATCTGAGTCACAACCGCATCATTGCAAAAAAAACCGAGAGGACGAACTGGGGGCGGGGGTGAGAAGAGAAGGTGGAAGAGAGGGGTGAGGAAGAGAGAACTACAGCAGAGCAAAGGGATAGGGGCGTGAGGGAAAGAGAGAGGACACGCATGCAGAGATGGTGGGATTCTCAGGGTTGGTTGAACGGTGACTCAACGACGTCCAACGGTGATGCCGCGATGCAGAAACGGTCCGCGGGAGGAAACGGCCACAAAGGGACACTCCCACCGTGCGGCTTGAGGGTCGCCAGGTAAAAAAAACACCTCTATACGAGCCTTACTCGTCGTCAATGACACATGCTAAAAAAAAAAGAAATTTTAAGTTTTAACCCATGGACCAGAGCTATGCATAATCAACACCTTTCACCGCAACGTATTTGTGAATTGTGTCTCTCCACAACAGGAATAAAGCAAAGGCAATGGCTTCTTCCTCCATCTTAAACTAGCAAGAATATGCACAAACCTGGCCACCTCATTCTTTATTTATAGACAGTGGCAAAGCAACATCTATAGAGTTTTTGAATGCGCAGTAGGTGAAACCCGGGCGGATGAAATGTGGGCTGCCATCTTGCATTGTTTCAGAATATCGGGCGAGAGAGGCGATGAAGCTCTCAGAATCCCACCACCCCACCCCCATTTTGGGACCGCTCCAACCAAGCCCCCCCCCCCCCGACCTAATCCCACTGAGACGCGAGCATCGGTGGCCACCTGCTGTTTTTTTAGTGCGTATCAAGCGCAGAGCGAGCTCGAACCTCGAGTCCCCAGCAGCAGACTTCTCCCTGGCGTGTCACAAGCTAAAAAAACACGTCATAAATAAATAAAAACACAAATAAATAAAGGGCATTAATTATTAGGTGGGCAGAATGAGGACCCCCCCCAGCGCTCTGAGATTTGCTTGAGCGCGCCTGGGCTCCTGTGGACTGTTCAAACCGCCACGCTGCGCGTAAAATTCCCGGCTCGGCCTTACTCCCAGCCGAAGCCTACGCTGTACGCGCCAAGTATTTTTTAAAAACGCTTCTCGCCAAACGGCTACAGCGTGCTGCGGACTGCGTCAACCTCCGTCAACTCACCCGCCTCCCGCTTCCTCCCAAAAACGGCGGCATGGGCACCGCGTGGAGAGGTCGACTCGAAACGCATGCCGGCCGGACGGTGAGCCGTAACGTAAAAACCGCGCTGATATTAATATCATTGTGTCAGGGATTTGAGTTATTAAACATGACAAAACGTTATTGGTGGTGGCGGAAAGGAGCTGCCCTGCAGGGGGGACCCCACCAAACAGGATTTCAAAGACCGCAGTCAGAAATCAATATTAATGCACACCGGTTTCCCCCCCAACAAAGAAAATATATCAGCGCGCCGTTCGAGAGGGCGGGCTCTTTCTCTCTCTCTTAAATCCGACGTTTTTTTTTTCCTTTTCTTTTTCTTCTTACGAAAAAAGGAGGAGCTGTTTATCCCCCCGAAGCGTGTTCATCTGTCCCGTCTAAATGGCCCCCATTCAAAAGCGCGTCTTGCGCCGTCAGGGCTAATGCGCGGTGACACAAACACGCTCCGTCACGGGGCCGCGTGGGAGACGGGAGGGAGACGGACGGGCCCTTTCTTCTCCTCCTCCTTCCTCCCTCTCTCTCTCCTCCCCCCCCCTTTTTCATTTCACCTCCCGCCTCCTCCTCGTCGAGGGTCTGGCGAGGCGAAGGTGCCGAAGGGGATTTTCCGTATGAATTTAAGCCGAAAAAATGTTAAAACTCGGATGAGACTCGTGTTGGACGGCTCTTGTCAGCTGCGTGCCTCGCCCCATTAAGATGCCCGCGAGTGCAAGGATAGCTGGGAAAAGCCCTGCTGAGAGAACTTGATAAAGACTCTTCAGAGTATGACTGCCGATCTAGGATCAAGTTACCTCTGTCCGTACCCGAACCACATCCATTATGAGCTAAGAGACAAAACTGATCCTAGGTCAGTACTCCATAAGATATGCCTTATGAACACAGGCCCAGCTCAGTGTTGTGAGATGCCATGGAACCCACTCGCAGGTCCCTCTCCTCACGGCCCTCAAAACAACATTGTGAGAACTCAGGCTTAGCCGAGGAGCCATGACCTTTGACCTCTAACCTTAACCTCTAACCTTACACAACACCTTGCCAAAAATTTTAGATATTAAAAGATATCCGGCACTAGCCGGATTTTAAGTTGGTTTTCGTTGGATAGTCAAAATCATAACGGGTTGTAAGCAGTAGTACTGGGTCCTGACAACCTAGGCATATATAATCTAAAAAGAAAAGGGAGACTTTTGATTTTGTCTGTCTGATAATAACCCGTTTAGCGAACTGTTTTGTAAAAACTCGATTGACCTCCAGTCATTCAATGAGCGCCTGTTGTCTGTATAACAAGTTCCAAATGCAGACGTTCCAGCCCCGAAGATGGACCTCTTGCTCCGCTTACCCTCTTTGACCTCGCCTCCGCCGTCTCCAACTAAGCAGCTTCCTTTCAAACTGGTTAAAAATCATGCCTTTGGCTATGCAAGTGATTTAGAAGGTCTTAAAGACCAGAAGGTCGTGAGTGATCTCTGGAAATTCTGACGCGCAGTTGAATTGCGGCACCTTATTCACTTGCGCACACACGCACACACAAATGCACGCGCGCACGCACGCACGCACGCACGCACGCACGCACGCACGCACGCACGCACACACACAAGATGGATGAGTGTTGCCAGGCAAGCGTGTTTGTCCCTCTCGCTCCATTTCATTTTCATACCAATGGATCGGCGATCAGCGTGGCTCGCTAAACAACACACGTCAGTACCGTTTGTTCTTTGTCTTTTCCTCTGTCCCTCCCTTTATCCCTCTTTCTCTCATCATAATAACATCTGTTTACATCTATGGAAACACCTGACCAAAAAAAATTAAAAAAAATAAAAATAAACTTGTGGAAACAGCAATGTTTCAGTGTGACCACATCTGGGCACAGACTGAATGCCCTAATCCAGATGTGGACCCACAGACGCGGTGGTCTGAAGCACACCTGGACACCGTCAGCAGCGTATATAAAAGGAGGGAGAAACACACACACACACACACACACACACACACACACACACCCACAAGCCCACAGCATAGGCAACAGTGTACGGCGGGAAATGCCTCTACGGTTCCTACACGTGTCCTTCCCCGAAGCCACGATACGAGCGCCGCGGACAGACGCGACAGCGCTGGCGTGTTCTCGGAGGCGCGTGCACACGCACACGCGTGTAAAGGTAGCGCTCCGTCGCGGGGCGTGTCCGGGTGATGCGGTTTTTGCGATGAACAGGGGAGCTGCCACACTTGACGCCACTGCATCCACAACCCCCCGCGGCTAAAAAGCGTAATCCCCCATGATGCACTGGGGCACTTCCAGAACCACCGAGACCCACACTGGCGCTTAGGGCTCACACACATACGGACATCCAGATGCTGAGGGTAATTAACTTCCCTCTGTGTACGTGTGTGTGTGTGTGTGTGTGTGTGTGTCCCTCTGGCTTCTCACTTTCCACTTCTGTAAAATAAAGGAAGCATTCTTTCTTCATTTTACTCCAACACTGGATGCATATTACTGAAGGTGAGCTCTGTTCACACTCACTTTCTCTCTCACACACACACACACACACACACACACACACACACACACACACACACACACACACACACACACACACACACACTATTTGATCTGCTTATACCTGTTCTGGAACTCATTGTCATACTGTGTACGTGTGCGTGTGCGTGTGCGTGTGGTTTGTGTCATTCAGGGGGGTATCTGAGGTTCCCTCAGCTATTTCATAATGACTTAAAGTGATTCATTGGTGAAGTCCAATCACCTGATCTCCGTTGAAGGTCCTAATCAGTCACTAAAAATAAAAACTATCACTTATAAGCCTGTGACTTATAAGTCTATAAGAAAACAATGCAGTAGAGCTGGGTTAGGACCATCCCTCTACATCCTCACCTTCTTTAATTCTCCTTTCTCTCCGTCTCCTGCTCTCTCTCGATCCATCTTCCTTCATCTTTCTCTTACTCCATCTCCTAGTTCCTCTCTCTGTCCCATCCTCTGATGCTCCATCTCTCTGTCCCTCTCTCACTCCTCCCTTATTCGCTCTCTTCCTCTCTCCTTTCTCTGTCTCTCTCAGTGATGTTCGTATGTATAAAGGAGAGTATGTGCTCCTGTGATAGCTCTCTCTCTCTCTCTCTCTCTCTCTCTCTGGTGTTCATATGTATAAAGGAGAGTATGCACTCCTGTGAGCTCTGCTGTGCTTGTTTAATTGCGACAGCACCCTCACGAGCCAGCGGGATGTGGGGGCGCGTCAACACCTCAGCGGAGTGTTCAAGGGTAACCAGCGGGGGGGCAGCAGTCCCCCCCCCCCGCCCAAACGCCCCTCCCAATCCTCGCCCCACCCCCCTCCCCTCCCCGAAACTCCTGAACCAGCCGCCCAGAGAGAGCCCGTCAAATCCTCACCCCTCATCTTCCATTAATCAGCTGCCAACATCAAACAGCAGCACTCTGTGCCTCCTGCAGGCTGCCTGTGTGTGTGTGTGTGTGTGTGTGTGTGTGTGTGTGTGTGTGTGTGTGTGTGTGTGTGTGTGTGCATGTGTGGTGTGTGTGCGCGTGTGCGCACGTGTGTGTGTGTACGCAAGTGTGTGTTTGTGTGTGTGCGTGTGTGTATTTGTGTGTGCGCGCGTATGCATGTGTGTTTGTGTGCGTGTGTGTGTGTGTTTGTGTATGTGCGTGTGTACGTTTGTGTCTGTGTGTGTGCGTGCATGTTTTTGTGCGCGCGTGATTATATGACTGCTGGATCAGTAAAGCCCCCGTCATAAAGAAGTCTGGATTTGGGCATCGCCGATGCACCTGCTCCTGTGCAGCAAAAACACCCACCAACAGGGGGAGACAGTGAGCACCACCCCCGAGGGGCCCCCCTGCCCAGTCCCGCTCGACAATGCCCCTGCCGCCTCAGACCCCCACCAACAGTCATGCACCGGACAGAGGGGCCTCGCAAACACCGGTCGCCATGGCGACCGCCCGGCAGGGGTGGCACATTAGTGCCGGACTGTGCTCTGGAACTGCGGAGAGGTGAGAGGGGCTCTGTTTGATCTTCACCGTCCCGCCAACATGGGGGCATCTGTTTCCCCCCCGGGAGGGGGTGGGACGGCCACCTCCCTTGCCCCCACCCCCGCACCCTGGTGGGCTCAGCTGGGTGCCAGGGGCCCCTCCATTTGCCCTCCTCTGACCTGAACCTGGACAAGGATCCGGGGGCCGGGGCGCGCCTGTCTGCCTGTACCCGTGCTTCAGACCCATTGAAGCAGCTCCTCCCCCTGGAGGTCAGAACTGCAGTTTCTTTCTTCCTTTCAACCTTGCCTGCTCCTCAACCTTGCCTATTCCTGCTCCTCAACCTTGCCTATTCCTGCTCCTCAACCTTGCCTATTCCTGCTCCTCAACCTTGCTTATTCCTGCACCTCAACCTTGCTTATTTCTGCTCCTCAACCTTGCCTATTCCTGCTCCTCAACCTTGCCTATTCCTGCTCCTCAACCTTGCTTATTCCTGCACCTCAACCTTGCTTATTTCTGCTCCTCAACCTTCTCAACCTTGCCTATTCCTATTCCTGCTCCTCAACCTTGCCTATTCCTATTCCTGCTCCTCAACCTTGCCTATTCCTATTCCTGCTCCTCAACCTTGCCTATTCCTATTCCTGCTCCTCAACCTTGCTTATTCCTGTGGCTGCTTCTGTTTTACTCCCGAGCAGTGTACGGTCTTGTGTTTCAGCTGTGCACACACACACACACACACACACACACACACACACGCATACGAGCATGGACGTGCGGTTCCGAAGCCCCCAGTCCATGTGTCGACAACAGAACAGCATTTCACCCCCTCCTTACCACCCACCTCCTCCCTCCAGCCCCCCGGGGACCAGCCAGTCTCTGCGCGGTCCTCGGGGAAGCGGCGTCTCCATGGCGACACGCCCCCGCAGTCTGGGGGCCCGCCCACCGAGGTGCCAGCTGTGCGCCGCAGAGCGGGTGGGCTGACAGCGCCAGTCACACCGGGAGAACGAGGGATCGGTGGGAGGAATAAGAGGAGGAGCGCAACATCAGCGCCGACATCCTTTCAGTAACACCGAGATCAGTACTGACACCCTCAAGCAAGCTTGTGACAAGAGTCAGTACTGACAGCCTCAAGCGACACTGTGGTAGAGTCAGTACTGACAGCCTCAAGCAAGCTTGTGACAAGAGTCAGTACTGACAGCCTCAAGCAACACTGTGGTAGAGTCAGTACTGACACCTTTCAAGCAAGCTTGTGACAGGAGTCAGTACTGACAGCCTCAAGCAACACTGTGGTAGTCAGTACTGACACCCTCAAGCAAGCTTGTGACAAGAGTCAGTACCGACAGCCTAAAGTGACACTGTGGTAAAGTCTGTACTGACACCCTCAAGCAAGCTTGTGATAACAGTCAGTACTGACAGCCTCAAGCAACACTGTGGTAGAGTCAGTACTGACACCCTCAAGCAAGCTTGTGATAAGTCAGTACTGACAGCCTCAAGCAACACTGTGGTAGAGTCAGTACTGACAGCCTCAAGCAACACTGTGGTAGAGTCAGTACTGACACCCTCAAGCAAGCTTGTGATAAGAGTCAGTACTGACACCCTCAAGCAACCCTGTGATAGAATCAGTACTGACATGCTCAAGCAATCTGGTGTGAAAGGGTCAACAGGCAGAAGGGAAATTTTCTGTACTCACAGTAATACAGGTGTCGGAGGAAGTATTGACATCGACTGTGACACTGGTGATTTTCAACACTGACATACTCTCAGTAATATTGGTTGGTTCCAGAAGTGACATCAACTCAGTCACCCTGAAAGTGTCACAGTGCTGGCAATCTCTCAGAGACTTCCATTAAATATGGTCGTGACTGTGTTCTAAGATGACATCACTGACCAAAATGGAGCATGTGACCCCACCCCCTGCTTCAAAAGAGGAATTTTCAAACAGGTGTGAAAGCTACACGTCTCTTTAAATACAGCTATTTGTCTGTATTCAGGCCTGTTAGGCAGTTAGAAAGCTTCCCACAGTCCCTCGTTTCCCCATCACACCCTTGCCGTCTCAGTCACACACACACACACACACACACACACACACACACACACACTCTCTCTCCTAACATGAAAACTGTCACATGACCAAACGCCAGGAGTTTTCTTCTTAATCACAAGACAACTAACTTTTCTCTCTCTCTCCATTTATTATGCGCAGGATGTGCGGTGGGCGATTAGACAGAGGATAAGCGCACCATCAGCGCCGGCGCTCCACTCGCTCGCCCCGTCTCCCCAGCTGCACACCATTAGAGTAGGTATGAATTAATAAAGCAGGGAGAGAGAGAGAGAGAGAGAGAGAGAGAGAGAGAGAGAGCAGCCCACACATTCACATAAGAGAACGGGGCGCGTCTCAGAACCAGGGACGCCGCTGCGGCTCGACCCGAACCGCGACCCGCTAACGAGCGGCCTCGCCCCGAGGACGGGGGGCCAGTGCCGCCAGCGAGAGGCGCGCGCCCAACTGATCCCTCAGTCGCCACGGAGACAGACGGACAGACGGACACGCGGTCTAGGCGCACGGGCCGACGTTCGGAGGACTGAGTTGCGCAGTGGGAGGCTGCAGGTTTGAATCCTAGGCTGGGCGGGGACAAATCCCTGTCTGTGTGTCATCTTAATATACAGGCAGATACACGAGGTAGTATTTTAGAGATTTGTAAGGAAATAAGCAGATAGCTGCAGACCGAATGCTCCCACACCAGTTTAATGACACAACCACATTACAACTTGATGAAGATCTTTACATGTCCAAAACGTGGAAACCACTCGTCTTGATTTGGGAGCATTTAAAAGTGCGCAAGTATCAATTTGTCCTCACCAGTCTCCTCCATATGTCCTGGCAGCTCTATAATGTAGTACTGCATGTGCTACATCTCCTTCCATTGTTGCAGGGCTTGCCACCTGTGTCACACGCTGGGTGGGTGCAGACAGGGACGCACGATCTTTAGTGGGTACGGACGGCAACATGCCATGCCGAGTTAGTGGGCACGGACAGGGCGCGTGAGCACACTCGCACGCACACACGAGGGTGTCTGAGTAGGGCCGGGAGGATGCTGGGGGGGGGGGGGGGCCATGTTGTCTTTCCCCGCAGAGGAAAGAGGCGGGAGGAGGTGGCGGAGGGAGAGGGCTCCTGGGGAGAGGCGGCGGTAATGGCAACCAGACACCCGGCTCCCAGCCTGCCAGCGGACAGGAAGTGCCAGCACCGCCCGTAACCCGATCCCTGCCTACAGCTGTCCAAACACACCAGAGAAAGGGAGAGAAAGAGAGGGAGAGGGTGAGAGAGAGAGAGAGCAAGAGAGAGGGAGGGAGAGAGAGAGAGCAAGAGAGAGGGAGAGAGGAAGAGTACGAGAGAGAAAGAATGAGGGAGAGAAAGAAATAGAGGAAAGGAGGGAGGGAAAGAGAGATTGAAAGAGGGAGAGAGAAAAAGAGAGGGAGGGAGAGAGAGGATGCAGAAAAAGGGGAAGAGAGCGATGAAGAGAAGAAAACAGAGAGGGAAAGAGAAAGAGATGGAGGGAGGTAAAAGGTAGAGAGAGAGAGCAAGATAGAGAAAGAGAGAAAGTGAGAGCAGAAGAAGGAGAGAGAGAAAGAGAGGGGAGGAGGAACGGTGGAGGAAGGGGAGCGGGGTGTCCCCCTGGGGTACGGGGCAGGCTGGCGTGCCCCACAGCGAGGGGGCACATTCTTTCAGCTTCCCTCCCCCACCTCCCTCTCTCCCTCTCCTCCCCTGGCGCTCGCACGCCCCGCCCCCTGTATCCATGCCAAAGTCAGCACCGAGGAGCTGGGCAAAACCAGGATGGCATCCGGGAGCTGGAGCTGGCGGGGGGCGCGGGTGCGGATCATCAGCGTGCGCCTGCGTGAGCGCGTGGGCACGTGTGCGTTTGCGTTTACCTGTGTGCGCTTTGAGTTACGCGCGCCAGATATGCACACACTTTCATACGCGCGCGCATACACACACTGTGGATAAGGGCAAGGGGGTGGAGCCAGGACTGGGTGGGGCAGAGCCAAGGTGGGGCCAGTCACTCCCATTCAACAGACCCCCACCCCGCCTACCGAAAAACGCCTTCACCCCTCTCATGGTTCCCTTGGTTATGCCGAGCAAGACCTGGCGTAGATTTTGAGTGCTCCTTGCTCATCTGTACATTCAGATTAGAAAGTTATGTGGCCCTCTCTGATTCCTGCCCTGCCATGAGGGAATACTCACAGCAAAGACTCACCAAAGACTACAAACATGGCTTCCTTTCAGCTCAACAATCGGGTAATGGGCACTGTGATGGGCAGGTGTCCACTTACAAAGCTGCCCACCGTCCGCCATAGAAAGTGGGAAAAACAAAGACCCAGGGAGCCGCCCAGGCTTGGCGAGGGTGACGCACGGCGCACCGCGTCCATTGCGGTCTTAGAGAAAAAAACAACATCGACGTCACGCTAACGGTAGCGTGACGGGAAAGACGTGAAGGCTTTTGTCGAGACCCCCTGCCAAACCACCCCTCATTATGCCCCCCCGCCACCCCCCACACCCCCTCCATCCGAAAGCACTCGGCAAAACCAGAATAGAGAAAAGGACATTCAAATGAAAAGAGCGACAAGAAAAAAAATAAATCCTTCTTTAAGGATTCTTTAAGGATAAATCTTTATCCCCGGCCCCCTCTCTCCCTCCATAAAAAGCAAGCCTGGGGAAGACCCCCTCTGCTGGGGGAGGGAGGGAGGAAAGGGGGGGGGGGTTCTGTGGAAAAAGACTCAGGGGAAGTCCTGTCTAAGCCTCCCACACACCTCCAACCACTGCTTATTGTCCCATCTCTTCTCCAGAGAGAGAGAGGGATTTTCACACAGGAAGGCAGGAGAGGGGGGAAGGAGGGAGGAGAGAAAAAGAGAGGAAAAACAACACAAAGAAAGGAAAAAAAAACCTAGACGAGGGGAGCAGCCATTAACAGAGAGGAGGAGGAGAGAGCGATGACAGAGGGGAGCGCAATTAACACTCGCCACTGCTACTTTAGCGCAGCGCTAACGCTAGGCCTCTGTCGAGATCACGAAACTCACACCCCAAAAAGGTAACCGTGGCGACGAGTCAAGCGATAAAAGCGGCCGGTCGTCTCATCCTGGGCTTTACGCCGATGACATTTGCGTTTATATTTCGGCGTTTTTGCACAGACGCTCATCCAGAGTGACATTTTTACGCACTCCCCATTTGTAGAGCTGGACATTTGAGCGAAGCGATTCAGGTTAAGCGTCTCGCTCAAGGGTTCGGCGCCAGTGCCTCGCCTGGCAATTGCACCTGCAACCTCGGAGTTGCACGGCCGGTTCCCTGACGTTACCTACGCACGGCCAGGCCGTGGTCCTCCAAACCCGGGAATGAAAGCAGGAGAGCGAGGTCCGACCGGAGGGCCCGGACCCAGCGAGCCGGATTCCAGGACACAGTTTTCCCCTCTCCGCCCTGTTCCAATCAGCCAGCCCAGCAGTGGGGCTGGGGGGGGTGGTTCACACCGACCAACAGCGAACCGTCCGCTTACCCCTCCCTAGACCCCCTCCGCCCAGCTGGATGGAGCCTTCCACCACAAATCAAAAGACTCTCTTGTCAGCCCATTCGATTGGTGTGGCCGTCCCGCAGGGTGGCGTGCAGAGAGGGGGGGTGGGGGTTGGGGTGTGTGGGGTGGGGGGGCAAGCGCGTACGGTGGAGCGGGGCGGGAGGGGGACAGGGAGACCCGGCAGGACTGGCCCGATTCATCCAGGGACAACACACTGCTCGCTGCCAGCACCGGCCCGCTTTCATGTGAATCTGATCTTGGGAAAAGGAATGGAGATCGGAGACACACACTCATGTACAAACACACACACACACACACACACACACAAACACACACACACGCTTAAATATATACATAAAAAAATATCTACACGCAAACACACACACACAATCATATACGCACACACAAACACAGACATTCATGTACACACGCACACACATGCTTAAATACACGCCTTAAAAGAAACATCCAGACGTGCGCGCACACACACACACACACACACACACACACACACACACACACACACACACACACACACACACACACACACACACACACACACACACACACACACACACACACACACACACACACACACACACACACACACACATACTCCCCCTAACACTGTGGCGTACAGACAGAACAAAAGGATGCTGGGACAGTGAACAAGGAGGAAAGGGTCTGCCAGACCGTTTCAGAACCTCCATCACAAACGGTGACGGACCCAACAGCCAGGCGCCCCATTTAACGTTTACCCGCACAAATCAGCCGAGTCCTGTGCGGAGATAAAGATACACATGACAGAAAAACACCAGCCTGGCACCGCTCCCTCTCCGTCTCCGAGCACCCCCACAACGAGCGGAGCTATTCTTCCCACAATGCCCTGCTTTCCAAGCACAATTCCCTACCACGCAGAGAGACCCACGTGTGCGCCGTCCCCGATTCATTACAGCTCGCTCGCGCACGCACGAAGGGTCCAGATCAATTATCTGATGGCCATTTGCAATGCGGTCTGCTTATAAGGCTCCCCTAAAGCTCCCGCTAACAACACGGACGCGGCTCTTTGAAAAGACTCCATTCTTCATTTCCCCCTGCGTCTCTACTGGACGGGGATATGTGCGCGACTGTCCTTGGAGGCTACAGAGTCTGCGTACTGTGTGCGCGCGTGTGACAAGTCACGCTAAAACAATGCACAGAGCTCGTAAAAATGGGACACTACCCAGGAATTTCGCACCGTTCCACTCAGTAGATAAACACCTCCTCTATATTACTCATACACTACAGACACGCTACTCACACGAAACATATACACACGGTGCTGTCATGCACCCAATTTCCAAGGCCCTCCCCACCCACCCCACCACCCCACCACCAGGTGTCAGGTAAAAGAGCCACTGGCTGACTGTTTTGCGGGAGTGATTGGTGAGTTCCTTGTATCGAGTATTGTATTACGCTTGATATGATTAGCATTATGTCATATTATATCGAGTTCTTGGCAGTTTTAGCATTGACTTTGAGTGCCCAGAACCCCCCGCTCTCTCTCTCTCTCTCTCTCATTCCCCTCTTCCCTCCCTCTGTTACTCTCCTCTCCTCCTCCCCCTTGCCAGCGTGGAGAGGGGGGTCTCCGGGCCGCCGCGGCCCGCCGGTCCTCCCAAGACTGCTGGGAAATGTGGGCTGGGTGACAGCTGCACAGGCCCCTCCCCGCCCGGCCCGGCGGGGGGGCTCCGATGTTCCTCATTCGGGGGACGGGAGCTGCTTTTAATCTACCAGCGGGGCTCCGCAGCTGCTGTAAATTATCCGAGCGCGGGACTCGGGCTCCGACTTAACCCTTCCGCCGCCGCCCCTTCCCACCCGTCGCCCGCCCCCCCCCGTTTCACCCTCCCGCTCTCGCCTCCTCAAATTCCTTTTCTTTCCTGGCCTCTCTCTCTCCCTCCCCATTTTACTCTCCCTCCCTCCCTCCCTCACTCCCTCACTCCCTCACTCCCTCACTCCCTCCCTCTCTCCCTCTCCCCTCGCATGCCTTCCATCTCCCTTTCTCCTCCTCTCTGTCTTTCACCTTCCGCTCCTCTCTCCCTCCTTCTCTCCCTCCTTCTCTCCCTGGTTGTGGTGAGCCTGTTCTCAGGAGCAGAGACTCGTACCCCTGCACCGCTCCTGCTTACACAGTAACCTTGGGCTTCGGTTGTCTTTTTTTTAATTTTTTACAATGTTTTATCCTCTGTGCATCGTCGTGAATGGATCAGTGCGCAAATGCGGGCCCCCTCGAACCCGCGGCCGGGACAGGCCTCCGCTGACGACGGCACCACACCACCCTTCATTAACCGCCAGGGTCAATTCGCCAAACTAACAAGGTCAGGATTCTGAGGGAATGTGCTGAGAACATGAGGAGATGGAGGGAGTGAAAGATGGACAGAGAGAGAGGGGAGGGAGAGATGGACAGAGAGGGAGGGAGAGATGGACAGAGAGTGAGAGAGGGAGAGATGGACAGAGAGTGAGAGAGGGAGAGATGGACAGAGAGTGAGAGAGGGAGAGATGGACAGAGAGCGAGAGAGGGAGAGATGGACAGAGAGGGAGGGAGGGAGGGGAAGATGGACAGAGAGGGAGGGAGGGAGGGAAAGATGGACAGAGAGGGAGGGAGAGATGGACAGAGCGAGAGAGGGAGAGATGGACAGAGAGCGAGAGAGGGAGAGACGGACAGAGAGGGAGGGAGGGATAGAGGGAGAGATGGACAGAGAGGGAGGGAGGGAGATGGACAGAGAGAGAGGGAGGGAGAGATGGACAGAGAGGGAGGGAGAGATGGACAGAGAGGGAGGGAGAGATGGACAGAGGGAGGGAGGGAGATGGACAGAGAGAGAGGGAGGGAGAGATGGACAGAGAGGGAGGGAGAGATGGACAGAGAGGGAGGGAGGGAGAGACGGACAGAGAGGGAGGGAGGGAGCGAGAGATGGACAGTGAGAGGGAGGTAGATATGGACAGAGAGGGAGGGAGAGATGGACAGAAAAGGAGGGAGGGAGAGATGGACAGAGAGGGAGGGAGAGATGGACAGAGAGGGAGGGAGGGGAGAGATGGACAGAGAGGGAGGGAGGGAGAGATGGACAGAGAGGGAGGGAGAGATGGACAGAGAGGGAGGGAGGGAGAGACGGACAGAGAGGGAGGGAGGGAGAGATGGACAGAAAGGGAGGGAGGGAGAGATGGACAGAGAGGGAGGGAGGGAGAGATGGACAGAGAGGGAGGGAGGGAGAGATGGACAGAGAGGGAGGGAGAGATGGACAGAAAGGGAGGGAGGGAGAGATGGACAGAGAGGGAGGGAGGGAGAGATGGACAGAGAGGGAGGGAGGGAGAGATGGACAGAGAGGGAGGGAGAGATGGACAGAAAGAGAGGGAGGGAGAGATGGACAGAGAGGGAGGGAGGGAGAGATGGGCAGAGAGGGAGGGAGAGAGATGGACAGAGAGGGAGGGAGGGAGAGATGGACAGAGAGGGAGGGGAGGGAGAGATGGACAGAGAGGGAGGGAGGGAGAGATGGACAGATAAGGAGGGAGGGAGAGATGGACAGAGAGGGAGGGAGAGATGGACAGAGAAGGAGGGAGGGAGAGATGGACAGAGAAGGAGGGAGGGAGAGATGGACAGAGAGAGGGAGGTAGATATGGACAGAGAGGGAGGGAAGGAGAGATGGAGAGAGAGAGGAAGGTAGATATGGACAGAGAGGGAGGGAGGGAGGGAGAGATGGAGAGAGAGAGAGGGAGGGAGGGAGAGATGGAGAGAGAGATGTAGCTCTCTGTTAAGCTGAGGGAAAAACAGCTGTTCATAGTACAATAGTTTCCATTTTAATCTGTTTATCTAGTATACATAATGCACATTCACAATAGTGTACACTAACAAATGTTATCACATTCACATGCAAACACTAACACTTATATTGAGGCTAGAAATGTTTATTTTGCCAGTGTACTAAGCATATATGTACGTTCTGTAGTCTATTCCTTACTGTCAATACACTTCATTATTTTCATAACACTTGGAGGTCATTGAGGTTATATGAGGTCATTGACCCTGCCAGTGTTCAATGTTCACTCCTGATTCTGTACCACTTCGTTAGTCGCTCTGGATAAGATCGTCTTCGAAATGCAAAATTGTAAACTGTAATCGCAATTGTAAATGGCTGTACTTTTTCCTAAAACATAACTTGGAATCGAATTGAGGGTTTTAAAATTGAGAGAAAGGGAGAAGGCAAAGTGGAAGAGAGATAGAGGGAGGGAGGGAGGGAGAGATGGAGAGAGATAGAGGGATGGGGGAGAGAGGAGAAGAAGAGGGAGGGTGATTAGAAGCGTGGGAGTGGGGCAGGGTGCAGAAAGCAGTGACCGGGGCTTAAAGTCTATCCCAGCAGCACTCAGAGAGAAACGGTGAGGCGGTCACATCCCAGACAGTACTGCCATGCTGGCTGTCCGTTCCACTCACACTACACCATAGGGGCACCATGACTGCGGGTAAAGAATGACTACCCTGTAAAGCTGTGCTCAAATATCCACCTGTGCAGGTACACATGCCCTTACACACACAGACATGTGCGTGTACAGGAGCGTACATGCACATACTCATACTCACACTCACGTACGCACACAGTTGCAGACACATGCACACACACACACACACACACACACTCACAAGCACGCACGCATTCATGCACACGCCGCAGAGAGAGCTGGCGATCTAATGCTGCGCGACGCGGGCTCTACCCCACCACATCGCTCCCAGCCTCAAACTCAATTAGCAAATTAGTTCCACATGACTGGGCAATAAACAACGATCAGGGAGCAGATAAACATGCGCTCGACACTCCATTAATATTCACCTTTGTTTTGCTTTGCGTACGGACTCTTTTCCCTTCACTCAGGAAAACCCGACTCTCTGCGGCATCGCAGACCGGAGACAAACGTTTTCCCCGTAGTTATTTTATTCACTCTTTTCTGGGGAATTTGTTGTTGCGTTTCTCCGCCCGCGAAATAAACCATTTAAACCTGAGAAAGTCCGCTCACGCCCGTTCCTACGACTCACATTAAACACGTAAATTTGTAGGCTAATGTAAATGAGGCGTTATGGCCCCTGCGCGAAAGCAGGCTCTAATAGGCCGACCACCGGCAGACCAAAACGAGCCCAGTCGAAGGAGGGGAGTAGTGAGACCGAGAGGGAGGGAGAGATGGAGGGAAGGCCGGCGGCGTTAGAGCAAAGAACAACGGGGTAAAACTTGAAAATTATGCGCTGTGAAAATTGTTCGGCAGAAAGTCAAGAGACGTCACACTCTGGTTTCTTTCCTTTTTCCCCACTCTCTCTCACACATGTGACACACACACACTCACACACGCATGCTGTGGATGGGGTATTTTGACATGGTCTCTGGAAATGAACAGTCTGTGATAACGGTGGTTGGAGCACTTAAGCTCACATAATTAGCGGGAGCTCAGCAGTGACAGAAGATCCGCGTTTATCTGCTGTTTCGGAAAGCAGCAGGAGAGGGATTAACAACAGAGACAAACCGCTCCACCACAAACCAGGCTTTTATACTAACACGTCTGAGTAAAAAAACACACGCACGCCGTATATGCGCACACACACAGACACACACACAGCACAAACATGCTAGCACATACAACCGCTACATGCTTACATTAAAACGCATACAGCACATACATACTAACCCACACACACACACACACACACACACACACGCCAGAATAGCATACACAGTAGCTCTTTCACAAACACACACCATGTACAAACTGAGCACACTGAGAGGCTACAAATTCACACACTGTACTAATAAAAAGCGGAGAAAAAAAACTTGTGTGCGAAAACCACAGCTTCAAATGCCTTTGACCTCTGTACAGAAAGTCCACCTTTCCTGAGGAGAAATGGTTTGCAGGGGCAGAGTTCAGAGAGCTGCGGGTGAACTCCACAGTGTAGGCCGAAGAGCAGGGGCCTTGAGTGAGCCATGAGGCCCGAGTAAGCGAACGGGCCCTGGGTGAGACGCAGGGCCTGGGGCTAGCCTGCAGCACCGGCCCCCGATATGCTTGCTTCTCTCAGGGGCACAGCTCTGCTCCTCCACTCCTCCACACTGGCCCTGCGGCAGGGTGCAGGGCTCCAGTCACACCCCTGGGGCCCAGAGCACAGAAGCACCAGGAAAAGAGAGCAGAGTCTGTACTGAGTGTACACACACTCCCCTCCCTGTCCACCCACCCTTTGTGTGTGTGTGTGTGTGTGTGTGTGTGTGTGTACTGTTGGGGGGGGGGGGGTCTAGGGATTTGGAGAAGCGTGTATAAGTGTGTGATGGGGGGCCTTTATCAAATCCAATGCCAAATAGAACAACTAATTCTCTTTCAGTGAACCCCCCCCCCCCCCCACCCCACCCCACCCCCACCTCAATCGAGCCATGGATATCCACTCATCTGTACTCTTGCCAACAGAGTACACCCCCTCCCCCCCCCACACACACATACCCCACCCCCTCCCACACACACTCCTCTCTCAATCCTAGTGAGACCGTATAAACAAGGCAAAACAATCTAAAAGAGAGGAAAGGGTTCTCCCAGTTGTGCGCTCCGTCAGCGGAGGATGGAGCTCAGGCTGGATGATGAGGGGATTGAAGGGGCAAGGGAGGGGGAGGAGCAGAGAGGGGAGGCTGACGGGCAGAGCTTCAGGAGCTATAACAGAGAGACGAGGGGGTTCCAACATCGCCCCGCTCGGCTCCCCTAGTCATCTTCGTTCTGCAATGCATCGTGGGATTCGTCTCTCTCACACAGACTGGAGATGCTCCTACTTGCACCTTCTCAACTCTCGGCGTCCATATGCGCACTCGCACACAGACATGGACGAATACTCGCGCACAGACACATGCAAATATGCATTTGTACGCGCGCACGCACGCACGCACGCACGCACGCACGCACGCACGCACGCACACACACACAGAAATAGACACTATGCTTGAGAAAGGATTAGAGGACGAAGTTCCTCTCCTCTCAGAAGTGGGCCGAGAGCAGTCTATGACTTGGCTCACTGGAGCCCTCAGTCTAATTAACTGCACATAACTGTAATGCGACCGACACAGAGTCATTGGCAAGGTTTTGTCCTCCCTGTAAACAGCAGGAAATGAAAATTCTTATCGCACTGAAGTGGACCGATTGGCTGAGGTTCCTTTTAAAATCCGTTGGTCGGAAGCATTTCTCTCCTCACAGTAACACTGAGGGGAAAAAATGACAAAAATGAATTATTTTTCATTCGCGGATACGTATAAGCTCTTAAAACGTCACGATCAAAATCTTCAAACAAAAACACTTCAAAAAGCGAGTCTTGCGTCGGAAAAAAAGCACACCTAAAGAAATGCAAATCAAAACAATTGCACACGTTTCACCTGACGCTGCGTGCATGAACATCATGGCTACATCCCCATTCTCCGCCCCCTACTTCGCCCTCTCACACTCTGGACCCTGTGAGCCAGGGGCTTAATTAGCAGGTAAACTTTGTTATCGTCATATTAGCAGAGGAGTAGGCTGAAAAAAGGGGGAGGGGGGGGGGGCGGGAAAAAGGAAACGATTAGCGGTTTTAGCGCCTCATCCATAGGCCGGTGACGGAGAGAGAGGCGAGGCGGCGACATGTCGAAGCTCAGCCGCTAATGGGTGAGCTAACATTACACCTTCCTACCCCAGCTGCCCTGAGGTCAAACTATCAGTTCAACTTTTTTTTCACCATTGCTGCAAAACTGTCATAAAGACATCTTATTATAACCAGTACTGGACAAAAAAAGGAAGAAAACACCTGGGGCGTTTTAACAACATGGCGGTTAATCCCCCTCAGGCCACACCCCACAACGACTCCCTGCGGCTGGGCACTAATTAAAGGTGTCTGAGATGGACAGGTCATGAACTCCCCCTCTCTCCCAACACTTCAACACCGCTCCACCTCCCCCGACCCAACCACCACCTGTGAACCCCCCCCTCACTCCACCCTACTGATGGAGGTGCTGACATATCAGGTGGAGGCTCGTGTGGTATGTTTTACGATTGGAGCTGCTCTATCTGCCTCAGAGCGTGGTAAGGTCTGATTAGAGATAGCAGTAAAAAGATTAAAATACTACTGCTGTGCTGATAAAGCACCACTATCTTCAATTGACTGGAACTCACTTGATGTCAGATACAATAGCTTCTGCGCCGTGTCGTTTTTAGGTGACAAAAGTGAAAGAGAGGTCACACGGTCCCAACACAGCTCCCACACAGGAGTTGGCCTGCATCGATCCGTTCCAAGTGTCATCACAGTGAGACAGTGTGTCAGTCAATACATAGAGACCGTAGCTTCAACTATGGCCGAAAACGGGAAATGTTGCAACAGAACAGGAAAGGGCTGTGTGCTCCCATATCAGGAGAGTCGTGTGGCGATCGCTGGGGGGAGTGGGGGGTTTGTACACGCGTGGAAAATGACATCGAATGTAACTTGTATTTGAAAAGAAAAGAAAATATGCCTGCTTGCTGATTTATTGCAAAATCCTCAATTGAGAGAAAAAAAAATGCCAGTTTCGCTTGACTGACCAGGGCCCCATTTCCCAAAGGATCTTAGAGTAAAGATCATCTGAGGCCATTTTGTTTTTATAATACTTTCATTGTTTGTTTGTTTTTCGTCATTAGTTTTTTTTGTCTTTCATCCCTATATTTCTATTATCTTTTTTATATAATGTCAGAAATGTTTATCGTTTTAATCATAAAATGAATAAAGCACAAACACAAAACACTAAGATGATCTTAACTCTTAAGATGCTTTTAGGAAACGGGGCCCTGGTCAACTTGAGTTGCTACCTTTATGGACCAGGATGAGGAATATTTCTTTGGCTAGTGCGTCACCTCTCACCTGAACCTTTACATTTCACTGTTTTGCCCGCCCTCCCTGTGTCTGTCTGTCCATCTGTCTGTCTCTTGGATCTTGAGATGATGAAACGTAAATTAAAATATTGTGTTAATTTAAGAATAAAGATATAATAGTGCTCTGTGTGAAACTCTCTGCTTCTTCGCAGATTCACACCAGCTGCATAGAACAACACACACACACACACACACACACACACACACGCACACACGCGCAAATACACACTCACGCACACACACTTACCAAGGTGGAGTGTGAAATGGAAATGTTAACGAGTACGTTTGTCAGAGAACAAAAAATCGCCGAACGAATATTCAGCAGCATCACTGACATCTCCATTTTAGCCTCGACACAGACACACACCGGGGGTCCATCAGAAGACAGGGTCGGCGGCGCGCAAGTCCGGTTTTTCCTCGAAACGGACCGGGACTCCGCGCAACGCCGTTTTCCCACCCCGCCGGGCTGCGGGGCCGCGTCGTTGCCGGGGCACTGGGACGCGCCGCCTGCTTTCCCAGACTAACGAGCAGCACGCACAGACGGGGTATTGATCGGAGCCGAGGCGGGAGGGGGGCCGCGGGGGCTACGCCTGGTTATCCCGCCGCACGGCGAGAGAGAAAAGGCCCGAGGGCAGGAAGGCCCGCGCCTTCAATCAAAAAACTCTCAGCCCCGCGTCTCGTCTGCATAAAGGTCCCTGAGAGGGGAGCGCTTCAACACCGCCAACATACAAATCTACCGCTTCCTCTTATCTATTATTCTAGCCATCAGAGAGAGGGGGGGACAGAGAGAGGGGGAGAGACTGAAAGGGAGCAGGGTAGAGAGAGAGAGAGAGAGAGAGACAAGTAGAGACAGGAAGGCCATTTTGCTACAGCAGAGTTTGTGTTTGTTGGCTTGTTTTTTTAATTTATTTTAATTTTAATATTTTACAAAAAATACACTGTCCTTTTACTGACAATGGGCAGCACTGATGCTGCTTTTAAATAAAAAAAACAGTGCCGCTTTTACTGGCAAACCAGTAATTTTACAGTCACGTCACGCAATTTTACAGTCAAAGTTACATTTGCAATTGCATTTGAACTTGAGCTGGACTGAATGGAATATAGCCAAAGAGGAAAGGTTACTAGGAAAAGGGCAGAGAGTGGGCAGAGAGAGGAAGAGATGGCAAAGAGGCAGCCGGTCCCCTGTGGCGCTTCAGAAAATCTGTGTTAGTGAGGGGAATGGAGACTGTTTGGACCCATGTGAAAAAAAACAAAAACCCTTCCCTGACCAGCACTCTCAATCAACCATCCGCCAATCACTGTTGCCCTCGCCCGCCAGAGCTTACATCAGTAATCTAAAACTCCAGGCCCAGAAGACTGTGCACTGAAAACTCTCCTTCACCTCTGCGAGTTGCGTTCTAAATACCTGGTTTACGTCATTCACGTACATCGCTTCCTCACTTCCTTCCTGTTCATGTTCGGCACCCTCCCGCCCCCTCTATTTGAGCTGACCAATCCCGGCCCCCCTTGTCCAGCATGAGCACAACCCCCTTCCCTTGCTCACCAACTCCGTACCGGAGGTGTCAGATTAATTACAGCTGGAGTGTGCTTAACACCTGGGCTAATGTCAGGCCTATGGAGGGGAGTGTGCGCTCTCTCTCTCGCTCCTCTCTGGAGAAGCAGGGACCTGTGCTAAAATCAGAACAGTGACGTGTGGCGAACAGCACGTCAGAGAGGTGGGTGGGGAGGAGTGAGAGAGAAACTTTCACTGCGTTTGCGAGGGAACGCATGCTATAATGGCTTCGCAGTACGGTTGCGCTGGATACTCGGTACAATGCCGAGAGGTGATTGGACAGAGGCACGGTGCTCCACAGAACTGTAAAATGCGATTGGACAGAGGGACGGATGCTCTGCAGAACTGTCAGATGCGATTAGTCAGAGGTAGTGTGCCCTGCGGAGCTGTGAGAGGTGATTGGACGGAGGAGCAGTGTCCCGCAGAGCCGAGGCGTCACAAAGTTTAGTAACAGAGCGTTTACTATGTCATAAGAGGCAACTGAATGGAGCAGCAGGGCCCTACTGAACCATAACAGATGATTGGTTAGAGAAAAGGTGCCGAGTTGAACCAGAAAAAGTGATTGGCTGCAGAAACAATGTCCCGCTAAAACCAAGAAAGCCGATTGGCTGGAGGAACAGTACCCTGTTCAATTGTGAGAGCTCATTGGCTTGATGGAGAGTGATCCCACACCCTCAGCCCTAATCAGCATTAGGAGCTCGGGGGTGGGCGGGCACGGGGGTAGCTGCAGGTACAGGGAGTCGGAGGAAGTGTGTGGGGTTCCTGCATTATGTTTTGTGTAATTAAAACAGCATTAGGCTATTTATTTCCCCTCCCTGCGCGGCTCTGATTGGGCATGAGGGACTGCAGGACTCGCAGTGCGGAGAGAGAGCACAATTACACGCCATCAGCAGCCGGCATTAACTCGCTAATAGGAACACGGCAATAAAACTTTATTATTATGGCGGAAGATCATTGCGAGGCTTAAACTAACATTTATAACACTTAGCGCAGATTAGACAAGGCGGAAAACGTGCGTGCGAGAGAGAGAGAGAGAGAGAGAGAGAGATAAGGAGAGAGAGAAAGAAGAGAGACTGCCATTAGCCATCTTCCGAGCTCCCAGTGCTTTGACACAACCATCCACTTCTTCACCCTGTGGCCAAACCCCGATTACATCTGACACAGTGGCCTCACATTACAGTACGCCCATATACTACAGGAGGGAATGACAGACAGATACTAATGAAAAAAAAAAAACACATTGTGTATGCACATGTTGTTGTGTATTTGCGTACTTATGTAAATGTAGGTGACTTAGGTAAACATATATGTGTGTAAATGTAGCTGGGAATGGGAATGTTTCATGTGTGGTGCTGTACAGCTGTGGAAATGAATTTCCTGTAAAGGACAATAAAATAATCTATCTATCTATCTAATATACATAAACGCACAGACACAGATACAGTACATGCATATCTATGTTGATGCCAGCATGTGTTACTCTTGTCATTATCACCATTTTCACTATATGCCTCGACTCTATTCTATGTTATTGCTACGCTTTGGAAGTGATTTTGTCATATCAGTAAAGCTTGATTCGAATTTGAAATGGAATATTAGAGAGGGAGGGAGAGTGAGAGAGAGGGAGTGAGAAAGGGCGGGAGTGAGAGAGACGGCGGGTGGCACACGTCGGGCTTGCTCCTCTGAACGCCGGGCAGTACAGAGTAGACTGCTCTTTATCCATTCTTATCACGCCGGGGGATAAATTATTCATCGCCCATGGAGACGCGCGCCTCAAATGTGTAATGAGAAGGACACGCATTAATACAAAATATTGCTGTTGGGAAACTATCGATCTGAGAGCCATTTGTCCAAAGTTTAGCCCAGAAAGGAAGTCTGTCAGCGTGTTTTAATGTTACTGACAGACGCACGGCCACGTCGCCCACTCCCTCCCCCTCAAATATTTTTGCCTCGCTCTCCCCCCCGGATTAGGGGATTTGTATTTCCTGGAAGGTCAAGCACAAAAACAGAGAGAGAGATGCATCCTTTTCCATAAACCAGTACATATAGCTTGCTGCCATATTACTCATTCTAGTAAGCACCTAGGGAGGAAGTGGTGACTAGAAGAGGCTTGGTTGACCTTTGCCCTTTCACCCTACAGCCCCAGATAATCAGAGCCCACGACAGGGAAAAAGAGCTTGCATAACAAGCTGCCTGATGGAACAGAGGCTGCGTGAGCCGCATAATGGGCGGAGCTACAATGAGCTGTCAATCAGCGACTTGTCCTCACAAATATGGGCTTTGCTTTCCACAGCACAATGATCGGATGCAAATCAGTGAGTCACAGACACAGGACTGGAGTTTGAGATCTCTGCTGTCAGGGCTGCCATGCAGGCGGCGCTCATGTTCACACCGATCCTCAGAGCCGTCAGTCACAGGCCGTGTCCAAATCAGAGCCCTATCTACTGCGTCCTGTGTCCTGTGTACTAACAGACTGTGTACTGTTTACTGTGTACTGTTTTGTGCATGACATGCATTATGCAAAAAAATACCCTCCATACTATTTTCCAACTGTACTGTCCCACCCTTACGCTGCCATGTCGTGTGTCATTTTTGTTGTTGTTGAAGGAAAACGTCAGCGAAGCTGCGCCTCATTTTAAAGCGCCTCATTTTTACTTTCTCATCCAGTGTACTCAACAAGCATACTCAATAGTATGGAAGGGCGCTGATTCAGACACAGCCAGAGATTAATCAGTGCTGAGTGCAAGAGGAGCCTGACCAGCTCATCAGCTCAGACCACATTTCCTGTATGAAGCACCGGGAAAAATCCATATCCAATAAACTGCAACGCTAACAGGCATATGGCACTTACGTGGACTCAGACACGCGTCTACACAGGCAACCATGTACAAACACATGCGTGCACACATACACAAGCATGCACATGTGAATGTGTGACACAGATGCATGAATGCAGTCACAGACACACACACACACACACACACACACACACACACACACACACACACACACACACACTCACACACCAGTGGCGGCTGCTCGGAGGAAGCAAGGGGAAATGTTTTTTTTCTCTCGTTACATAATTAAAATTGTGTCACTGTAAACAGCACTTCATGCGGTTAGTGCTGTCATTTTGGCTTTGCAATATTTGGCAAAATAGCACCGATCAACTTAAAATCCCCTCTTGTTAAGTTTGCATCCAAGTCGGCCCGAGGAAGCCGGCTTCCCATTGACAACTATTAGAAGAATGGATTTTTACAGAACTCAATTTTTTATTTCTGGTTCTGATTGGATGATATCCACTTTTACGATGAGAATTTAGCCATAATAACCAATGATTCGCTTCCCAAGTTTACACACCTTAAAGGCAACCAATCATTTCTTTTGATGAATACTACTTCTATCACATAATATGCTCTGTAAGCATTGTTCATACCTAATGAGTTAAGGCATCCCATGCATGGTGCCATTTCAGCATTACCGATCTCAATACTGTATTTGTCACCTTATTCAGGAAGATGCCCGATTGATGTTTAGTGGTAAGATTTGATTTTTGTTTTTACTTAGTCAGTCAACTTAACTGCTAGCTTCACTTACTAGCTAGCTAACTGGGTAATACCAGTGCATTTAATCCCTTTAAAGAAAGAATGTAGCCTATACTGGCTAGCTGGCTCATGAACTTTCTAGTTCATGTAAGCTGCTCTAGTAGCCTATGTATAGTTGCTTAGCCAGCTAGCAACAATGCCAAACTAATTTATTAGTAGGCTATGCAGCTAGGTTAAGTTTGTTACCTACCTAGTAACTGTTCCAGAAGCAGGCAGCCTATGCTTAGCTAGTTAGCTAGCTAGATTTTATGGTCTAGGCCTACTTGTGTTTTGGTTCAGACAGGTTGTGCAGAAACACCTGCAATTCAGCAAGTGTTCATTGTTACTCGGTACTTAATTGATCAATTAAAGCAGCCGATAACACCGTTAATTCACCACACCTGGTTTCTTGGGTCTGATTTGGTTGCCGATATTAAGGCAAAAACAAAAACCAGCATACCCTGTGGGCATCCAGGACCAGGGCTGAGAAACACTGCCTTAATGTAATATCACCTGAAATCAACAGAATGCCTTATTATTTTTAGTAGGCTAAACTAAACTAAATGCAGGCATTCCAGCCTTTCTGGAACCTTGCGGGGACTCAAGTCAATATCCTATGTCGTGTTGGATGAAATGCATTGCTGTTGTCGTTGTTGCTATCATTATTGAGGTCTCAAATGTCTGGCAAGCTAAGAGCACTCGGTAACACTTTACATTAAGTTGCAGCTATGCCTGTGTCGTTAAAATGAGACTAGTTCGGTAACAAGAGGTTATTACAGAGTAACTCCACGGAGGTAACATGGAACAACAGTTAGCGGTATTCTTAATTACACTTGTGAAACAAGGCCAGCCCTGTATAATGATAACTAAAGTGTAACAGGGCTGGCCTCGTTTCACAAGTGTAATTAAGAATACCGCTAAATGTTGTTCCACGTTACCTATGTTGGAGTTACTCAGTAATAACATCGTATCACCAAATTAGTTACAATTTAACTACACAGATATAGGCAAAACTTAATTCAAAGTGTTACAGAAACTTTAAAGGCTGAATAATATTTATACATAGCCCTCATTCCTACTTCTTGGAGTAGGAGTAAATAATAAGGAGTATAGGAGTAACTTCTAGGAGTAAAATGATAGGAGTAACTTCTGCTCACTTAGCAATTTCCACACTGAGAAATTACACACAACCCCAGACTTGCAGGTATGTCTGTTGGACATAGTCAAGAATTAGACTTCATGAAATCTGTCATTTTTACAGAGCTTGCAAACGGCACGAAAAGTCAAAACGGCACGTCAGAGAAAATACACGAGTAAGTCTCCTGGGCAGAATGCGAATTGAGCACGTAATACAAGGAGGCGCTCGTCTCCAAGTGGCAAAGCATGAAACGGCAAAATAGGGCATTTCTGAAACGTCTGATCGATGCGGCTTCCTTTCTGGGAAAGTGGAATTGGCTTTTCAGTGGCCCGAAAATAGCACAGATTCTGACAATAAAGGCTAATTATAATTTATTAATTATAGCCTGTTGCCTAATAATTGCCCCCCTCTCAGTTTTTACAACCCGACAGCTGGCACTGACACACACGCACAAACGCACGTGATTCGCTGAGACGCTCTGTAGTTCATTGTCTGGGGTCTGGAGAGGTTCACATGCAGCATCCAGTCTCCTTCAACCACTCCCACCCCAACAAGCACCTCCCCTCCACTCAAACCCCCCCCCCCCCCCACCACCCCCCGTCTCTGCTGCATGCCAGAGCACCAATAATAAATGAAGATATTCCTGGCTGGGAGAGCGCTGGGGAAATCATAGAGCTACCTGTACTGAGTGTTCAGGGCGGTGGGGGGTGGGGGTGTGGGGGGGGGGGCAAGCGGGCCTGGCCCCACGCTGGGAGACCAGCTGTCGGGGGGAGCAGGGAGCTGGGGGCGGGGTGGGGGGCTGGTCACTTGGGGCCCGGGTACGACAGGAAGTCTCCCCGAAGCTCGCGCTCCGAAGGCCCGCTCTTCCAGTAACAGAGCAGCACAAACGGCGCTTAGCCATTCGCCGTTCTCCGCCTCGGCCCTGGGCTCCGACCAATCCGCTCGCTCCTTTTCTTTTCTCGGCTGTTGCGCGAAGCCGGGTGGAAGCCAGCCGCGCAGTCGGGAGTTGCGTGGTCTGGCGAGGCTGCCGTTTTTGCCCGCGCTGCCGGGGAGCAGGGACGCGGCGACGGATCTGTATGTAAGGAGCCGAATGCATCAGAAAGACACTAATGACCCCTAACACACTGACACTGATGCGCTCTACTCCGGCCCGCAGACAGAATGGCAATTACAGCCCCAAATTGCTCCCGCTTAAAACAACAGCACGATTACAGCCTTACAACCTGGCGTCCGGGAAATAAGAGAGACAAGCTGCTAAGGCCAGAAGCTTGTTTCCTCTCACTAACTGGAATTATAGCTGAAGATACATAAGGATAAAGGGAAAATCAGATATGATTTAATCATGCTGACGTGCACTGCACCCTATCGGACAGGCATGGATGCAGGCACGCACACACGCATGCACAAACCGCGCTCAAGTCGGGCCAACTTTGTTCAACCACTTTTAACTGAACAACCGCTGCAACAGAAAAAGAAAATAAGATCTAAGATTTTTCTCCAGACAGCTGAAAGTGGTGAAAATGTCATTTTTCTTTGCCTTGACAGGGATAAAAAGCGCAGATTCTGGCACCCTCTGCTCTGATCTGCTTCCCCTCCCACTTATTATACTTTCATGTTCCGAGGGAGGAGAGGAGGGGGTGGGGTTCTAACAGCCAGGTGTGGTCCCTCCCATATGATGGGGTTCTGACAGCCAGGTGTGGTCCTTCCCATGTGATGGGGTTCTGTGGCTTCAAGAACTTTTATTTCACAGGCCTAGTACACACTGATCACTGTAGCACACAGTCATATAAACACACACACACACACACGCACAGACACATGCACACACACACACACACACACACACACACACACAGACACACGCACACATACGTAGACCCAGACACACACACACGCACACATAGAGACACACACACACACACAGACAGACACAGACACACACACAGTGGCAAACACATCTCAAGAACACACAAATGGAGTACACACACCAGCCACCACCCAAACAAACACATGAAAAAGCACACAGACACATACACACACAGGCAGGTGCTACACAACTTCTCCTCTGTAGCGGGTCTCTAATGAAGCCCCAGTTGTGACGGCATGTAGGCGCAGGCGCTCCGACGGGATAATTACGCCGATCCCTCGCAGCTGAGCTTGGCAGATGCGTCGGAGGCAGCGCGCGCCACGCCGCGTGGTAACGAGCGGCAGGGAGCGGAGGTGGGATTCGTCAGACCCCGCCATCCGCCATTAGCAGGTTGGCACCGTCACAAATGAGCGTTTTTCACAAGGAGCTTTGTGAGGGCTGTGAAATTCAAGCTGAATTCTTTCACCGTCTCCACATGAGAGAGAGCGAGAGAGAGAAAGAGAGAGCGGGAGAGAAGGAGGGAGGGGCAGAGAGCGGGAGAGAAGGAGGGAGGGGCAGAGAGGGAGAAACAGGGGAAGAGCGAGAGGGAGACGGGGAAAGCGGGAGACAGGGAGAGAGAGGGAGAGACAGGGGAAAAGAGAAAGGCAGCGAGAGAGGGAAAGAAGGAGAGAAAGGAGGAAGAGAGGGAGGGAGAAATGGAGGAGGGAAACGGGGAGAGAGAGAGAGAGGGAAAAACAGGCCAGAAAAACAAAAACAAAGAAGGGAAAAGAAGGAAGCGGGGCAGGAGGGCAGGGAAGAGAAGTTCACGCCGCTGCGACCGGATTTGTCACCTCTCTCAGCACAAGGAGCCTGGAGTGCGGCATCATGGGAAATAACCAAATCAGAACGCATTGATTTGCTGCAGGAGGAAACGAATAGTAAAAAAGCGAACTCTCCTGACGGAGAGTGAAGGAGGAGACGACGGAGGCCTGTTGTTTTACGCTCTCCCGTTTCCGTCCTCCAGCACCCTGCCCACATTCTCCCTCTCCCAGCACTGTAATTATCAGGACAGCAGAGCCCAGACAAACCCGCACGCTAACAGACCAAGCTCAGCTCCACCTCATCAAATATCCTAACAGTCCTTTTCATCTCTAATCCACCCATTCACAGAACGATCTGCAAGGACCTGACTTCTGTGTGTGTGTGCGTGTGTGGATGCATGCATATATGTGTGGATGTCTGTGTGTTCATATGTGTGTGTGTGTGTGTGTGTGTCAGTGAGTGTGTGTGCATGTTTGTTCAGGTGAGATACCATGATACGGTGACTCAGAGATCCTCAGAGAAGGGGGCAGATCTAGGATCAGTATCTCGAGTCGCCTGAGCCGGCAGCTCTACCTCTAGGAAAGCTTAGCGCTCTTTATGAATCTATTCAGAACTGGTTCAGGAGAAAACCCCTAGAGATTAAACATCTCCTTTTTTGAGCAGGTCCTGTAAGGTAAAAATACAAGCAATGTGAAGCGCTGAAATAAAACCAAAACTCAATCTCCCTAGCACTTCACACTCCTGGCTTCCTCCTACAACGCTTAGAACGCACCGAAAATGATTCCCACGGCAACCCAGGCCACGTTTTAAAGTTACCTCATAAGCCCCCGACCCTACAGGAAGTAATCTCATTTTTCGAAGTGGTACGTCACAAAGGCAGGTTAAAAAGCTGGATTTTAAAATGTACCTATAGGTCCTCATTGATCACAGCCTCCCACCCTCACCTATACCGGTAATCGGCGCTCAAAGAGCACAAAGTACTTGCAATTGTGACAGTGACGGTTCCTGTGGCAATCAAAAGCGCGTGCAAAGCCACAGAAATGCGGCGCGCTCGTCGACTTCGGGCCGCTCAATAAAAACGCAGCAAGTGCGCAGACAGAAATGTGTGAAGAGTTTATTAGCAAACAAATTCAAATGAGCCAATTGAGTGTAATTGTGTTGTCGGTTATTATCATAAATATCGCTGCTCGTCAATACCACACTCAACAACGCCAAATTAAAAACAATCAAGGAAATCATAAATAACATTTGCATTCATCCTGTCCTGCTTATTATTATAACAATAACAAAAGTGAATATATTGTTCATATGAATTAATAATGTGTCATGAAGCCTACACAATGCTGCCATAAATATGATGTATCCTCCATCATAACTAGATGTGACAGTTGAGCTTATTACAGCTCAGGACAATTTAA
The DNA here is from genome assembly GCA_029718625.1 of Synaphobranchus kaupii. Classification (NCBI taxonomy): domain Eukaryota; kingdom Metazoa; phylum Chordata; class Actinopteri; order Anguilliformes; family Synaphobranchidae; genus Synaphobranchus; species Synaphobranchus kaupii. The sequence goes on from CM056378.1 coordinate 125,498,787, forward strand.
CAAAACTGTTACAAAGCGATTACTCGCTGCATGAAATATGATGGTATTATGACTTTTGTCATGAGCTGTAATATGATGTCATGGCTGGTTATGACAGGCATTATGTCTTGCTCATTAGGCTTCACGGCTCAAGTAAAGTGTTACCAAATCAAAACCTGACTGTTGTTTAACAGGCCTCGTTTCCTTTTTCAAGACTGCAGCCTTGTGGTCCAAGGACATAGTCACGGCCAGGGTCAAAACCCCGGATCCGGCATTAAAACTCAGGCAAGTACAGAGCAATGTGTATGATGTATGACCGTAGGCCGACTGCTGCACGCAAGGAGTAATACCTGTCACACACCTCTACCGGCCTGTGCCGTCAACTATCGCTGAACCGTAGCGCTCAGGGTTAAACTGGGAGAAGACCGCAGACCGCAACGGTCACGTTTCTAAATCAGTCATCGCTCTGCTTCGGTACATTTATTTATTTATTTTTTCTTCAGAATTAAATGCAGGTTTCAAATTCAAATTCAAAAACAAAGGCAAAAAAAAGGACAGCGTCCACCCCCCTCTCCATCCATCCATCCCTCCCTCCCTCCCCTTCCATGGCTTCATCCATCCCTCCCTCCCTCCCTCCCTCCCTCCCTCCGATGCTAAACGATCGATTTCAAGGTGACCCTTCCTGAATTACCCTGAGTGGTTTCCCCAGGCCGCTCCAGCTCGGTCCCAGTAATTAACACCAGCGCCTAATGAAGTCCAGCTGCTCTCGGAGTGGACTGAGCGCGTGCCAACTCCGCCAGCGCCCCCGCCAGGCGGCCGGCGAGCCGTCGCGCTCATCGCTCCGCCTCGCCGTCGTCCCTCCTTCCTTTCTCCACCGCATCCCTCTCTCCCTCTTCGTTCTCCCGTTCACCGCCCCCCTATGTCCATACGTCTGTCGCTCTCCCTCCAAGTATCTCTCTACTCCTCCCTCCCTCCCTCCTTTCTCTCTGCTTACAGTACATCCCTCTCTCCACATCCCTCTACCTCCATCCATTTATCTGGTTATAGTATGTCACTCTCTTTCTTTCTGCTTCACCTGTACCTCCCGATACCGCTCATCTCTCTGCTCTCACCACTGAACACCCCTCGGCCTACGCATCTCTTCCCCTCCGCATTTCGTCTTTACCTCTCCTGTCCTCATCGTGCTCCCCCTCACCACTCAGTGTCTACGTCCTTCTCTTTCTCGCAAACCTGAGATGGTTTTTTTGACAAAGCACGAGAAATGATATACCGCCGAACCAGTATGTTGAGTTTAACGGTTAATGGACTCTCTCTGCGTCCCACCCCTCTCTCTCGCTCTATCTGTCCAATCCTTCTTCAGCCCTCTCTACTCAATATTCTTTATCATCCATCCACTATGTGTCTCTCAGTCGCTCCTTTCCCAGGTCACCACTCCCATTGTCTCTCTCTCTCTCTCTCTTCTGTCAAGTTCTCCCTCCCCGTTTCCCTGCTTCTTCTCCTTCTCTCCCTCCTGACACCTCCCCCTCTTTCCCTTTCTCTCCATCTCCCATCCTTCTCCTTCCCTCTCAGTTGTGATGATCTCTCTCTCTCTCTCTCCATGCAGATATCCCTCACTCCCTGCCTGCTGCATTGCCCTTGTAATCCTCTCTCTCTCTCCCTCTCTCTCTCTCCCTCTCCCTCTCCCTCTCCCTCTCCCTCTCCGTCTCCGTCTCCGTCTCCGTCTCCGTCTCCGTCTCCGTCTCCGTCTCCGTCTCCGTCTCCGTCTCTGTCTCTGTGTCTCTGTCTCTGTCTCTGTCTCTGTCTCTCTGTCTCTCTCTCTCTCTCTCTCTCTCTCTGACACAGTGTTGATGAATTGGGGCACAGCATAGTAAGATCACGTCCATCAGGCCCTTGCAGACTGGAGACTGCACAGCTGTACTCACTCACTTAGACACAAACACACACACACACACACACACACATCCAGTCACACACTTACATGTGCACATGAACACACAGATGCATACGTATGTGTACATACACAGATGTACTATGTGAGCACACACACACACACACACACACACACACACATGTACGAACACACTCATGATCATGGGTGAACATGAACACACACACATATGTACAGACACATGCTCATGTACATGGATTTATAGACACAGAGACACACTTGTGAACATGAAAATACACACACACACACACACACACACACACACACACACACACACACACACACACACACACACACACACACACACACACACACACACACACACACACACACACACACACACACACACACACACACACACACACACACACACACACACACACGGCTTTAAACCTTGGGAGAGAGGCCCTCCACCCTTGTCCTACACCGTCTCCATGTTTGTGCCACAGTGGTACATATGACATACATGAAGTCAGTGTTGAGCGTAAACCTTACATCTCCAATAAAGAGGAATTGTCTGGAATAGCAAGTTTTAAATAGTTTCCATTTATCAATGGGCATTATAGTTTTTATCATTTGGGGATTCAAACCAACTTCAATCAGTCTTGTGTGAGGAAACTCTGACAGCATATAGAGCTTTCAACGTGCATTAAAGCGAAATTACAAGAGACGGAGATACGAGGTTTATGCTGCCAATAAACAAATAAGTTCATATTTATCTGATTGGCAGGCTTCGGGTTGAAATCAGAAGGATGAAAATCAGACCAGTTCAGGGCTTGATAAAATACAGACCCCGAGGTCCGTGAGGAGAGGGAATTCTGAGATATGTGTGTGTGTGTGTGTGTGTGTGTATGTTTGTGTGTGTGATTGGGGGGGGGGGGGGGGTTGGAGGAGGTTCTTATTAGTAACAAGGCACTTGTCCCATGGGGGACGTTTGAACCTGTGCGTTCCCCTACTTAACCCCCGCTCCGTCGCTGCGTGTAGCGCCAGGGCGCGCGATCAAAGCCCTGCCCATCCCAGGCTGTCACCTCGCTGCGTCCTCAACCTGCTTCCTGAGAAAACCACCACTTTGAACTCTCTCACGCACACACACACACACGGGGCACGACAGGATGGTGCTCTGCCTTTCTAGGAATTTGGTTATCCTCCCCTAAAGAGAGATAGAGGAGGGGGGGCGGGCGGCGCCCCTAAATACAACAACCCCCCCCCCCCCCCCAGTTTAAAGTGATACTGCAGTCAAAAACCGACTTTTCCCGTTGAAAAACGATGTTTTGGGTTAGATTATGATCATACACAACTGTTTATGTCCGAAAATCTCATGTTTAGTCAAAATAGTTTTATCTGAGTTTTTGTGTAGGCTTACCAATACGCTAGTTTCCGGGGATTCGTGACGTCACAAGATCTTTAACATAAAAATGGGTGGAGTTGAGGTGATCCTAGGGGTGGTCTCGGCTGGGCACGTGGTATAAAAGCAGAGAACAACGGGTTTTTTTTCCTCTTTGAGACTGAGACCCTTACTGCTAACTAGTTTGTTCAAGTTCAAATGTGAATTGCTTTGTATTACTGCTAACGTTAATATTACGACTTATATCGACACACCCTTTCACTCTTTGACCGTATGAATATTCATAATATGACACCATCGTCATATGACCACACCCACTCACGAGTTCCAGTTCAAATTGAAGCGGTAAAAAAGGCCTTAGAAAAGCCTCTGCAGTATCTCTTTAAGTATCAGGTATCTGTGATGTCATCCAAAGCACCAGACATGTGCACACAGGTGAAGAGAGTATTTCATATGGTTGCTTCAATGTTGTTTATTTCTTTATTATATTTCTTAAATATCCTTTTAAGCATTTTAACTGAAACGTATCCCTTTAACCGTGACTGGCCCAGAAACCCTCTGCTTTGGGAGTCTTCACCTGTCGCTGGGGGGGATGGATTTCTGCTCCTTCTCAACCGACTTATTTCCCTTCCCAATCCCCTCCTCTTTTCTCCTCTACTCCTGGCCTGACGCTTCACGCTCCCTCCTTCTTCCAGCCCATCTCTCTTTTCTCAGTCTTACCGTTTCTTGCTTGCCCTCTTCTGTCTCGCTTTCTCTTTAAAGGTCTCACTTTCAATTCAAACAGATTTATGGACAAAATATGAACAAAAACATGCACTGAGATCACAGTGGAAAAAATGAACAAAATAACTATGTATGTGTACACTGAGCTATGTCACTCGCTAGTGCCTTTGACTAAGGTAGTGCGCACTGTGCCATGTGTCACTCGGTCCCTTTGACTAAGGTAGTGTGCACTGTGCTATGTCACTCGGCCCCTTTGACTAAGGTAGTATGCACTGTGCTATGTCACTCGGTCCCTTTGACTAAGGTAGTGTGCACTGTGCTATGTCACTCGGCCCCTTTGACTAAGGTAGTGTGCACTGTGCTATGTCACTCGGCCCCTTTGACTAAAGTAGTGTGCACTGTGCTATGTCACTCGGCCCCTTTGACTAAAGTAGTGTGCACTGTGCTATGTCATTCTGTCCCTTTGACTAAGGTAGTGTGCACTGTGCTATGTCACTGTGTCCCTTTGACTAAGGTAGTGTGCAGTGTGCTATGTCATTCTGTCCCTTTGACTAAGGTAGTGCACACTGTGCTATGTCGCTCGGCCCCTTTGACTAAGGTAGTGTGCAGAGGGCTATGTCACTCTGTCCCTTTGACTAAGGTAGTATGCACTGTGCCATGTCACTCGGTCCCTTTGACTAAGGTAGTGTGCACTGTGCTATGTCACTCGGCCCCTTTGACTAAGGTAGTGTGCACTGTGCTATGTCACTCAGCCCCTTTGACTAAAGTAGTGTGCACTGTGCTATGTCACTCGGCCCCTTTGAATAAAGTAGTGTGCACTGTGCTATGTCATTCTGTCCCTTTGACTAAGGTAGTGTGCACTGTGCTATGTCACTGTGTCCCTTTGACTAAGTTAGTGTGCAGTGTGCTATGTCATTCTGTCCCTTTGACTAAGGTAGTGTACACTGTGCTATGTCGCTCGGCCCCTTTGACTAAGGTAGTGTGCAGAGGGCTATGTCACTCTGTCCCTTTGACTAAGGTAGTGTGCACTGTGCTATGTCACTGTGTCCCTTTGACTAAGGTAGTGCACACTGTGCTATGTCACTCGGCCCCTTTGACTAAAGTAGTGTGCACCGTACTGTGTCACTCTGTCCCTTTTACTATGGTAGTGTGCAGTGTGCTATGTCACTCTGTCTTTTTGACTAAGGTAGTGTGCACTGAGCTATGTCACAATGTCCCTTTGACTAAGGTAGTGCACACTGTGCTATGTCACTCGGCCCCTTTGACTAAGGTAGTGTGCAGTGTGCTATGTCATTCTGTCCCTTTGACTAAGGTAGTGTGCACTGTGCTATGTCACTCGGTCCCTTTGAGTAAGGTAGTGTACACTGTGCTATTTCACTCTGTCCCTTTGACTAAGGTAGTGTGTGCAGTGTGCTATGTCATTCGGCCCCTTTGACTAAGGTAGTGTGCAGAGGGCTATGTCACTTTGTCCCTTTGACTAAGGTAGTGTGCAGAGGGCTATGTCACTCTGTCCCTTTGACTAAGGTAGTGTGCAGAGGGCGATGTTACTCTGTCCCTTTGACTAAGGTAGAGCACACTGTGCTATGTCACTCGGCCCCTTTGAGTAAGGTAGTGTGCAGTGTGCGATTTCACTCGGTCCCTTTGACTAAGGTAGTGTGCACCATACTGTGTCACTCTGTCCCTTTGACTATGGTAGTGTGCAGTGTGCTATGTCACTCTGTCTTTTTGACTAAGGTAGTGTGCACTGAGCTATGTCACTATGTCCCTTTGACTAAGGTAGTGTGCACTGTGCTATGTCACTCCAACCCTCAGACATTGGGAGGTTAGGGAACCGTGAGCATTCTTTTGTAATTGAAATCTATTGCACAGTTTTCATAACATTTTAAATAATGTAGCTCCCATGATCTTCGCCTCCTGAAGGACACAGCATCTCTACAGCCCTCTCACTGCTCTTATAGCAAGCTCACACTACAGCACTTTTGCCCCGATTATGACTAAGGGCTCTATTTTCCGGCTGGCGCATGGGGAGCCAGCACATTGTCGAAGTGACAATGCAAATTTGGGGCTCTATTTTCCGGCCGGTGGCGAGCCATCACTGAGCCCGTTTGGTCATTTGGCGACTCGCCGTGCGCTGAAGTGGGAGGGAAGCCGCTGTTGGGGGGTGTGTCCGTCAAAGAGGGAGCAGCCCAGTTCAATTTCACTGAAGCGGGTTTGCAATTTTGGGATAAGAGTACACTGCGATTCGCGCTTGCACTGCCCGCCAGGTGAGACCATGTCTACGGCGCAAATCGCACTACAGCGTATGGCGAGTTGCGAATTTTGGCTCTTTAAAGGACTGAAAAGTGGTAATTTGATTAGCTATGATGCAGCTGAAGCACACCCACTGATAAATATTCAGCTTAACACAGCCCATTTTCAACCTGCGCAGCGCGCTGTGAGCTGTGTGCTCCTCGCCTCTGGTCCGAAAATAGAAAAATTCTGTAGCCACGCCCAGTGCGCATTCGCTACGCCATTGATTATAATGGCTCGCTGCACGCCATGCGCTTGCCGGAAAATAGAGCCCTAGTTCCCGACAAATTTTGCAGTCCTACGATAATCTTTAAACAATCTGCGAAAAATGTTGGTTATGTCGGCTGGAACGGTTTCTGTCCCGAACCAGTCTGGACCTTATCGGGGGAGCCCAGGATCATTGTCAAACCGTTTGTCCTGGCTGACCTGCAGGAGTCCTGGCTGACCTGCAGTGACACATCGTTCTACTAGAATGTCAACAGCCAATGAACGAGCGCACAACAAACGCAACGATAAACAGTTTGAAGGGATCCACACTTCCGTAGCCTTGGCCTTGTCATTTGACAGTCGTTAGATGTGAGCTGCTCTCCTTGGACGGGATTTTGTAAAGATTTAAAAGTCCTGTAGTGTGAGCTTGGCATTAGTCTCTCCATCTTCCCTTCCCCTCCCTCTCTGCATCTCTCTGCCTTTCTATTTCTCTCTTGCTCTCTCTTTAACATTCTCTCACTCACTTTTCCACTCGTTTTTTGATCACCCACTCTCTCTTCACTGCAAAAAATGTCTGTCTAAACAAGTGTTTTAGTCTTGTAATGAGACAAAATCTTATTATCTTGTTTTAAGTTACTTTTTGCTGCCCTCCCTTTCTTTGCTTGCCCATACTCAGGTCTCTCTCTCCCTCTCTCTCTGTGCAAGGATGCCCTGATTTATGACGGAGTGAGAGCCGCGGGTCCCGCGAGCGCCGCGCAGGCGGAAGTCCCACCAGCTGCGACAGATGCCGGCGTCACCCGAGAAAATAAATTCTCAACACTTAACGAATTAAGCAAGGAACTAATTGCAGCTGGCCTGCGTTCATTACGCACGCACACGAGCTGCCTGTTTGTCTTTAACAATTAGTATGGGGAGCGGGAGGGAGGGAAGGAGGGAAGGAGGGAGGGAGGGAGGGAGGAGAAGAGCAGAGGCGGATAATTGTCATTTATTCCCTGGCAGCTCCGCCGTACCTGGGCAGGGTGGGTACGGAAGGTATAAGCGTACGTGTGACTATGACGTCACAGGTGTATGTGCATCTATGACATCACAAGGGCATGTGCACATCTCTCTGTCTCTCTCTCTCTCTCTCTCAATGCTACGGTTCAAAGGCTTTTCAGGGTGAGACAAAGTTAAATGGTGTGCATGTCAACAGATCTGTCAGGTACACACACACATACACATACACATACACACACACCTCTCTCAGGCACAAATGGTCGTGTGCCTCATTTACCATTCTCTTCCCACATCTTTTGGGGGACTGTCCCCAGAAAGGCTCTCAGCTAGATCTCTAAACAGCTTGTAATTACTTTTAATAAACAGCATAAGAAGCAAATCAAGCGAAAACGTGGTGAAATGAGCTCTCGTGGGGGGACCCGACGCCACTGAGCCACGCAAACAAATATTTCAACAACATCTGAGTTTTTACATGTCCTTTAAATGTTTCAATATGCCTTGTGCTGTGGTCAGAGAGAGAGAGAGAGAGAGAGAGAGAGATGGAGCAAGAGATCATCACAACTGAGAGGGAAGGAAGGGAGATGGAGTGAAAAGGAAAGAGGGAAGAGAGGCAGGGGTGAGAGAGGCCACAGGTTTGTTCTCAGTGGCTGGGCTCTGCTCATGCCAGTGAGGTTGTCATCAGTAGGAATTTCCCATCATGCACTGCCACCCAATCACTGTGCCTGTTTACAGTGTACCCCCACCCTGAAACCCTTAAATGTTCACAGAGGGATCCCCTCCACCTATCCTCTTGCCCAGATCCTCCCTCCCTGCCTCCCCCACACATGGTGTGCCCCCTCTCCTTCTGTTACCCCGCTCCCCCGACGATCCCCTCTTCTTCCTCCCCACTCCATCAGCGGTTCCGACTGGCTGCCACCAGGTGGTGTGTTGTGTGTGCGCCCGCATGTTAATGTGTGTGTGTGTGTGTGTGTGTGTGTGCGTACATCATCTGCTCCCATCCTGACCATGGAGCGCTGCAGATACCAATATCAAATCTGACATATGACTTTTGTCACGTGACAAAAAAACTTTCTCCACCTCTGTGTTCTTACATTACATACACATATCTCACACGTGCACACATATTTGTTGGGGGGGCGGCACAGCCTTGCCTGAATCCACTTCCTTTACCCTCAAGCCCTTTTGTTCCCCCTCTAAGACTTAAGAGAAAAGTTCATTCTAAAGAGGGTTTAGGGAGTACTAGGCCCTAAAAAGCCTATTTTCAAAGACGTCAACAACGACTAGCTGCAGAGTGAGGGGTATCTTACGATACTTATGTTATGCACACATTACAGCTACGCTATCAATTAATAATAGTACAGCTGGGGGGATTTCTGCAGATGAACAGTATTTGTTTAAGGAATGCTGATAACCAACATATATCAATCCCAGTGCATACTGGGAAGGGTGTGTGACCGTCAGGTTCAAGGTAGTTTCCAATACACAATGCACAAATCCAACACAATCCTGAGTTTCACAGGTGGACACAGAAGCTTATAGGGGGTAAGAGGTTCACTACTCAGACATCACTAAACGATCACTGCTCAGACATTACAAATGGATCACTGCTCAGAAAAGGATAAGTATTTAGACATCACAAAAGGTTCGCTGCTCAGACATATCTAAGCGATCACTGTGCGGAGGAGGACCTCCGTCCAGACATCGCTAAACGATCCCTGCTTTGACCGCTTCACTATAAGATCGCTGTTGTTTCTCCCGAGTTGCACAACTGGGTCTAAACCCCAGCCTGTCACGCATTCAGCGTATCATGATAAATAAATAAAACTTCAGAATGAAACACATCGTTAGCTCAATTCCCACTGGGGCCGGTTAGATTCAGGTGAGTGGCCTTGCCCCTGCTCCAGCTAGGCAGAACTCAGGGGAGGGTGTGTGTGTGTGCAGATGCAGTGACAGAGAGCGTGGTGCGTGTCTGAAAACTACAGCGGAGTTCACAGTGAGCACCACGGACCCCCATCACTTCCATAATGCCCAAAAGAACATTTGCCTCTAACACTGGGAAGATGTAGTGTGACACTTTTAAAAAAGTAGTCACCTCCAAAAAAATAAATATATAAACACTAAAAATAGCAGTCACCGCCATATACTTCATAAAACAGTCAGCTCTGTCTCAATGATGATCATCTCTGTAGCACTTTGACAGGGTGCTTCACAATACTTGGGATGATCACTGCCAGAAATTTCTCATGGTCAGAAATTTCCCATGAGCACCATGGAGAATAGATGCAGACACTTCACTTCCCTTTTTTAAGCCTGGCACCAATGCCAGGCAGGTCCACAGAAAGAGAAGCACTAGATTGGAAAAGTCACAGGAACGCAACATTCAAATGCATGTGACGTAAGCTGGCCTGGTTGAACAGGAAGAGATAAAAATCACACGTGCTGAACTAAGTTTTTACTGCACAACTTTCTATATGACTACGAGCCCCTGAAGCTCCTTCCAGTAAGAACACCATGCTGTACACAGATATTATAAAGAGCGTGGTCCAAAGGAACTTAGACCTAATGATACAATATGTATGCCACAGTGTGTTACTGGTGCAGAGCTGTGCGATGATGTCATGCGATGAGGTCACTCGCCCCCTGCAGTGGTATGGTGACACCCCTGTCTGTGCGACACAGTTCCTGCGTCAACTACAGGTGAGAAAAGGGGGTTTGGCGGGAAGGGCAGGGGGTGTCAAACTGTCAGCACCTGTCACATGGGCAGTACTGTGCTGTAGTCTCCCCTCAAACCCTTCCCCCATCAATAGCCCCGCCCCCTATCCCCACCCCCTCCCCTCCCAATGCTCCACAGGCAATGAATGCGTTTCATTCAGACAGCTTGGTACGGAGAGAGCAGGGGGACAAACCTTGCAGCTGGGCGGGCTCTCCTAAAGGCCATCCGTGAGCCAAGGTGGGTGGAAAGAGAAGGCAGGGCGACAGTTAGTACGTCCATGGTAACATGGTGGGGAGGGGCACACAGAATTGGGGGGGGGGGAGTGTCAATCATTGTGGAGGAGGAGTTTTGGGGAGTGAGGGGGGGGTAGGGGTGTGATGGAGAGCAGGCGGGCAGCTCTGTCATGCACCTGAAAGTTCCCATTCTCAAAAAAAATCCCAATTAAATTAAAATTCCCAGCCCAGGCGGTCCACAGGCTGTGGCCCGAGCCGCAGCAACAGAGCCGAAAAATTTGCGGCACGTTTTTTAAATTTTTTTTATTATTATTATTTTTTTCTAACACTCAATTCCGCATTAACCACTCATAATAATTCTTGACGCCGTTGCTGCTATCGGTGGGAGGAGGAGCAAGACGACAGCCTTCAGAGAGGAGGAGGAGGAGGAAAAGGAGGGTGGAGGGGTGGAAAGGTGGAGTGGGCGAAGGAGAATCTGAACGCAGCTCAATCCAGTAACGGCAGCAGATGAAAGCGAGGTTAAACGCGACATGCTAATTGAAATGCGCCGGCTTGATTGAGGCGAGGAGAGGAGCCGGGCCTCGCTGCGAGCGGTACGTGCGGGTGATTAAAGGGGTATTAGCGGAGGCACTTTACCTCGAGACGAGGGCGGGGAAAGAGCCCCTTACGCTCCTCACACAAACGCGTGTGCTTCCGCAAACGCAAACAGATCCACACCCAGAAACACACGCACGCACGCAGGTACACACATACAAAAGGATTGCGTTCGTATCACATGAGGCTGGGGGAACACGACTGGGACTTAAAAAAAAAATTAAACAAAGTTTTCTCTTTTTCAGTTTTCCCTTTCCTCCCCCTGCAGAAGCGTCACTCCCTAGCGCTCCAGCGTTCCCCCCCCCCCCCCCCCCCGATGTCTCCATCCTCCACGTGCTTGCATCTCTCAGGAACGCTCCAGCGCTTTCTTTCTGAGATTTTATTGTTTTCTGCTGTGCAGCTGAAACCAAGCACCGCCCCCGCCGCCCACCCCGCTCCCCACAACACCTCCCCACCCCACCCCCGCGAGGAGACGCCGCAGCACAGCATGTCTCCGCCGCGCCCCAAAAACCAGCCCCCATTCCTTAGCAGTGAGTAGTACCCCCTCAGTTCGCTCAGGGGCACATGAGTGTGCTGAACACCCAGGGGTACCCCGCTCAGGGGTGACGGAGTGTGGCGAGAGTCCTGCAGCGAATGGTAAACAGATTCTAAAATCAAAACCTCAAATGCAGAGCGGACTGTGATTAACCACACAGGTGGGGGGGGGGGGGGGGGATTTAAGTGTTCCTCCCCCAACCCCTTCACTCTGCATGGGGCAAATAAAATAGGTAGGCAGCGCAACCTGCACGAGGACAAGGATCTGAAGCTCACGGTACTCAACTCGCAACAAATAACCAGAGAGCTTGGACACCATTACCCACAATGCCTCACTTCCGCAATGGCACTCGCATTCCGTTTTCTCGCATCCGTCCCAATTTAGGTCGCTCAATCTCCACCTCTATGGCTCTTTCCCGCATTCCTTTCACCTCCCTCTCTCCATTTCATTCCACCTTTCATCCATTCTTTAATTCATTCCCGTTTTCCTTGCACACTGCACACACACATTCCTTTCCATTTGCACACACCTCTCCTGTCGTTCTTCAGTCCCAGCTCTGGCCTCCATTTATCCTCTCAGTCTTGGTCTCTATCTCCACATCTCTTTTACCCAGGATTCCACTCTCTCCCTTTCTGCCGATACTCCAGAGGCGGGCTTAAACCCAGTAAACGAGTGACACTGGCATGTCGCTTGGACTCTCTCTCTCTCTCCACACGAAACGAGGGCTTGACCATCGACAGACGCCAGGTCGGCAGCATTATTATTGTCATTATTGTCATCGCATGGCCCGAGCAGGCCAACGCAATCGCTTGCCCGTGGGACGCGGCGCACTGATCGAAATCACAAACGTCTGCGTCCGCACCTGCAGGTTCACCACAGGACAAGAAACAGCTTCTTAATCCTGTGTGTCTGCGTGTGGGTGTGCACATGCATGTTTGAATGCGTGTGTGCACGCGCATGAATGCGCATGTGTGTGTGTATATGTGTGTGTCTGTGTGTATGTGCGTGCATTTACAGTAAATCAGCTCTCTCACCTCTCTGTCATAGCATCTCTGTAATACGCCTTATTTGGTTATAATACATTGTCCTTTACTTCTTATTTCCATATGCTAACCCCCGCTTTCAACACAAACCCTGCATTCTGATTGGTCACAGTTCCAAAGTGATGTCACAATAAAGCGAGTAATCCAAATGATAATGAGACAACTCCCCCAAGACCTTGTAAAACAGGGAGGGCGTGTTGAACCTAATCAAACCTATTGTCGAATGAACCGTCCCGTGGTCCTTTGCAACAGCTCGTTTCCACAGTCACGTGTCGTGGGGGTAAATGTGTTGGAAATCATATTATGGGATGCGATTAGACTGTCGGAAGCCTTGCCCCCTGTTATTCACTGACCCTAAAAGCCCACCAGGACATACTAGGATTGCCATGGTGATGCAGATAACAGAATTCCGAAGTGACCTCACAGTGGAGTGGCGACTGGCAGGTCAATGACTGCGTGATTGACAGTCTGACTAATGCAATGACCGATAAAAAGTAATCTTCCTTGTGCATGTGTGCATGCGTGTGCGTGTGCATGTGCGTGCGTGCGTGTGTGCGTGTGTGTGTGTACGCGTGTGTAGCCCGTTGGTTGTAACGAGGTGATCCTTCAGCATTGTACGTTTGCAGAGGTCACAAGGACACAAATAAATAAACACGGGCAGGACAGCTGTGTCCAGCGTGAGTGTGTCACAGCAAGCGAGGCTGTCAGCTGAGGGACAAAGATCACGATTTATCTCCTTTTCCCGCCTCATCTTTTGTGCTCCTCTCCAACCTCCCGCCTCGCCGCAGACAGGGCCACACCTCCAAAGAAACGAGGGAGGAGCGAGGGATGAGAGGAGAAGGAGAGACAGAAACACGTGCTGGCGGCAGAAGAGTTGCATTAGCTGAGTAATTGTCTTGCAGTCGATATGGCGCAACAGTCCGCTGTGTATGTAATCAAGAGACTCACACAACAGGCTCTTAACTGAACGAAGTTCAGTTGGTCATCTCTTCTTGGCACAGCAACCTCAATGATTACAGCACCGAACCAGCATAAGACACTGCAGGTAAATAATCAAGATAAGAGTTAATATGACTCTTTCCCTATTTCTGCCTCTCCCTCTCTATCTCTCTCTCCATGTCCATCTTTCTCTCACTAGCAATCCTTCTCTCTTTTCATCTCTTTCTCCCACAGGATCATTCCATCGTCCCGTTCCCTCCCTATCACTGCCTTTCTATTTCTCTCTTTCTCTCTCTACCACTTATTTTGATCACCCACTCCCTCACTCGCTCTAACTCTCTCTAACTCTGTTGTTCTGTGAGTTTTATTGAAGAACAGAGTGGGAGACTGTTGCGAGCGTTAAACCCGCCCGCCAGGCCGAATGAGACATTGCGTCAACGTTGTAATAATGTCGCATTACCCTGAATCTGCTCCAGAGAGAGACGTCTGCGCTCCCATCCCGAGACCCCATTACTGAAGCCTGCCGAGGAGCTGCGGGACAGGGCTGGGCTCCTCTCATGTCTCATCAGTGTTAGCATGAGCATGAGAACACTGTCAGATCCTGCATGCACAGCACAGCACACAGCATCTGCTCTCCAACACAGTCTCTAAACAAACACTGCCTCTAAGCAAACACTGCCTCTAATCAAATACTGCCTCTACGCAAACACTGCCTCTAAGCAAACACTGCCTCTAAGCAAACACTGCCTCTAAACAAACACTGCCTCTAAGCAAACACTGCCTCTAAACAAACACTGCCTCTAAGCAAACACTGCCTCTACACAAACACTTCCTCTAAACAAACACTGCCTCTAAGCAAACACTGCCTCTATACAAACACTGCCTCTACACAAACACTGCCTCTAAGCAAACACTGCCTCTAAGCAAACACTGCCTCTAAACAAACACTGCCTCTAAACAAACACTGCCTCTACACAAACACTGTCTCTATACAAATACTGCCTCTAATCAAATACTACCTCTACACAAACACTGCCTCTACACAAACACTGCCTCTAAACAAACACTGCCTCTAAGCAAACACTGCCTCTAAACAAACACTGCCTCTAAACAAACACTGCCTCTATACAAATAATGCCTCTACACAAACACTGCCTCTAAGCAAACACTGCCTCTAAACAAACACTGCCTCTAAACAAACACTGCCTCTACACAAACACTGCCTCTAAGCAAACACTGCCTCTAAACAAACACTGCCTCTAAACAAACACTGCCTCTAAACAAACACTGCCTCTATACAAACACTGCCTCTACACAAACACTGCCTCTAAGCAAACACTGCCTCTACACAAACACTGCCTCGATACAAACACTGCCTCTACACAAACACTGCCTCTAAACAAACACTGCCTCTAATCAAACACTGCCTCTACACAAACACTGCCTCTAAACAAACACTGCCTCTAATCAAACACTGTCTCTAATCAAATAATGCGTCTACACAAACACTGCCTCTATACAAACACTGTCTCTAATCAAATATTGCGTCTACACAAACACTGCCTCTAAGCAAACACTGCCTCTAATCAAATACTGCCTCTAAGCAAACACTGCCTCTAAGCAAACACTGCCTCTAAGCAAACACTGCCTCTACACAAACACTGCCTCTAAACAAACACTGCCTCTAAGCAAACACTGTTGAATTGATAAGTGGCAGTTTTCGCTTAGAGGCAGTATTCGATTACAGGCAGTACTTGTATAGAGGTAGCATTTGATAAGAGGCAGTATTTGTTTAGAGGTAGTATTTGATAAAAGGCAGTATTTGAATAGAGGCAGTATTTGGTTAGTGATACTACCTCTAAACAAATATCGCCTGTAATCAAATACTACCTCTAAACAAATACTAATTCTAATCAAATACTGTCTCTAATTAAATACTAAACAAACACTGCCTCTATACAAATAATGCCTCTACACAAACACTGCCTCTAAGCAAACACTGCCTCTAAACAAACACTGCCTCTAAACAAACACTGCCTCTAAACAAACACTGCCTCTAAGCAAACACTGCCTCTACACAAACACTGCCTCTAAACAAACACTGCCTCTAAGCAAACACTGCCTCTATACAAACACTGCCTCTACACAAACACTGCCTCTAAGCAAACACTGTCTCTACACAAATACTGCCTCTAATCAAATACTACCTCTACACAAACACTGCCTCTACACAAACACTGCCTCTAAACAAACACTGCCTCTAAGCAAACACTGCCTCTAAACAAACACTGCCTCTAAGCAAACACTGCCTCTAAACAAACACTGCCTCTAAACAAACACTGCCTCTAAGCAAATACTGCCTCTAAACAAACACTGCCTCTAAGCAAATACTGCCTCTAAACAAACACTGCCTCTAAGCAAGTACTGCCTCTAAACAAACACTGCCTCTAAGCAAACACTGCCTCTACACAAACACTGCCTCTAAACAAACACTGCCTCTATACAAACACTGCCTCTACACAAACACTGCCTCTAAGCAAACACTGCCTCTACACAAACACTGCCTCGATACAAACACTGCCTCTACACAAACACTGCCTCTAAACAAACACTGCCTCTAATCAAACACTGCCTCTACACAAACACTGCCTCTAAACAAACACTGCCTCTAATCAAACACTGTCTCTAATCAAATAATGCGTCTACACAAACACTGCCTCTATACAAACACTGTCTCTAATCAAATATTGCGTCTACACAAACACTGCCTCTAAGCAAACACTGCCTCTAATCAAATACTGCCTCTAAGCAAACACTGCCTCTAAGCAAACACTGCCTCTAAGCAAACACTGCCTCTAAACAAACACTGCCTCTAAGCAAACACTGTTGAATTGATAAGTGGCAGTTTTCGCTTAGAGGCAGTATTCGATTACAGGCAGTACTTGTATAGAGGTAGCATTTGATAAGAGGCAGTATTTGTTTAGAGGTAGTATTTGATAAAAGGCAGTATTTGAATAGAGGCAGTATTTGGTTAGTGATACTACCTCTAAACAAATATCGCCTGTAATCAAATACTACCTCTAAACAAATACTAATTCTAATCAAATACTGTCTCTAATTAAATACTGCCTCTTCTCAAATTCTACCTCAAATACTGTCTCCAGGTATCAACTGCATTCATAGTTACTTTTCACAACTTTTCAGTTTTTTTAAATAAACTGCAGAATATTGGCATTATATGAAATGTCTTACCACCATAGAGAGACTAGTAGAATGTCACACCTTCTCCCTTGGCGTGCGAAAGACTTTTGACCATTACTCTTTAAAACTCACACAACCACCTACACACATTAAACACTTCAATGATGGAGTTTTAATATACTTGTGCCCCTTGAATAAAATACCTTGCCAAATGCCTGCATCGAAGAACATATTCTACAATAACCGGAAATAGGCAGATGAAAGTTCACAGCAAAGATTGGCATGAGAGAGATATAATTAAGTCACAGATGCTTTCACACCTGCCATTTTTGTAGATCAGCCATGCACGCATGCACGCGATCAAATATTCTGAATGCAGTAAGAATTCTGATCAAGGAATTTTAACGGATTTTATTTTTTACCATGATAGAAGCCTCTTTTTTTCTCAATGTCTGTATTCTAAATATTAACGTATTCTGACTACTGCCTTCTCCAAATAAAGTCTCCAGAACACATAACGTTTGTGAAAGGGGACCATCTAAAGGAAGGGCAGAATTCAGTCGAATTCAGCCAGACCAAAGTAGCATACGAGGCAAAAACCAATACGAACTCACATAGGTATGTGTGTGTGTGTGTGTGTGTGTGTATATGTCTGAGATGGGGCAAAGCCCAGGGGTAAAGAATTAATTTGAGACAGTGTTGAGCAAGGGGGATTTTTTTTTTTTTTGGGGCGGTGGGGGGTGACAGAGGTATGATAACAACTTGACAAACACCATGCTGCTGCACAGAGGAGTGTCTGTGTGTGCCAACACCTTAAGACACATGCCAGGAGGGAGAAGAGTGTGTGTGTATTTCTCTGTAAAATCTGTGTGAATGTGTATAAAAGCATAAAAGCATGCTCACAGGCGCGCACACACACACACACACACACACACACAGAAGCGTACACACACATACAGAAACAGAAACACACACACACACACACACACACACACGCACGCACACACCTACGCTCATGGCAACTCCGATCACAGCAGATGAACACATTCAAAAATTGAAGAGATTAAGGCGGCTGTCAGCGCACATGTGAAGTATCACCGGAAAACACACTGTCCTGACATTTCTGCAGCTGTCACATAGCAAGACAATGCAGCAGCAGAATCCTGACATTTTCATTACCGTAAACCCAGAGCACAGAAATATCAGCCCGTTTACCACTGCCGTTTACTTCTGTCCACGCTGCGGCTGCCTCCGTACGAAAGGACACCAACCATCACTGGCGCTCTACTTAGAGAGAAATTACCCACCACTGCCCATCTCCATATACAAAAAATATTTTTCATTGAAAGAATGTCCATCCTCCAGTCACCCCTCCTTCCTTATAGTGGAAAACCATATTTCGCGTCTTACAGATGGAAAATTACCCCTCTTTCCTTATAGTGGGAAACCCATATTTCGCTCCTTCCAGATGGAAAACCGACCCTCTTATATTGGAAGACCATCTTTCTTTCCTTACAGAAAGAAAACCATACTTCTTCCCTGAGAGGGCAAGCCAGTGTACCTTGTTCTGCATTTGGCTTTTGCATATGTGGCTTTTGAGCCTAAAAACAACTTGCTTCTACACATATAAAGTTGCAAAAACAGAATTGTGGCTGGAAACAGTGGGTTGTGGCACTACATGTGGAATAACATGAACTGAATTAGTTTTACAGGATTGCTCATAGAGAGAATAACACTGCAACCATCAGGTTTGTTGACAGCTTATTACTCATAATAATAATAATAATAATAATAATAATAATAATAATAATTATTATTCAAACAGCAGTTTTATGCCAATATTAGCCCTGCTTGTGTCGAAGGGACTAAACATGAGCAAGGAAATATAGTAGAGTACAGGATGCACATTCAGCTAGCAAGGTCATGCACTTAGTTGACCTGCAGCACAGCTTTCTCATAAGGTATCCCTAACATTGCTGCAACAGCTATGATATATACATACATATACGCATATGTATATATATATATATATATATATATATATATATAGACACACATTTTCAGCAAGGATTTATATCTATGCATTAAATTAAAAAACGGGGTAATCAAAGGTTTATAATAACCTCGGCAGTTGGATATCAAAGGCGACAGATAGCACGAACGTTTAATAATTGTTTTGCGATCACAGTGAAAGAAAGGGATGAATGGTGGAAAGAGTGGTCGTTCCTCTGTGATCTCTTGCTAATTTTCTTGCAGAGGCAGCGTCAGATAAAGGTTAATACGCTGCTCTTTTTATTATTTAAAAAAACGTCATCAATCTTTGAAGAAGGAGAAAAATAATAAAATAATAATGGCACTTAAAATAATCTGCCTCAATTCCATAATTAATCTCTGACAGCTTTCTGACAATTACGATGTTAATTAACCCAAAATTCCCTCCATGGCAGAGGAACGAGGCTCACGATCCCGATTTTCCCATTTCTGGGCTGCTGTATCTCTCAGAATCATCGCCTTTTAGGGAAATTAACATGATGAAAGAAGAGGATTTTCTGTGTGTGCGTGTGTCTTGGTGCATGTGTGTGTATATATAGGAAGATGAGTGAGTGAGTGTGTGTGTGTATGTGTGTGTCTTCAGGCAGACCGCATTCCAACAGTAATAAGAACAATCCGGTGAATTCTGTTAAAAATGCATAAATTTGTGAATGTGCTGCTTCTTATATGAATGTGTGAGCAGATGGGATGTGGAGTAGGTGCGTGATTTGTTTTTTGGGGGGAGGGGAGCTCTGCTATCATACCACTGCTTGCTGTGTACTGGTCTGGACAAAACATTGGAGGTCCAAGAAGAAGAAGGAGGAGGAGGAGGAGGAGGAGAGGCGTTCTAACATTCAAAGAGCCTGTGCCCTAAGCAGGGGGTGTTGAGTCCTGCGAGGGGGGTTCACAATTGTGGGACCGCTGACCTCTGATCCACCGGCTCCGGAAAAACAAACGATCCAGCCGGCATGGGCGCAAGACGGGGTGGGGGGTCAGCCCAAGCACAAGCGCTCCGGCTGTTTGCTTTCGGAATTACTCCTGGCCCCCAGATTATAAATCTACAGTGCAGTGTGCCTCTGTGCCTTGGCTTCAAACACAGAAAGACCAGGGAGAGGAAACACAAAGGGGAAAAAAAACTATAGAAAACTCACACAAGAGACCAGACAGAATATTTGATGGATCGAATATGGAGCTATGCAATCGCCATTAACAGGTAGGTTAAAAAGATTAATGAAACACCATTCAAAAACTGGTGGAAAAAAAAGTCTCGTTTGGTAAGCAGCCATGCCACATGACCCAGCTTTTGAAAGAGCAGGACGTGTGCGTTTGCATTCAGCCGTTATTTCAGGAAGGAGGTGGGCAGGGCGGAGGGAGGTTGGGAGGGGATGCTACGGAGGACTGAGAACCCTCAGTGGCGAGACCTGCAGCCGTGACTTGGGCTGCGCAGCGGTGAGCTAACAGCTGAGCGGAACAGCTGTCGAGAGAGAGCGGCCTCTGCTGTTTCCCGAAATAGAGCTGTTCCTTTTTCACCTGTCTGCTGGGTGGGAGTGCAGGGGTGGGGGGTGGTGGAGGGGTGGGTGGGGTGTGTGTGTGGAGGGGGGGGGGGGGGGGTCTCGCTTAGCGAAGAGGGGAAAGAGCAAAAGTGAACTGAGAAACATCATAAGAGGATGCGCGCACCGCACGCACAGACGGAAGCGCAATGAGTCATGTTAGCTCACCGATCATGTGGTTGGCGACGTGGATCTGAATCTCCCGCTCTGTCTCGAAGGTCATTTGGCATTTGATGCACTGGTACGTCTTCTTCTGCAACAACACCAGAGGAGGCAAGTGGGGATTTAGTCCAGAGGAGGGGAGGTATTGACACACACACACACACACACACACACACACACACACACACACACACACACACACACACACACACACACACACACACACACACACACACACACACACACACACACACACACACACACACACACACACACACACACACACACACACACACACACACACACACACACACACACACACACACACACACACACGTTCTCTATAAACAGGCATACAGGGAGATGTCTCTGCCATTCCAGTGAAGCTAAAATAAAAGATGGGGAAAATCACTGGATTTTTTGCTGTCAATAACTAGCAGAGAGAACAAGCATAGCCCATACAGACAGAGGTGTAGAGACCTGCTCAGTCCGCGGGAGAGCACGGCTGACTTCACACATCTTACTGGATACAATCCATTCTCTGAAGCAGTGTACTCTGAGAGCATGAACACAATGGACCACGAGCGAGGGAGAGAAGACTGCTGAAAAACGAGTGGTAAAGTATAAAAGGGGAGAAAAACACTGAAGACAAAACACAGGGACCAAGGGTGACGCTGCCAAGGAAAGGGGGCGAGATCGTTTACAGATCTCGCATCACTGCATGACGTAAAATGAGTGTTATCTGATGATATGTGGTGCTCTCTTAAATCAGTGTGATGCTCTCCTAAATCAATGGGCCTTGTGATTCATAGGGAGAAAGGGCACTAATCACACAGCGTATTCAAGTGTGAATTCAATCCAAAGGGTTGTGGATGTGCGTGCAGTCTCGGAGGCTTGAAGCAGTGGATTGTGGGAATAGGGTACAGTCACCGCATGAGAGTACAAAAGTATGGAGGCAGACATTCATTTGCATCTTCAACCTATTTGTCCTAAAACGCATTTCAGTGCTTCGCACATTTCCTTGTTCACGCATTTAGCTAAAATATACAGTATTTTCCCCCATGACAGAAGGAAAGAGCGTGGGGAGCGGGGGGAGGGTCACTCACTTTAGGAACTGGGGAGGCGTCCGTCATCTTCTTCGGCCCACTGGTCTCAGGGCTCACCTCCGGGTGGTCCACCTGGACGTGGGTCTCCAGATCGTCCAGGGTCTCAAACTTCACCCCGCATTCGGGGCAGCGAAGCCCAGAAAGGGGCTTTTCCCCGGATTCCTGGGGCGTGGTTCCCGCCGAGCCACCTCCACCGACCGGGGACTGCCCGTTGGCCCCACGGCTCATGCAGCTGGCACACAGCCCGTAGGGCAGCCCGTTAACGTCCAACTTAACCAGCTCCTGCTTGTTCTTGAACTCCTTGAGGCAGAGGGCGCACTTGTAGAACTTGTGGCCCACCGGGTGCAACTGGCCATTGGGTGAGGACGAGGCAGAGCCCGAGCCACCTCCGCCGCACACTCCGGTGGCCCCGGTGGCAGAGGACGAGGACGACAGCTTCTGCATGTGGAAGGTGCCATGGATCTTGAGCTCTAGCGTGGAGGTGACCGTCTGCATGCAGACCACGCAGCGGAACCCCGTCAGAGAGTTGCGCAGGTCTGGGTGCATCTGGCAGTGCTCGATGAACTCCTCCTCGCTCTGCAGTGGCAGCTTGCAGATGCGGCAGTTGCCAGTGTCCAGGCTCTTGCTATGGGTGACCTTGTGCTCGGTCAGCGTGAGCAGCGAGGGGAAGCGCTCGCCGCAGATGGGGCACATGTAGTGCTTAGCCGGCCCCCGGTGCGTCTGCACGTGCTCCCGCAGGCCACTCTCCGAGAAGAAGGTGCGGGAGCAGACGTTGCACTTGTGGCTGCCCTTGATGAAGTCAGCCTTCTTCTTGCGGGACCCGGCGTCGTCATCGCCGGGCCGGATGTTGTGGTCGCGGAGCCGGTGGTTCTGCAGCAGTGTCTCCATAGTGTAGGCCGCTCCGCAGATGTCACAGGCGTACATGGGCTCTGATGCATCCACCTCATCTTCGCCACTCGCCTCATGGCTGTTGACAGTGTCCTGGCCGCCTCCCCCACCCTTAAGCAGCACTCCCTGGAGGTCCCCCTGCTCTGCTGAGCTGGCCCCGCCCCCCCTCTTGGAGGTGCCCTGAGCCACCCCGTTTGGCGTCCCATTCTGGCTCCCATTCCCACCATCAACCGCGCAGTGCTTCTCCCGCAGGTGCTTCTCCAGCAGCACGATGGCGTGGAAGGCCTTGCTGCAGAAGCGGCAGTTGTACTTCTTGCTGTGGGTGGTGATGTGGCACTGGAGCTCCACCTCCGTCCCGAATGTCTCCCCGCAGAAGATGCACTTGCGAGCCTTGGCCCCAGCAGAGCCGGCCGGGTGTCCCAGGTGGCTGTGCTTGACATGGAGCTGCAGGTCACCCTCGCGGCGGAAGTCCCAGGCACAAGCCGTGCAACGGTACATCTTCTTCTCATTGCTGTGCTTGACAGCCAGGTGCACCTGGATTGACACCTTGGAGTCAAAGACCTCCTGGCAGAGAGTGCAGTGGTAGAGCACAAAGGTGTGCATGTCCAGCAGGTGCTTCTGCAAATCATCCACCGAAGAGAACTGCTTGTCACAGCTCTCACACACGTACTGGGTGGAGGTGGTGGTGTAGTGAACTGTCAGGTGCTGGAGCAGGGACTCTTGGGAGTCAAAGTCCTCCTTGTTGCACTGTGGGCAGGACTGCCTGCGGAGGAGGAGCTCAAGGTGGGACTTGAGGTGGGCCTGGAAGCCCTCAAAGCTGGAGAAGCGCAAGTCACACTGGTTGCAGGGGTACTCCCCGTTAGCTCCGGCCACAGGCGTGGTGTCAGATGAAGCCCGGAGGCGTTTGCTGGAGGAGATCTCCACGTCAGAGGAGGCGGGGCTGAGGTCAGCGGCCCTGGCCTGCCTCTTGCTGTTGGCCAGCGGGATATTCTTGTGGTTTTCCTTGATATGCTTGGTCAGCTTCAGCAGGGAGCCAAAGATGGGTGAGTTGGTACAGTATGGGCAGGAGTAGACCTCCATGAAGGACTGAGATGGCTGCAGGACGGGTGACTCCAGCTTAGCCGCCGTCCCTGCACCCGAGCAGTGGGTCTGCTGGATGTGCTCGGTCAGTGAGGACTCCGTCAGAAAGCCCATGGAGCACTGGTTGCAGAAGAAGGCATGATTGCCCTCCAGGGAGACTGATGTGTTGCCTGGTAAGCAGTGGGAGGCCCGGATGTGTTCCTGCAGGGAGTTGATGTCACCGAACATATCCGGGCAATAGTTGCAGTGGAAGGCCGAGACATTGCTGAACTGCAGAAGGGGGAAAGCGGCGGCAGCTGCCACCGCTGCGCCAGTGCTGGCCCGGTGGGCTTTGCGGACGTGCTCATTCAGGTTGTAGAGTGTGGGCAGTGTGTCCAGACAGAGCTGGCAGGTGTGGTTCTGCTGCGGTTTGTCGGCATGGATGGTCTTCAGGTGGATCTCTAGCACCGCCAGGCTGTTGAAGTCCCGCTTAGAGCAGTAGGGGCAGCTGTAGGTCACCTTCACCGAAGATGACCACCCAACGCCGCCTTCGTCCCGGTCGGACGAGGAAGAGGGGCCCAGCTTGCGCCCGCCCCTCGAGGGCTTCAGGGTGGAGTCTGGGGTGGAGCCCCTCTCCAGGGAGGCGCTGGAATCGGGCGTGGCGCTGCTCATAGAGGCCACGCTGCCTAACGCTGGGTCCGGGCTGGCGCTGTGGTTGCTGGAGTCGGGCTGCCGGTGGCTGTCCAGGTGACAGTACACGTCCTCCACGGACAGGAAGTGCTCAGCGCAGACGGGGCACTTGTGCTTCCGGTTAGCATGCGACCCGTCGATGTGGGCCAGCAGCGTCGCCTCATCGCCGAAGATCTCGGGGCAGTGGATGCACTGCAGCTCGGCTCGGTCTGACAACTGCGGGTGGCGCGTCAGCACATGCCTCTCCAGCTCATCCGTCTGGCTGAAGGTCTCTTCGCAGTAGTCGCACATGTACAGGTCCTGGTCGCCCTCTGCCCCGCCCCGGCCCTGCTCCCGTTCGGCACGTGAGGACGCCATGTGCTCCCGGTTCTTGCGGTGGGCCTGCATGTGGCTCTGCAGGGAGGAGGTGGAGGAAAAGCCCCGCTTGCACACACTGCACTTGAACGGCTTGCTGGAGCTGTGGGTCTTCAGGTGTATCTTCAGGTGATCGCTGCGCGAGAAGGCCGCCTCGCACTCCTGGCAGCTGTACTTCTTGTCGCCGGTGTGCAGCTTGACGTGCCGGTCGCGGCTCCGCTTGTGCTTGAAGAGGCGGCTGCAGAAGGTGCAGCGAAAGGGCAGCTTGTCGCTGTGGATCTGCTCGTGCCGCTTCAGGTAGCTGAGGCGGCTGAAGGACTTGTCGCAGAACTGGCAGGGGTACGGCAGGCCTGAGCCCCCCTCCTCCTCCCCCTCACCCCCCCATCCCCAGGTCGCAGCAGCCGTCCCCCAGCATCTGCGAGGGAGGACGCCACGTCTTTGCTGGAGGGGGAGGACGCCACCCAGGAGAGTCCCGGGTCGTCATCGCCATCTGCAACAAACGGACAGTATTAAAATTTTAAAAAATAAATACCACACACACACACACACACACACAAAAAGGAACTAAGGGGAAAAAAAGGGAGCTAAGAACTGTAGACGCGACTTCCACTGAGCCTGTGAAATAAGGACAGGCTGTATTTATCTCTCCATCCTCCCTTTAGAACCCCACATGCACTCCCCTTCCCCCCAACACACACTTCCCCTGCAAACATCCACCCCCCTCAACCCCCAAAACCCACGTCCCCTGTAGGATAGAACCTTCTTTTTATTTTCGTCATGGCAACCAAATATGGGCTTTGAATGAAAAAGCCATTTTGAACTCGATTAGAGCAATTTCGGACAGGAACGCCTTTCCGCATTGTAGGCAAATGCTTATGAAACAAAGCCCTAAATTGTATAATAATGTTTTTATTTATCTATTTATTTATTTATTACATGTGACAGTACACAGGCTCAGATAAAATTTTACACGTATAAATATCTAACATTGCGCAGATGCTTGGGTCTGGTGTAGGGGATTGAATTGGGGTGGGATTTTACCCCCGTCCCAAGCTGTGTTGTCTGTGGAGGCCTGTACCAACTTAGCCCCAGCGTCAACTATTTAGCATATCCACTCAAAACCCTTCCCGAACACATGGGAGGAGGAAGACTCATGACTTATTAAGCAGAAAACTCTGCCTAGCTGGGGTCCCAGAGTGGCTGAGACAGACACAGAATTTTCTATCACACAGCCCTGTTTGTTCCCCCCCCCCCCCTCTTTATTTTTTTGGTTTTAATTTTCTTTGCTTGGGCCAGAAGGGGGAAAAATAGGAAAGGGAGGGAAGGGGGTGGTCTTTGAGCGTTCACGAGAAACAGACAGTCCTACGACTCAGGTCTGTCGAGTAACCCACCACCCGAAAGTGTCACCCCCTAGTGGTGACACTGTGGGGTGGTGCTGTAGGACAGGAGGAGATAGACGCTGGAGGAGCAGAAAGGCAGAGCTTCCCCATTCCTGTTGCAAGTTGCAAGGGTGGAGTTGGGGGAGGGGGATATATTTGCATGGCTGCTTTGCCATCTCTCTCTCATCCTCTCTTCCTCTCATTCTGTCCATTTTCCTGGCCCTCACTCACCCACTATCTTTCACTCCCTCTCTCTTTCTCTCTGTCTGTCTGTCGGTTTTGTGCTGGAACGCAAACTGTGGTGACAATGGGATTACTAAACAGCACCGAAACCCACCCCTGCCAGCTTCACCCAGAGCCTTTGTGTGCACGTCAGAGTAAGGACCATCCCGACACAACTTAAGCCCAGGAACATGGGCGAGAAAGCGTCTCGGATGAAAGGGAAGAAAAGGGTCGAGAGAAAGGAGGAGAAAAGCTGAAAACAGACTTAACAGCGGCCTGATTCTTCGGCGGCACAATAAATCCCGGGAGCCTGACAGGCCTCTATGAGAGGTGAGCCGCGGTCTGACAGGTACGCCTCCCCGCTGGGCGCAGCAATGTGCCGTACAAAAAAAAAAAACACAGGCCGCACAAAGAAAGACTTTCGTCAGTCTGCGGGAAAAGAAAGACGTAGCAAGGAAGGGAGAAAAGAAATACAGAATAAGGAAAAAGGGAAAAAAAAAGGCTTCTGGCACATGTGGTCATTCTCCCGAATTATAAATCTATTAATGCTAATGCAATCCCTCTGACTGCGACAGAATGTGAGAAATCACTTCTGAGAAAGGAGGAGATTATAGTCATTAAATACCCTTAATCCTTCGAAGTGTGGCGGGCGGGAAAAAAAGAAGATCACATGGCTTTTAGAGGGCTTTTGTCATCCGACCGCCGGGGACTTGGCAAGAGCGCTAAACAGGGTAAGAAAATTCAATGAAAAGTTAAATTAGAGGAAAAAAACCCCAAAAGAAAAGGGGAGAAGGAAAAAAAAAGAAGGAGGAGACGGGGGAGAAAGGGAGCTGACGGAACTGGGCAGGAAAACACACGCCCGCTCCCTCGTTCCCGCTCTCCCTCTCCCGCTCTCTCATTCCTGCACACTGCCCTGACGCCCCCTCTTGCTCTTCCCCACTCTTTAATGCCACAGCTCATTACCGAATTAGCCGGCCCGCGTTTGTGGCTGCCCCCGGCGACGGCCTTCACCCCCGGCGCCCCCCACCCCCGGGTGGGGGACAGAGGGGCCGGACAGACGGGGCCCCCCGCTCTGAAGTCCGGCGTCCCGCTCTGGCCGGGGGCCTGGTAATTGGGAGCCGGAGTAACAAAACGCGCGGGCGACAAAAGAGGCGAAGGCTACCCCCCCGCTTCATCTGAGGTTCAAGGGGAAATCCTCGCACCCACCAAACAGGCCCCACCCCACTCCAGCTGGGACAGGACGTGCCGCCACGCATTCTCTCTTTCCCTCTCCACCATTTAATGGCCTGCTCAAACGCCGTGGCCTGGGCGCGAGGCGAAACGCGGTAATGAAGTCGCCCCCCCCCCCCCATCTGCAGCGAAACCTCCGTTCATTAGTGACACAAGGACGTACGCTTCTCTCTTTTCCCCTTCCCAAAGCTTCCATCTGACCACCCCGGTCTGGCAGACGCATCGCATGCGGTCATGAAAAGAGACTGGACATACGGGATGGCTCGTCTTCAACACCAGTCGCCGTCTCCATCCGACGCAAACAACTAATAAAACCTGAACAGATCATTAACCATCTGCTACATCAACTTCACCAATGCGACCTCTGACTTCGAAAACAAACTTACGGATCATTAAATACCAGCATGGCCCACCTCCGATTGGGGGGGTGGGGAGCAGGGGTTGTGTGGGTGGTGGTAGTAATAAGATGATTTCTGTATTTGGACATCAAGACATTCCATAGCCATTGTCTGATGTTACTAAATGTGAGGACTGCTGTTTCAAGACAAGTGGACTTCAGCACAGTGTTAAATACCTTCAACAAATGAACACTTCTATCGATGAGGGTCAGAGACTCGAAACCAATTCTCTAAGGCTGAGATAACGGGTCTGGTATGGATCAGATCAGGGGACTTATTTGCGTGTGTGTTTGCTATGGCTTGGAAAGAAATGTCAGGGAGTACGTGTGTGTGTGTGTGTTTGTGAGTCTGTGTCCATGCAGGCGTGTGTTTGCTTGCCCACTGTCGGTCTCCGCTGGTGTCAGTGCGTGTCAGTGCGCGTGCTAAATAAAGTGTGTGAAGCTGCTCTCATCCACTCAGGTTCCCCTGTTAAACTCCGCCCACCGCCCCCCACCCAAACAGGCTCCGCTCCCCCCTTAGCCCCCTGCTAAGCTATCCATGTTAATACCCGAGGCAAGAGATTCAAACCACAGGGGGCAAAACGCAACTTCCACAGAGGTCTCACACAGCGAGTGCACTATTGGGCTCGTATTACAAATCATCTTACGCGCCGCGTCTCTACAGCGTCTCCGGTAGCGTCTGTGATCCGCAACTAACGTTACACAGCGCCGCTTACAGAGGCTTGTCCATGAAGCATCGGCTTCAGGGCCTCTGTCACAGACCTCTCACACTGGAGAATTACATACAGAATCAGTGACTTTTATAGCACACCACATTAGTGACTTTTATAGACCTCTTCCACCCTGTGCTCACTTCCTCCTGCCCCCATTTCTTGCTCCTCTCCCTCTCTCCTGTCCCTTTTCTCTTCTTTCTCTCCGCTCCCATCTCTCTTCCACTCATTTCATCCTGCCCTCTTTCTCCCTGTCTTCCACTCCCTCTCTCCTGTGTCTCTCCTATCGACTCCTCTTTCAGCTCTTGCACCCCCCCCCACCTCCTCCTCTTCCCCCTTCTCCCCCTCTTTACCAAACAGTTATAAACAGTACAGATGCCTGGGCCTCCACTGTGCAGTTGCCATGGCGATGCCAGGGGGGACAAACTGTGCCCTGTGGGATGGGGAAGGAGGGGGGTAAGAAGCTGACCGCACGGCAGCCGGCCCCCCTCTCAGAGAGACGGGAGCAGCACGGGACAAGGGGACAGGACCGTACGGCTGCTCGCTCGGGCCAATCCATACGGCGGCACACCCCTGGGACAGGCACCTGAGTGGACCCCCACCCCACTGATGATGTCACAGAGGCCTTCTGCTCGGGAGCCAGGCCTGTGGGGCCGTGGGTCCTGAAGGACACCCTCGGTTGGCGTCCACAGCGCATATGGCAGCAGCTGTCCCCCCGCACTGCGGGCCCGAACAGCCGGACGCGTTTCCCAGAGCGGCGCGGGGGTGAGAGAGGGCCAGCGAGGCGGCGGGTGGGTGGGGGAGGGGCCCGACAGCTGACAGCGGCCTCACTCAACCCTGATGACAGGAGGTCGAGGTATGGGGCGACCTTAAGAGAGGCCGACCAACAATAGCTTCGGGATCAAGATCATGCAGATCAGACTTGGGATAAATTCTGCTTGAAAAAAATTATTCATAGAACAAAATGGGTATTTAAAAAAAAAAATCAATTTCCTTAGTTGACTAAAAGGAAACTTAATTCACCCAAAACCTGCAACAAAGCGTTGGTGCCTTATTTAATGAACCAAAAGGACACTGCCTAAGGCCTCAGAAGACACTGCCTAAGCTTTGGGGGTTCTTACCCACCTTTACTCCCCTTTATCCAAAGTAGTTATTTCTCCACACTGGTTGGAAGTTATGGAAAATAGGCTGTTCCAATGCTGGTAAAGGGGGGAGTACATGTAGGATGCTGACAGCTCGGAGGTGAGAAGCAGAGTGTGCCGCAGTGAGCATGACCTGAGACTAACAGGTGCAGAATGTGGCAGGTGCACAGGGCTGGAGAGGGGAGGGGGATGCATCCCCCCCTTCCTCCCAGGAGAACCCCGTTTCAAAAAGGGAGAGGCACAGGTGACTGGAATTCTGGGAAAATAAAGGGCTAGAGAGGGAGAGGAAGAAACTGAGAGAGAGGAAAAGAGAGAGAGAGAGTATGAGAGAGAGAGGGAAAGGGAAAGAGAGTATGAGAGAGAGGGAAAGAGAAGGGGAGTATGAGAGAGAGGGAAAGAGAAAGGGAGTATGAGAGAGAGGGAAATAGAAAGGGAGTATGAGAGAGAGAGTGAAAGAGAAAGGTAGTATGAGAGAGAGAGGAAAGAGAAAGGGAGTATGAGAGAGAAAGGGAAAGAGAAAGGGAGTACGAGAGAGAGAGGGAAAGAGAAAGGGGAGTACGAGAGAGAGAGGGAAAGAGAAAGGGAGTATGAGAGAGAGAAGGAAAAAGAAAGGGAGTATGAGAGAGAGAGTGAAGGAGAAAGGGAGTATGAGAGAACGAGAGGGAAAAGGAAAGGGAATGAGAAAGGAAGAGAAAGAGAACACAACAGTGAAAGAGTGAGGTAAAGAGAGAGTGAGAGAGGAGCGATAGAGTGCATTGTGAGAGCAGCAGGAGCAGTGCTGGGAAAGGCTTGCCCCGTCTCTGGCTGCGGGCGCGGTGCGTTGGGCCCCCCGCAGAGCTCAACGCAGCAGCGGGAGTCAGGAGCATTACACAGCTGCTCTTTAATTACCAGTGAAGTGCACCAAAACAAGCCGTTTACAGAAGGGAAGTGCACCAAAACAAGGCGTTTACAGAAGGGAAGTGCACCAAAACAAGCCGTTTACAGAAAGGAAGTGCACCAAAACTAGCTGTTTACAGAAGGGAAGTGCACCAAAACTAGCCGTTTACAGAAGGGAAGTGCACCAAAACTAGCCATTTACAGAAGGGAAGTGCACCAAAACAAGCTGTTTACAGAAGGGAAGTGCACCAAAACTAGCTGTTTACAGAAGGGAAGTGCACCAAAACAAGCTGTTTACAGAAGGGAAGTGCACCAAAACTAGCTGTTTACAGAAGAGAAGTGCACCAAAACTAGCCGTTTACAGAAGGGAAGTGCACCAAAACAAGCCGTTTACAGAAGGGAAGTGCACCAAAACTAGCCGTTTACAGAAGGGAAGTGCACCAAAAACAAGCCATTTACAGAAGGGAAGTGCACCAAAACTAGCCGTTTACAGAAGGGAAGTGCACCAAAACTAGCCGTTTACAGAAGGAAGTGCACCAAAACAAGCCGTTTACAGAAGGGAAGTGCACCAAAACTAGCCTCTTACAGAAGGGAAGTGCACCAAAACTAGCCGTTTACAGAAGGGAAGTGCACCAAAACAAGCCATTTACAGAAGGGAAGTGCACCAATACAAAAGAGGTACCTACATAGGAAGTCTACAACTGTGCAACATGCCTTCAGCCAACAGATCGAAAGCGCAAGTTTAAAAAAAATTATAAAATAAATAAAAAATAGGTGAGGATGACACAGAGTAAAGATTACACAGTCCACATCAAAACGACAGCAAATAAATTAAATGTCTGTTTCCATAACAATGAGTAAACAAATGGTTCCGTCTTGAGTCTTTAAACTCCGGACTGAAGACACGACGCTTTGAATCCCGTAGACCACAGCAGCTGTCAACAGATGTTTCAAATCTCAGTAGTTCACGCTGGACAAAATTTCATCTGAGAACTTTCTAAAAGGGTCTCAATTGCTGATTACTTTTATTTTATTTTAATGGGAGCACAAGCCTTTTTACAGATGGAAGCGTAGCAACAGGTTTTACATAGGGGATGTGTAGGCAATACCTTCCATATGCTCCATCTTTTTGTCTCTCTCTCCTTCTCCCCATCCCCTTCCCTCCCTCCCTCCCTCCCTCCCTCCAGGCCTCTCCACTGGGAGAGGGATTTGTTCCAGAAGAGTCCATGTCAGCCGTAGTGGTGATTAGAGGGAACAGGAGTGCGGGCATGTTCCCTCTGTGTCGCCCACAATAGGAAACAGCTGCCAGCTTAGCCAAGCAGGAAGCAGAGGGGATACCCGCCCCTCCCCTCTCTCCTCCTCCCTCCCCCTGCCCTCCACTTCCTGTTTGCCACAGTTGCCAGCGGATCCCCCAGCTTCCTCGCTGCCGTGCGACACCCCCCCCCCCCTCTCGAACCCGTCAGGCAGCGCGTCGGGCCTCGTCGCTTTGTTCCGAGGGTCGGCTCTGATCGCGGGCCGCTTTCCCGTCTCCTCCCGTCTTTTCCCTCAGTCCTTCGTTTTAATCGCGGCGAGATTACGATCGCTGCCGTTTAAACACGCACACCTCTCGCTCACCTCCGCGCTCCTCCCTCGCTCTCTCTCTCGCGTCAGTCTTGCTCTCTCTTTCCCCCCCCCCCCAGCGTCTCTCTCTCTCTCAGTCTCTCCTCCCGCTCCGCTATTCAGGGATGACATTTTTCCTGATTCAGAGGAGACGCTGATTTTTGGTCGCTAAATATCTAAACCATAGGATGTGATAAACACCCAAATCAAGAGCTTTTGCACTCTGACAGCTGATAGCAGGAGAGAATGTTCAGCAATATATCCCAAATACTAATGGCCCTACAGAGACATTTAGGGTCTCATAAAATCAGTATTTTCCCTCATTAAGCTGGAAAAATGACATCCCTTCTATCTTTGGTTATACTGGGGAAATATTTTTTTATTTTTTTACACTGACTATACCTTACATGATACCGTACTGAGTGGTACTAAATGCCCCTCAAGTTAAGAACTATTTTAAGTGCTTTATTTCTGTCTCCCTCTTTCTCACTACCCCCCCCCCCCCCCCTCCCCCCTCCCCCCTCCC